>SKCR01038437.1:0-263651 GCA_019454045.1 Zanthoxylum bungeanum | reverse complement strand
GGAATTCGACCAAGAATGCGTTATGGAGTTTATGGCGGTTGCGATTCATGGTGTCAATATATAATCAATTAACTTTGTTAAGATAAATAGTACACAATATTTTTCATATAATAAATAAAATATTATATTCTTGGGCATTCAAGTTTGTTGGAAAATTAACATAACAAGGTTGCTGCGAATTTTACGGATCCCAATATGAAGTTACATAAGTTGGGATATAGCAAATCAAATTCTGATATACTACTTAAAAGTTAATTGCACATCAATTAAATTTAGAAATTCGTTGTGTTTCACTGGAAGTATAACAGAGGCTAAAATTTTTACTATATGTCCCCCCTATGTGCCTAATTTATGTGGTTTTTTATAAATCTCGATTTTGATTCCTAAAACTCGAATTATAATAAAATTTTTACACATGATTCAAAGGGAAATAGATTCGGGTCACATGCAAGGCAGCCAATTCATACTCCATCGAATTTTGATGTTTGACTATGTTGAATGTTATTATGTCTAGTTTATGTATAATTTTACTGTTTATCAAACTGAAATCCAGAATTAATTTTATAACCAAAACACTACAATCTATCCAGATTGAGCCCTATGAACAGTCATCAATGTTTGAAATATTTTGTAAATTCATGCTAGCATAAAAAAATTCTGATTTTCAATTATGTTATTCTTTATTATGTCTAATTTTCATGAAATTTTACAGTTCTATATTTGAAGGTTTAGAACTTATTCTATAAATAAAACACTGCACCCTGTACAAAAAGGATTCCTATTCGGGTTCTAGGTATTATTTGGATTCTAAAACTTCTAACCATCATTCGATCATCAATCCAACACATAAACACATATATCTAGCTTAAAAAAAAAGTTAGAAACTCAAATGATATTAAAAAGATTTTACCTAATACTCTATGAATCCTTTAAGTTTAGTGCTTCTTCTTTCTTCTTCTTCTTTCTCACTTGAATAAATGACTTTATTTGGTTTTGTTATATTAAAAAGTATAGAAATATCTAGAAGGTTTCTTCCTAGAGTGGGCCGAATATTACACACAAAATGGGCTAGTTTGGGTTGATTTGGACTTGGCTAAATTAAGTTCATATCAGGCCCAAACCCATTTACTTAATACACCCAAATATTTTCTGAATGAACCCCACACATTAGCCGAAATTCATTTCAAGCTCATAGGCCCGTTTACGCATATCCCGCTTTTCAATTTGTCCCTAATCTCTTTATTCTTCAGAAAATTTTCACTCTAACCATCATTATTCTAGTTAAATAATTATATAAAATTTAGGCTGTTGCACTAAATTTTTCATCAAGATCATGAGCTCGAGTAATAAAGGGAAGTTAATAACCTTATTACGAAAAATAAAAGAAAATTTTATTGAATTATAGACTTCTTTAACCATTAATATGTATGCCCCAAGTTAAGTATAAATACAACAAATGTAGAGTATGTTTATTTACTAGTTTCTTAAGCCTAGTTTGGTCACAAAGAATTTAAGACTTGATTGTTAAATTCTAAGTTTGAGTTTAAGAAATGTATTTCTTATAAGAACTTAGGGAAAATCGAGGATTTTACATACTTCTCTTAAATCCGGGTTGGATATATTTCTTCCAACGTTTCAAAAAAAAAAATTAGTTTCTTAAAAATCAATTTTTATAACTGATCATGACACATTCTTTATTATTATTAATATTTTTTTTTTATTAAACAAAACCTTGTCCTCTTAATTAAGTTATTGTTATTTTGCAAATTGAAACTGTTGGCTAAATTTGAAAATTTGATCAACTTAAAATAACGTTGAAGCCCTGAGAGAAGGGGAGGGCGGCATAAAAAAGAAACAAAGTTGGTTATTTGTTGTGTATTTCCCGGGCTTTTTGCCAGCCTGACCTCTCATCCAATAACAAAAAAACAAACCCAATTACTATTTACACTACATTTATCTTTCTTTTTAATTAATTTTATTTATGATTTTATACTTTAAATTTCATCCGGACCGCCCATATACTTTTAATTTTCTCAAAACTTGCACCCCACATTCTCGTGGAGAAAAATTCAGAAACAGCTCAACGCACTTCAAGCTTTCGTTTCTTCAGCTGAAAGAAATTTCAGCTTTTATAATTTGTAGAATCTTATTTAGGCCAAACTTGCTTCTCTGTCTCCTATTTTCTCTCAAATAATAACATTAGTTTGTTGTAACACACAAAAATTAGCAGAGAAGCTTGTGCATTTCTTCCTTGTTTAATTGGTAAACAAAGAAGAAATTTAACGGGTAGTTCCAGTTTACAATGGTTCGAGCATTGGAACGTGTGCAAAGCAATCAGAAACCGAGATCTTTAAACTTGAAAAGGATGTTTGAGATTCCACAAAGACAAGTGCATAGTGTGATTCTTGATAATTCAAATGGAGGGAAAGTTGATGATAAGACGTTACTAGTAAGTCAGCACTCAAAACCTGCAGGAGGGCAACTGTCGTTGGAGGCACAGAGGCTAAGCTATGCGTTGTCTCGAGAAGGAGGTACTATTTCGCGTAGAATGGAGTCTGTTAATGATCCTCATTGCCCTCTTCCTCAGGCACAAAGTCCTCGCGACAGGCATGATGCTCCTCCTATCCAGCTTCCAAGTCATGGAGACTGGCAACCCTCAGGTTCAAATCATTATATATCAAACCCATTAAACGGAATAGTACAGAACACGAACATGAACCCATTCTAATGATGATTTTGGATTTGTGCTTTTGTTGCAGATATCGAAATGATGAAGGAAAAGTTTGCGAAGCTGCTTTTGGGTGAAGATATGTCTGGTGGTGGAAAGGGTGTTTCTTCAGCTCTGGCTTTGTCAAATGCCATTACAAACCTTGCTGGTATTTAAAATGAAAAATGCATTTGCTGTTATTATGTAGAAGCTTTCGGTTCCAAAAAATGTGTATGATGAAGATTTTATGACTCATGTTCTTCATCTGTCGGGTGTTTGAATATAAATGCAGCATCTATTTTCGGAGAACAAAGGAAATTAGAGCCGATGCCCCCAGAGAGAAAAGCAAGGTGGAGAAAAGAAATCAATTGGTTTTTATCTGTAACTGATCACATTGTCGAATTTGTTCCTTCGCAACAGAAATCCAAGGATGGTATAAGTATGGAGGTAATACAATCTCTCTTCTCATTCTTACCAATCAAAGCACTAAACATATTTCCTGAATCTCACCTTGTGACAGGTTATGGTGACGAGGCAAAGAAACGATCTACACATGGATATACCCGCCCTTCGCAAACTTGATGCCATGCTCATTGTAAGTATCTGCATTTGCAATAATTAGAGAGAGAGAGAGAGAGAGAGAGTTTCTGTTCTGCATGGGTTTGTTTTTTTCCACAGTGAGTCTTACCTCTGTTCAATAGGAATGCCTAGATAACTTCGCATACCGAAATGAATTCTGGTATCTGTCTGGGAAAGACAATGACTCAGAAAAAACACCCACAAGGCATGAGGACAAGTGGTGGATTCCTACTGTTAAGGTTCCCCAAAATGGGCTATCAGAAGAGGCAAGAAGACGGATACAATCTCAGAAAGATTCTGTAAATCAAGTACTTAAAGCAGCCATGGCCATAAATGCTCAAGTACTTTCCGAAATGGAGATTCCTGAAAGCTACATTGAATCACTCCCCAAGGTATATTTATATACAACACAAATAAAACTCTCATTTAAATATAATTCTTTATATTTGGTTTTTCATTTCTGATATGTTTTGGTAGAATGGGAGAGCAAGCCTCGGTGATTTAATTTACAAGAGCATAACTGTAGACCATTTCGACCCTGGACAATTCCTTGCGACCATAGATTTGTCAAATGAGCACTCAGTGATTGATCTGAAGAACAGAATCGAGGCCTCTATCGTGATTTGGAAGAGGAAGATGAACCATAAGGATGGAAAATCATCGTGGGGCTCAGGTGTGAGCTTGGAGAAGAGAGAACTCTTCGAGGAGAGAGCAGAAACCATCCTGCTCTTACTCAAACAGCGGTTCCCAGGCATTTCACAATCTACTCTCGACATCAGTAAGATCCAGTACAACAAGGTACGAACTGAGAACAACATTCAAAGTAATCCTGTTTCATTTTATTTTCTACTTTTCTCAAGTTTAGAGATACTTAGACTATTATCCTGTGCAAACTCACACAGGACGTTGGACAAGCTATTCTGGAGAGCTATTCCAGGGTAATAGAAAGCTTGGCTCACACAGTAATGTCTAGGATTGAGGATGTCCTTTTTGCGGACTCCCTCGCTCAAAATAAACAGGAGGAAGAACCTGTCATAGGCTCTTCAAAATTAGAAGGCGAAGACATGTCAGATACCCCAAATTCAAAGAAACTCTCAGATTTTATGGGTTGGGATGCGGAACCGGAAGAAACTGACAAGAAAGGGAACCTCTCGACAGACAACATGGAGAAATATTTTAAAAGTGAACGTGAAACTCCAACTGTCATGTCGAAACTTAAGCATTTGCAACCAACAAAGAAGTTTTCCTATCTAGAGAAGCTTGAAAACTTGAGTGGCCTAAGGAGTCCAACAGCTCGTCATTGACATCAAAAGCTTCCAAGTGAAAGAAAGAAGATGAAAGACTAACAGATTAACTAAGAGAAGAAGGCTGATTGTTACAAAGCTTGTCAGAAGTGTAGATATCAACCTTAATGTTTGTAGGATTCATTCGGTTTAGTTGTAGTTTTTTCTATAGTTCTTCCTTCCACCTCTGGAAAGGGAAGATTTTTAGTTATCTTGGAATGTGAAATGAAAATCTCTAGCTATGCTAATCTTTTAGCTACTCTAGTATGCTATCTTATTTAGGCAAAATCTTGCTTCTCTGTCTCCTATTCCTTGCATATAAGCTCCAATCTTATTTTATAAAACCTATTGTTTTGGTTTCTGCAATGACAATGCCCCAATATCCCCTTTCGCATCTTTGCACCCCCTTTACATAATCTTTAGTATAATAACTTTGCACGACCTTAATTCCGTAGATGACAAACATGCCTAAGTCCACTTTTTGCCCCAAAAATTAAAATCCTTCTTCATCATCAAAATTCGTTATCACATTCCCAAGATTCTTCAACCATGCATTACCGATTACCACACAAGCCCTACTAAGGTTAGTACATGCAAGTCGGCTGTAATTCTCACTCCATGCACATTCATCTTCACATCTTGAACCAACTTAACATACTTCAGGTTTCACCATTGGTTACCTTAACATAAATTGACTCTGCTGTAACTCTATTTAACCCAACCTTATTGGTAATATTAGCATTAATGAAGTTATGTGAAGATTCGAAATCCTAAATTAGGCCCAATCACATACACTTGTGTAGACTTACAAGGGTGATCGCTAAGCCACTTTTGACCACATTCGAAGCATGATCTCTTCTTGATTTTATCCTGTACTTCCTTCCTAGAGAGCTTCTCGACTTCTCTAGACTTCTCCCTCGTGGTGTCTTAAGCTATTTCCTTCCCTCTCCATGGATTTTTTTTTTTATTGCAATGTGTCAGTAAAACTGCTCCCCATGTTCTCTTTAACCTGCAGCCTCTCTGAGTATTAACTCTCATCTAAAATCTCAGCCATCCTCATAGCTTCCCGTAACTTTTGTGATTGCTTCAACTTGAGCACTTTAGCTAATCATGGTTTCAACTCCTTTACAAATGTGCCCACTAATGTCTCTTTTGTCTAACCCTTTACCATAGTTTGTAATCGACGAAATTCTTCTATATAAACTTATAATTTACCTTCTTATCTGAGTTTAGCCAGCTGTCCATAATAGTTGACAACATGTGTTGGACAACATTGAGCCATAAAATCACGCTCGAATGATGCCCATCCTAGTCGCGTTTCTTCATTATCATATCGTGCTTTAATCCATCTCCACCAATTATTAACCTTTCCATCTAGATAGAAACTAATTGACGCAAATTTATCATCTCTTGCCACTTCATAAGCATGCAAGTAATGTTCCATTATATCCAACCATTCATGTAAGTCCCCCTCCGTCAAAGTGGGGAAAATCCACTTTTGGTTTCCTCGGTCCTCGATCATGGTACCTATTTCATCTTCTCTCATCCTCGTAGGTTTCATCATTCCCCAACCCTTCGCCGCTCACAATAAGACATTCATGAAAGTGTTTGTTGTTGGTCCGTATGATGCAGAAGCGTGAGATCGCATCCCGAGAAATTTTTCTTTAAATTACCAAAATAATTTTTTAATTTTCTTTATTTTTGATAATTCCAAATTACCAAAATATTCTTTTTAAATTTTTGGTAATTTCGAAAATTAACATAAACAAAATTTTTTTACTATTCAATTAATCAAATAAATCAAATAATCTTGCAATTAATTTATTTCATACATTCAAATAATATATCTCATTTATTAATTAATTTTCATGCATTAAAATTAATTACATAAGTAAAATAAAAATTTACATCAACATACTACCAACAAATTCTTTTCATATATACACACATATATCAATTACACAAATACATACAAATATATTATACAATTCTTGTATATTATAGATCCATAAATTTAATATAATTAAATTATCATATACATGTTCATAAGCAACACATATAAAATCAAAAATTTAATCTAATTAAATTTTAGTAAATATTTAAACATATACCAATAATAGCTTTAACTCTTTGTCTACCTTGAAGTCTTTGCATCCAAGTCTCCAAGCTGTTCCAAGTAGCTCTATCAAGCTCCTACACTACTTTTAATTATAATATTTTATCTTTGTACTTACTATCATGCTGGATCACGTAGAACATCATAATTGGTCGACCAGTGAATATAAGCTAATGTGATATAATTAAAATAATGAATTTTCCATTTTCTCGAATCTGTCAACCTCAATTCAATTCGCTTTCTCAAAGATATATGTCTTATTGGATCGAATCTCTCATGATCTTCTAGCAACATTCTAAGATAGTGATCATCAAATCTAAGCTTTGAGAAACAGACAAAAGTCTAAAGGGTACAATGTGATATTAAAATTATCTCAAAGGTCTAACATAATATCAAGATCAAAATTTTTACTTGTATTACCCTTATTATTCGTAATTTTATAATGGTATAAAAAACATGTTACAGTATTCTCTCATTTTCTATGGAGCATATGTCTTCATTATCAAAAACCTGTACATATGACAGTTCAAACATACATATTGTCTAACTTGTTAGGGCGGTTGTGGAACCCCATAGGGTCGGATCGGTTCCCCGCGCAGCGAAAATAGATCTAACCCAAGGATATCAAGGACGCGTGTATTTTTAAAAATTTTAATGAGATATAATATTCCATTACAAGTGTTCAGGAAAAAAAAATTCGGAGATAAATCGGAGTCCGGAAAAATCAAAACGGGATAAGAATCAGACCTTGTACACTTATTGAGCAAGCTGTTTACTTGCGCAAGCAAATTACTTGCTTGCGCAGCAAGTGCTTGCAAGAACTTGCATGCACCAGTGATTGCACTTGCGCAGGCATGCTGCGTTGCAGCGCTGCAACGCAACACCGTCGGCTTTTTAGCTGAAACGTTTTTTTTTTATTTTCTAAAATAAAACCTTAAATACTTTAAATCACCCGAAATAATTTTAATTGCAAAATCAACCACAACACATGTTATGCAACAAATATATATATATATATATATATATATATATATAATATATATATATATATATATATATATATATATATATATATATATTTTCTAAATACATATATGCATTTGTTTGAATCACAACATAAACCAATATAGAATCCCACTATGAAATGTCTCATGATCAATTCTAGTTCACCCAAAAGTGGTCAAGTGATTCTAGAATGGTAGCCATAGCTCTAACCATTAATCTAGAGTTTCAAACTCTTATTAATTATTCCATGTCCAACATGAACATCTTTGACCTATAACAAGCATATTGTGTTTATATTTCCAAAGCATCCTAACATAATTTATTAGTCTTATTTCAACTTTAAGCTATGCAATCATGCATCCAATACATAATTCATCACTATATATCTCACTGATGAAAAACTCACTAATGAAGAACATAGCTTAAGAGAAGTACAAACTAACCTAGTAAGCTTGATGTAAAGATCCAATCTCCTTCTCTTTGTTGAAATGGTTGGAGAACTTCCAAGGTTTGTAAGTTTGACTCCAAGATCCAATCTTGATTCAAATGCTAGCAAACTTCACTCCAAGATCCAACCTTGATTTCTCCTAGATGAAATGTTTTAGAGACCTCACAAAGCTTATCTAAACACTTCTCTAACTTAGGCTAATTTCTCCAAGAATTTCTTGTATTTAGCTTTCTCAAGCTTAATTAAAACATTCATAAAGCTTGCTATTTATAGCAAAACTTAGACAATTTTTAATTAATAAAATTTTTAATAAATTTTTATATGGGCTTAATCTAATTTGTCCAAATATGTATAATTAGGTGTGACTAGTCACATTTATCTACCACTTTGATTTAATCCAATAAAATCAAGACAATTATTAGGAAATAGATGAATGTTTGCCACTTTGATTTAATCCAATTAAATCAAGCCAAAAACACATGTAATTACATACTTGCAATTACCATAATATCCTCAAATGGTAGAGATAATTATGAAATTATGACAAAGCCCTTGTGTAAATATTGAATTAATCTAATTAGATCAAAGTAAATATTCAATGTTATCCAATAACACTTGATTATATTAGTTGATAATTATAATATCGAATATTATCTTTTATAAAAGAAAATCGGCTACCCAAGTGCTCAACGAGTACACTTCATATTGGGACTCTCTAAGTTCTGACACGTTTGCCATATAAGCCTAGCTAATATATTTGCAATTCGGCTACCTCCGAATTCGCGAATAACACGAACGACCTTTCTAAACTATACAAGTCGAGGTCATCACACATGTTTAACAATCCTTCCATCGTAGGCCATTCAAGTTTTCCTTAGGAAACATAGAATACACCGTCAAGTTTCTGAGGCGCACATCTCATGTCGACATGTCCACGATTCTTTACAACTGATGCGATCCACCCTAAGTGATCGACTTTGGCCAAAGTTCTAAGAATCGTGACTTACTTACATGGATACCTATACCTCTTATGGTACACATATGGGTCGACAGATTCTATCTTAATTCGCACTTGATTAACGAGTGCATCAGTCCACACCCAACGAACATCTAGAGGCCAGACCATGAAAGGTTTCTGACATACATGGCATCAAAGTGTGGAGGATCTCACACAAAATCAATATTATCCTATAATCAAATGATTACATATGCTACTCGACTCAAAGAGATTCTTATTGACAATGGTGTGTACTTCCAACTATCAGGAATCACTTTTGAGTCATTCAGTATTCAATCCAACCAATACCCACATATCTATACGAGCTTCCAAAGATCATGGTACATTGGGTTAAACTATTGGAACTCTAATTTCAATATACGACATGTGCTAGTCTTCTAGATTATAGGAATTTGACCGTATTCCAAAACCAATGACTAGGAATATTTACTTTAAGAATAGTTTACAATAGTAATACTTATCCAAATATCGGACCACCTAGTGTCCAATATTACTATAAGACTATTCTAAGGTCGATGTCATTCTTAGCATATTTATACATCAATCTAATATGCATAATGACAATACCATTAATAAGGTATGAAATGAAAGCGTAATTATTTTATTAATAAATAATAAAATATATAATACATTATTCGGATTGGTACTCCAAGCACCAACTCTAACAAGCTCTCACTTGCTTAGTGCCAATCTGGATGGTACCGTAGTCCCATCTCCTCCATATGTTTATCAAATAACTTAGAAGGTAAGGCATTTGTAAGAGGGTCTGCTATGTTTTCTAGTCCTTGAACCTTCAAGATCACTATGTCTTTTCGTTCAATAATATCTTTAATTATGCAATTTTTATTTTCCACGTGCTTAGACTTGGAATGCGCCCTCGGCTTCTTAGCCTGTGCAATGGTTCCGCTATTATCACAGTATAATGGGATTGAATCCGTAATACTAGGCACAACGCCAAGTTCTGTGATAAAATTTCTAATCCTTATAGCTTCTTTAGCAGCTTCCGAAGCTTCTATAAATTCCGCCCCAGTGGTGGAATCAGTTTTTGAGCCTTGCTTTGAACATCGCCAACTAACTACACCATGGTTAAGGGTAAATATGTATCCTGATGTAGATTTTCTATCATCTGGATCTCCCTGGAAGTCGGAGTCTGTATAACTCTTAACTTGTAGCTCATCTTCTCCATATATCAAAAACTTACCCCTAGTACCCTTAAGATATTTCAGGATATGTTTCACGAATGTCCAATGATCATTACCCGGATCAGATTGATATTGTAACATCCCCAATTCGGGAGATGTTACAGATGGAATAAGCCGTACTATCCCCTGAGCCTCTGACTTTCTAACTATGAACTACTAATACTCTTTCCTCAATTAAAATCTTATATATGAGACCGTTGCCCAAACTCGACAACATGAAATGCAAACTCAATATTAATAACAGTATACTCAATAACACTTGCTTTGCTAACCTTATACAACGACCAACATAATACTAATTACTGATACATGATTTCTTTCTGACTTTAACTAAGCTCTCTCTCTCTCTGACTTGACCTGGTGGACTCCATACCCTAGTAACTGCTATTAATATCCATCCTCCCGAGCTCTTCCTCCATGATCTTATAAAATAAAACACTGGAGTGGGGGGTTAGATCGTTTGAACGATTGAAGTGAGTGGACGGTTTTTAAAATGAAAACTGAAATACTTTATGAAACTCATGTTTTAGAAATCAACTCGAATCTTTTCTGAAATCTTTACTTTCTAGAAAACTTCTCTCTGGAATCCATTTATGAAATCTGCTTTTGAAAATCTGGTTTTGTAAATGTGTATCTTAAAGATCTGTTATGAAAACTATTTCTAAAATGTTTGTTTATGAAAACTGTTTCTTAAAACTGATCTCTGAAAACTGTTCTCTAAAAACCTGATATCTGTCTTTAAAAAACCTGACGCATGGGGGCGTCACGTATCGTCGTCCCTCCTTACGCATTACTAGAACTAGGAGTGTAAATCCAGGGCATTACGTATCGTCGTCCCCCAAAGCATGCCACTTCTGTCCCTGAAACTAGTGGTCTTGGGACGTTACGTATCGCCGTCCCCCAAGTCACTAAACTAGAACTGGGGGTGCAGATTGTTGCTACCCTCCAAGCTCTGAATCTAGGATCTAGAGGCATCTGTCATCCCTAGTCCTGAACTATGATCTGGGGGCGTTACGTATCACCGTCCTCTTAGTCCTCTACATGTGCACATGTCATCTGTTAATTCCATGTCTGTATCAAGTTATATACTAAGGTGGGTTTTTCCCCCATGTCTCAAAAATCATAAAATCATGCTTTGAAAATATCTCTTTCAGAAACGTCTCTTAAAATATGATCATTCATGAAATAACTATAATAAAAATCAAGTAACGCCCTAGATGTATTAAAAATAAGTCTGATATTTAAAACAACATCATGTAAAAAAAAATCAACTTAAGAGAAGAATGTCCACTCACGGGTTTGAAATTAGGCTGGCATAACCCTCTTGCTGAAGAAAACTCCAATTCCTGCGATAATCTATAATTGATAACTTTGAATAGAAAGTGGGCTGGGAAATATTTTCTAAATTAAACTAAGTTTATCAACTCATGTACTTATTATTATTTCAAGGCATATCATACTCGTATCATGATGTAATGTGTATTCGCGAACTAATACGAGGCCCTTATGGTGGCTTTTAACATGTTAGAGTGAAGCTAGAATGGTTTAGAACTAATTTAGGGAATATTTTTTTACCATTTTTACCATATGTCGCGACGCACGACATTACACGTCGCGACACGCATCATTCCAAAAATGTACCTGGAAATTCCCAGTACGCGTCATGACGCAAGGACTTGTGCGTCGCGACACGCATCAATCCAGAAGCGTATCTGGGAAAATTCCTAGCACGTGTCGTGACGCAAGGCCAAATTCTGGTATTAACTTCATCATTTCATACTCAATTTGCTCAACACTCTTTTCATATTTCCACACAAGAAAAATAACCTCAATAAATCTTTAAAATGTTATCAATATCATTATCAATATCAACTCATCTCTAATCTATAACCTTTACTTAATCTCATGCCCAAAACTTAACAAGATGGGGGTTTTCCACAATCACCATTTTCTTAACACCAAAATCATATAAACATCAATAACCATAACTCAACAATATCCATCAACCAATAAATCATCAAAATATCAACATCTAAAACTTGGGTTAAAGTTTCCTTACCTTTCTCACTTCTCATCTTTCACCATTCAAGTCTTCTTGGCTTTGTTTTCCTTCCCTCTAGTTTGTGGTGATTTGTTTTGTGCTTGTTCTTCTTTAATTTTGGTGAGGGACCAACTTTCCTTCACTCTCTTCTTGTTCTTCTTTGTTTCCCTTCTCTTTATGTTTTTCATCTCTTTCTCAAGTCTTTTTGATGCATGAAGAGTGTCCCTTATATAGTAGGGACCCATTTGGCTAATTTGTAATATTTTAGTTTGAAAAAAATCAGAATTTTTGAGAGAAGTGTGGAGTTTTCTAGATGGGTCCGGAGTTACTATTTATTCATATTTTTGACTTATGTTTTTTACCTATTTCTGGGTCAAATTTGGAAAAATGTTCAATGTAAAAGTTGTAGGACTCGATCTCAGATTTTTGAAGTTATAAAGTTCATAAAAATTGGAATTCGTACGAGAACGTTACAGTCCAATTACCATGGGCTGTCAGGAGTGGAACTTCATACCATATAGTATCAGAGTTTCGAAGAATTTTCTGATTGTTCCCAAAGTTAATTGATGAGGGTATATGTGTCCAAACACAATTTATGTTATATGACACTCGTCTCGTAACGTAACAATAGTTGAGATTATCGGTCGTTATAATTTCTCCCCTCTTAAAATATGATTCGTCTTCGAATCCCTTTTGGGGCTTAACTCATAGATTTGTCTTGGTCGAGGACATCTGTGTCTCTGCTTATCCTTATCTTCCTTAATTTCCTTTCTGATTTTCTGTTCGATATCTTAATATTAAAACCTCTGGAAATCTCTGGTCATACTTGTACATACTACCCCGAGTTCGTGGGCCTTAATGAATAATTTCTTGACTTCCGGACTGAAAGGTAATTCCTTAATCTTATTCCATGATCCTTTGCTTAGTACTCTACATTTATCGTCATATTACCACTATCTCCACACCTTACATAAAATTATTTCTAAATCTCCCAACCATATTCAACATCCTTTATCATTTCTAAAATTGTACTATATTCGTGGTTTGTCGTCTCACTATCTTAGTTCCATTTTGATTTAAAACCCCTAATACCTCTTACCATGATAACAATAATTTCTAGTTATCTTTAGGATCTTTAGTTAACCTTCACGTTTAAGGTATCCCTACTGTACTTTATACTATAGCCAATGACCTCCACTTTCCTTAACTTGTATATACTTCATATCCTTAAACTATTCTTCGTAACGTAACTACTTAAATGACTTTATAAGATATATCCTACTAAATATCTTCTTGGCCCCAATCTTAGCTAACTATCTGATCTTTCTCTTTTTTCTTCACTAAACCTTCATTACTTATCAGCTTCTTCCTTTGAGTTCTCACATATACAACTATTTATGGGTTTAGAACTTCATAACTCATAACTAACATTTTCATGTACACTCACTATCAATCAATGGCTCCCATACTAGGATGTTACTTCAAGGTAGTTTTCTCTGGCGATCCTCTCGGTTGGCTAAGGAGTTTGGGTCAAAGTATTTATACTATGCCTAACTTTATGTACCATTATACGATAAGATTTCAGTCTATCCCAGTTCTGAAAAACTTACTATTCTATAGTACCATTGAAAATTTGTCTTATCATTATACACCTCTGTTATTGTTTGTCTGATGTCTATTTTATTATTAACCTTTCTCAACAGTTTTATCTCTACCTTTCACCTGATGTCCTGTTTGTATTCTTTATTGTTCTTAACTAGTTGTGGAATTTCTGGTTCCTTTGTCTCTATCTTTTACCTTGAGGGGCATTAACCTTTTCGATTCTCTGGTTATGTCTATCGTTGGTTCTCTTATATTCCGGTATTGCTTAACTACCATTTTCTCTCTTAATACAGACTGTCTTTCTTCTAAACCTTTTAACTCAGCACCATTTTCTCCTTTTACCCTATTCTTGTGCTAGATCTGAAAATTTTATATTTCGCCCTACTTTACTGTGTATTCAATTGCTCATAGGAATGCATTTAAAGTAAAAACTGAGGTCCATTTTTCTGCTATTGTATAACGAGGGTTGGGAGGGTGGGGTTGAGCCATGGTGTCTTACTGATGGTAGTAATCTCAGTAGCTTCTCATGCCATGGTTGTACTCGTTGTTTATCTATAAGCCTATAACTTTCCGTATTTACACATTTGGCTTGACTATCGTACTAAAATTCTTCTGCTAGATACTACATGAGTCTCATGCTTCAACTTCACTCTTAATTCTTCCTTTTTACTATCAATCATGCTACCTCTTATTGTGGACCTTCTCTAGAGTCACGTCCTCTAAAAATTCCATTGTGCTACCTCTGTACTTTTTTCACTAATCTCTGTTGCTTGAATATCTGCGATCTTTACTTACTCTCAAAGTCATTCTATACTTTCTCTATTATTGCTCCTTATAAAGTTTACTCCGCTACTTAGATTTTCTTCCCATCCCAGGTCCATGAATTCCTTTCGTCTCTACTCCCCTGAAACTCCATCAACTTTGATTGCTTTTGATACCTCTATTAAATCATTTGGTTAATGTGCCATTCTCTTACTAGTTCTTCCATCATAATACAATGAGACTCTTTATAAATTACATATGTTGCATTGCTGAGAATTGTTCTCTTTAGTTTCTTACTCTTCTGAGTCTTTGTCTCCTTAAGGTTTTCAATTCAATGATGATTTCTAGATTTAGCTATATTTTCTGTGTTTCTAAACTATTATATCTCATATAAAAACATTGCCATCTTATGATTCTTATCTATATCTCGTTGCACTCGTTGGCTCGGCGATCTAGCTATCTCATAATCTATCTACTATGTCAAACATTCTTCTTTACTGGTTATTTTCCTTACCGGGCTCTAAGTAGAGAGAGGTGTGTACATGCATTCCATAGGATCTGTGAACTCACATTCCTTATTATTTTCATAAGCTTGGTAACGGTCTGGTTAGGTGTTCATAAGCCTGCTTAGAGTTTGGGGCTACTGAAAGGGAAATTTTACTATCCATTCATTGGAAACTACTTCGACTATATCATATTTTAGGATTCCTCAACTTTCATAACCTATTTTGAGGTCTCTGCTTTACATATCTACCTTCAAGTTTCGTTATCTCTGTCACTATATGTATTGAACTCTTGTTATTTTCTGCCTCCTCCTATATCTTCTTACCATTTTTCTTAGTTTTAGACTGAGGTACTGAGGCTAGTACTGGTCCATTTTCTAGGATTCTTCCTAAACTTATGTTCTCTACTCTTACTATAGGCTACAAGTATATCATTTAGCCTTGCTATTTGTAAGGGTAATTTTATTAACTCTTGAGTATCTCCAATTCCACGGATCTGTCCTTTTATACTCTCATAAATTTCTACCGATGTAGGTCGGATCTATAGATTCTCACTAATTCTGTGATCTTTCTCCTCTTGACTAGGGTCAGATTCTTTCTTTTTTATCCCTTAAAACCTCCTTAGTTCTCAACTGGGTGGTCTATCATTTAGTGCTTTCTATTTCTTAATTTTGGATAAATTCTCATCGAACTTCTTTATGGTTATCTTTATCTAGTGCTGGTATAAGGTGGGGCAGAAATCTATATCTCAATGGGTATCAGCGTCCTTGTTCTAGTACTATGTGTCCTGGTAGAATCAATCACTTATATAAGGTATGTATGAGATAAGTTTATCGGAACACATTCCATAACCGGTATTACTGAGCGGTAAGAATCCGTGTAGTTTAGGACCGTATTTATATCGGGTTTCTTGGGGTATGATGATTTAATCATCTTTACTTACGTCTTTCTTTTACTTACTTGCATGCCTGAGTTTGGGAATCTTTACTCTCTTTTTAACATCTTTAATTCTCAGAATTCCATGTCTAACTTTAGCTTCTCACCTCTCTTATACTTCTATCATTCCTTTGCTATTCGGAGGGCCTGTCATCTACACAGGGTATTCGCAACTATTGATTTAGTTCGAAAATGCTTCTTAAGGAAGGGAAAAATCTTGAGGACATAAGGAAACTTGCATAGATTTATTTGGCATTCTTACTCTTACTCAGACCTGCTGTATTGCTTGTTATTTCTATAAGTTCTAGTACTCTCTTTATCATCCACTTTTGTATCTTTCCCACTCACTGTCTCTAGTTACTTAAACATCTATGTATCTTTCCTTACTTTTCTTTCTAGCTTTCTTTTTCTCTTTCTCTTCCTACTTTCCTGGATGTGTATTCTTAGAACATTACTATTCCTTTCCGTCTCTGGCTGCTTAAACATCTATGCATATTTTCTTCCTTTCTTATAGCTTTCATTTCTTACTTCCTTAAGTACTTGTATTTTCTAGTTTCATAGCTTAACTTGATCATTTATTAATAATTTCGAATAGTCATGGAATAATTCATAACTAGATCAAGAATTAGGGTTATTTATTAGGAAGAAATTCGGGTAGCCTTGAGAATGCTTACTAACCTGTCTATGGAGATTGATGACGTACTCGAGGATTGGATACTGGAGATGTAGTGCCTTATATACTAGTATCCCGGGCATATTATGTATACAAGACCACAACACTCTGGCCACTGCAGTCACTGACTCCCTAAACCTGCTCTGATACCATCTTTGTAACATCCCCAATCCGGGAGATGTTACCAGTAGGAAATAGGCCATTCTATTCCCTTGATCCTCTGACATTCTAACAATGAACCACTAATAATCTTTCCTCAATCAAAATCTTATGTATGGGATCGTTGTCTAAACTCGACAACATGAAATGCAAAATATTAATAACAGTATACTCAATAACACTTAGTTTACAACTTTATTGATATATATTTTAAGCTTATACAACGACCAACACAATATTAATTATTGATACATGACTTCTTTCTGACTTTAACTAAGCTCTCTCTCTCTCTGACTTGACCTGGGGGACTCCATACCCTAGTAACTGCTATTAATATCCATCCTCCCGAGCTCTTCCTCCATGATCTTATAAAATAAAACACTGGAGTGGGGGGTTAGATCGTTTGAACGATCGAAGTGAGTGGACAGTTTTTAAAATGAAAACTGAAATACTTTATGAAACTCATGTTTTAAAAATCAACTCGAATCTTTTCTGAAAACTTTACTTTCTAGAAAACTTCTCTCTGGAATCCATTTCTGAAATCTGCTTTTGAAAATCTGGTTTTGTAAATGTGTATCTTAAATATCTGTTCTGAAAACTATTTCTAAAATGTTTGTTTCTGAAAACTGTTTCTTAAAACTGATCTATGAAACTGTTCTCTAAAAACCTGATATCTGTCTCTGAAAAACCTGACGCATGGGGGTGTTACGTATCGTCGTCCCCACTTACGCATTACTAGAACCAGTAGTGTAAATCCAGGGCATTACGTATCGCCGTCCCCCAAAGCATGCCACTTCTGTCCCTGAAACTAGTGGTCTTGGGACGTTACGTATCGCCGTCCCCCAAGTCACTGAACTAGAACTGGGGGTGCAGATTTATGCTACCCTCCAAGCTCTGAATCTAAGATCTAGGGGCATCTGTCATCCCTAGTCCTGAACTATAATCTGGGGGTGTTACGTATCGCCGTCCCCCTAGTCCTCTACATGTGCACATGTCATCTATCAATTCCATTTCTGTATCAAGTTATATACTAAGGTGGGTTTTTCCCAATGTCTCAAAAATCATAAAATCATGCTTTGAAAATATCTCTTTCAGAAACGTCTCTTAAAACATGATCATTTATGAAATAACTATAATAAAAATAAACTAACGCCCTAGATGTATTAAAAATAAGTCTGATATTTAAAACAACATCATGTAAAAAAAATCAACTTAAGAGAATAATGTCCACTCACGGGTTTGAAATTTGGCTGGCATAACCATCTTGCTGAAGAAAACTCCAATTCCTGCGATAATCTATAATTGATAACTTTGAATAGAAAGTGGGCTGGGAAATATTTTCTAAATTAAACTAAGTTTATCAACTCATGTACTTATTATAATTTCAAGGCATATCATACTCGTATCATGATGTAATGTGTATTCGTGAACTGATACGAGGCCCTTAGAGTGGCTTCTAACATGTTAGAGTGAAGCTAGAATGGTTTAGAACTAATTTGGGGAATATTTTTTAAAATACGTCGCGACGCACGACATTACACGTCGCGACACGCATCATTCCAAAAATGTACCTGGAAATGCCCAGTACACGTCACGACACAAGGACTTGTGCGTCGCGACACGCATCAATCCAGAAGCGTATCTGGGAAAATTCCTAGCACGTGTCGCGACGTAAGGCCAAATTTTGGTCTTAACTTCATCCTTTCATACTCAATTTGCTCAACACTCTTTCCATATTTCCACACAAGCAAAATAACCTCAATAAATCATAAAAATATTATCAATATCATTCTCAATATCAACTCATCTCTAATCTATAACCTTTACTTAATCTCATGCCCAAAACTTAACAAGATGGTGGTTTTCCACAATCATCATTTTCTTAACACCAAAATCATATAAACATCAATAACCATAACTCAACAATATCCATCAACTAATAAATCATCAAAACATCAATATCTAAAACTTGGTTTAAGTTTCCTTACCTTTCTCATTTCTCATCTTTCACCATTCAAGTCTTCTTGGCTTTGTTTTCCTTCTCTCTTGTTTGTGGTGATTTGTTTTGTGCTTGTTCTTCTTCAATTTTTGGTGAGGGACCAATTTTCCTTCACTCTCTTCTTGTTCTTCTTTGTTTCCATTCTCTTCACGTTTTTCATCTATTTCTCAAGTCTTTTTGATGCATGAAGAGTGTCCCTTATATAGTAGGGATCTATTTGGCTAATTTGTAATATTTTAGTTTGAAAAAAATCAAAATATTTGAGAGAAATGTGGAGTTTTCTAGATGGGTCCGAAGTTACTATTTATTCATATTTCTGACTTGCGTTTTTTTTACCTATTTCTGGTTCAAATTTGGAAAAATGTTCAACGTAAAAGTTGTAGGACTCGATCTCAGATTTTTGAAGTTTTAAAGTTCATAAAAATTGGATTTCGTACGAGAACGTTACTGTCCAATTACCATGGGCTGTCAGGAGTGGAACTTCATACCATATTGTATCAGAGTTTCGAAGAATTTTCTGATTGTTCCCAAAGTTAATTGATGAGGGTATATGTGTCCAAACACAATTTATGTTATATGACACTCGTCTCGTAACGTAACAATAGTTGAGATTATCGGTCGTTATGATTTCTCCCCTCTTAAATAAGATTCGTCCTCGAATCCTTTTTGAGGCTTAACTCGTAGATTTGTCTTGGTCGAGGATATCTGTGTCTCTGCTTATCCTTATCTTCTTTAATTTCCTTTCTGATTTTTTGTTCGATATCTTAATATTAAAACCTCTGATAATCTCTGGTCATACTTGTACATACTACCCCGAGTTCGTGGGCCTTAATGAATAATTTCTTGACTTCCGGACTTAAAGGTAATTCCTTAATCTTATTCCATGATCATTTGCTTAGTACTCTACATTTATCGTCATACTACCACTATCTCACACCTTACAGAAACTTTATTTCTAAATCTCCCAACCATATTAAACATCCTTTATCATTTCTAAAATTGTACTATATTCGTAGTTTGTCGTCTCACTATCTTAGTTCCATTTTGATTTAAAACCCCTAATACCTCTTACCATGATAACAATAATTTCTAGTTATCTTTAGGATCTTTATTTAACCTTCACGTTTAAGGTATCCCCACTGTACTTTATATTATAGGCAATGACCTCCACTTTCCCTTAACTTGTATATACTTCATATCCTTAAACTATTCTTCGTAAAGTAACTACTTAAATGACTTTATAAAATATATCCTACTAAATATCTTCTTGGCCCCAATCTTAGCTAACTATCTGATCTTTCTATTTTTTCTTCACTAAACCTTCGTTACTTATGAGCTTCTTCCTTTGAGTTCTCACATATACAACTATTTATGGGTTTAGAACTTCATAACTAATAACTAATATTTTCATGTACACTCACTATCAATCAATGGCTCCCATACTAGGATGTTACTTCAGGGTAGTTTTCTCTGGCGATCCTCTCAGTTGGCTAAGGAGTTTGGGTCAAAGTATTTATACTATGCCTAACTTTGTGTACCATTATACGATAAGATTTCAGTCTATCCCAGTTCTGAAAAACTTACTATTCCGTAGTACCATTGAAAATTTGTCTTATCATTATACACCTCTGTCATTGTTTGTCTGATGTCTATTTTATTATTAACCTTTCTCAACAGTTTTACCTCTACCTTTCACCTGATGTCCTGTTTGTCTTCTTTATTGTTTTTAACTAGTTGTGGAATTTCTGGTTCCTTTGTCTCTGTCTTTTACCTTGAGGGGCATCAACCTTTTCGATTCTCTGGTTATGTCTATAGTTGGTTCTCTTATATTACGGTATTGCTTAACTACTATTTTCTCTCTTAATATAGACTGTCTTTCTTCTAAACCTTTTAACTCACCACCATTTTCTCCTTTTACCCCATTCTTGTGCTAGATCTGAAAATTTTATATTTCGCCCTACTTTACTGTGTATTCAATTGCTCATGGGAATGCCTTTAAAGTAAAAACTGAGGTCCATTTTTCTACTATTGTATAACGAGGGTTGGGAGGGTGGGGTTGAGCCATGACGTCTTACTGATGGTAGTAATCTCAGTAGCTTCTCATGCCATGGTTGTACTCATTATTTACCTATAAGCCTATAACTTTCCGTGTTTACACATATGGCTTGACTCTCGTACTAAAATTCTTCTGCTAGATACTACATGAGTCTCATGCTTCAACTTCACTCTTAATTCTTCATTCTTACTATCAATCATACTACTTCTTATTGTGGACCTTCTCTAGAGTCACGTCCTCTAAAAATTCCATTGTGATACATTTGTACTTCTTTTCACTAATATCTGTTGCTTGAAAGTCTGCAACTCAAAGTCATTCTATACTTTCTCTATTATTGCTCCTTATAAAGTTTACTCCGCTACTTAGATTTTCTTCCCATCCCAGGTCCATGAATTCCTTTCGTCTCTACTCCCTTGAAACTCCATCAACTTTGATTGCTTAGGATACCTCTATTAAATCATTTGGTTCAGGTGCCATTCTCTTACTAGTTCTTCCATCACAATACAATGAGACTCTTATAAATTACATATGTTGCATTGCTGAGAGTTGTCCTCTTTGGTTTCTTACTCTTCTGAGTCTTTGTCTCCTTAAGGTTTTCAATTCAATGATGATTTCTAGATTTAGCTATATTTTCTGTGTTTCTAAACTATTCTATCTCATATAAAAACATTGACATCTTATGATTCTTATCTATGTCTCGTTGCACTCGTTGGCTCATCGATCTAGCTATCTCATAATCTATCTAGTCTGTCAAACATTCTTCTTTACTGGTTTTTTTCCTTACCGGGCTCTAAGTAGAGAGAGGTGTGTACATGCATTCCATAAGGATTTGTGAACTCGCATTCCTTATTATTTTCATAAGATTGGTAACAGTCTAGTTAGGTGTTCATAAGCCTGCTTAGAGTTTGGGGCTACTGAAAGGGAAATTTTACTATCCATTCATTGGAAACTACTTCGACTATATCATATTTTAGGATTCCTCAACTTTCATAACCTATTTTGAGGTCTCTGCTTTACATATCTACCTTCAAGCTTCGTTATCTATATCACTATATGTATTGAACTCTTGTTATTTTCTGCCTCCTCCTATATATCTTCTTACCCTTTTTCTTAGTTCTAGACTGAGGTACTGAGGCTAGTTCTGGTCCATTTTCTAGGCTTCTTCCTAAACTTCTGTTCTCTACTCTTACTATAGGCTACAAGTATATCATTTAGCCTTGCTGTTTGTAAGGGTAATTTTATTAACTCTTGAGTATCTCCAATTCCACGGATCTGTCCTTTTATACTCTCATAAATTTCTACCGATGTAGGTCGGATCTATAGATTCTCACTAATTCTGTGATCTTTCTCCTCTTGACTAGGGTCAGATTCTTTCTTTTCTATCCCTTAAAAGCTAATTAGTTCTCAACTGGGTGGTCTATCATTTAGTGCTTTCTATTTCTTAATTTTGGATAAATTCTCATCAAACTTCTTTACGGTTATCTTTATCTAGTGATGGGATAAGGTGGGGCAGAAATCTATATCTCAATGGGTATCATCATCCTTGTTCTAGTACTATGTGTCCTGGTAGAATCAATCACTTATATAAGGTATGTATGAGATAAGTTTATCAGAACACATTCCATAACCGGTATTGCTGAGGGTAAGAATCCGTGTAGTTTAGGACCATATTTATATCGGGTTTCTTGGGGTAGGATGATTTAATAATCTTTGCTTACGTCTTTCTTTTACTTACTTGCATGCCTGAGTTTAGGAATCTTTACTCTCTTTTTAACATCTTTAATTCTTCAGAGATCCATGTCTAACTTTAGCTTCTCACCTCTCTTATGCTTCTATCATTCCTTTGTTATTTGGAGGGCCGGTCATCTACACAGGGTATTCGCAACTATTGATTTAGTTCGAAAATGGTTCTTAAGGAAGGGAAAAATCTTGAGGACATAAGGAAACTTGCATAGATTTATTTGGCATTCTTACTCTTACTCATACCTGATGTATTGCTTGTTATTTCTATAAGTTCTAGTACTCTCTTTATCATCCACTTTTGTATCTTTCCCACTCACTTTCTCTAGTTACTCAAACATCTATGTATCTTTCCTTACTTTTCTTTCAAGCTTTCTCATTCTCTTTCTCTTCCTACTTTCCTGGATGGGTATTCTTAGAATATTACTATTCATTTCTGTCTCTGGCTGCTTAAACATCTATGCATATTTTCTTCATTTCTTATAGCTTTCCTTTCTTACTTCCTTAAGTACTTGCATTTTCTAGTTTTATAGCTTAACTTGATCCTTTACTAATAATTTCGAATAGTCATGGAATAATTCATAACTAGATCAAGAATTAGGGTTATTTATTGGGAAGAAATTCGGGTAGCCTTGAGAATGCTTACTAACCTGTCTATGGAGCTTGAGGACGTACTCGAGGATTGGATACTGGAAATGTAGTGCCTTATATACTAGTATCCCGGGCATACTACGTATACAAGACCACATCACTCTGCCCACTACAGTCACTGACTCCCTAAACATGCTCTGATACCATCTTTGTAACATCCCCAATCTGGGAGATGTTACCGGTAGGAAATAGGCCGTACTATTCCCTTGATCCTTTGACATTCTAACAATGAACCACTAATAATCTTTCCTCAATCAAAATCTTATGTATGAGATCGTTGTCTAAACTCGACAACATGAAATGCAAACTCATAATCTTTCCTCAATCAAAATCTTATGTATGAGATCGTTGTCTAAACTCGACAACATGAAATGCAAACTCAATATTAATAGTAGTATATTCAATAACATTTAGTTTACAACTTTATTGATATATATTTTAACCTTATACAATGACCAACACAATACTAATTACTAATACATGACTTTTTTCTGACTTTAACTAAGCTCCCTCTCTCTCTGACTTGACCTGGTGGACTCCATACGCTAGTGAGTTTTATCAGTATCCATCCTCCTGAGCTTGTCCTTCATGATCCTGCAAAACAAAACAATGTGAGTGGGGGGTTAGATCGTTTGAACGATCTAAGTGAGTGGACGATTTTTAAAATGAAAAATGAAATACTTTATGAAACTCATGTTTTAAAAATCAACTCGAATCTTTTCTGAAAACTTTACTTTCTAGAAAACTTCTCTCTGGAATTCATTTCTAAAATCTACTTTTGAAAATTTGGTTTTGTAAATCTGTATCTGAAAGATCTGTTTTGAAATCTATTTCTGAAATGTCTGTTTCTGAAAACTGTTTCTAAAAACTTATCTATGAAAAACTGATCTCTAAAAACCTGATATATGTCTCTGAAAAACCTGACGCATGGGGGCGTTACGTATCACTGTCCCCCATACGCCTAACTAGAGTCAGGAGTATAACTAGACATTGAGGCGTTACGTATTGCCGTCCCCCAAAGCATGCCACTCATGTCCATGAAACTAGTGGTCTTGGGGCGTTACGTATCGTCATCCCTCAAGCCACTGAACTAGAACTGGGGGTGCAGATCTATGCTACCCTCCAAGCTCTGAATCTAGGATCTAGGGGGCATCTGTCATCCCTAGTCCTGAACTAGGATCTGGGGGCGTTACGTATCACTGTCCCCTTCAGTCCTCTACATGTGTACATGTCATTCGTCAATTCCATGTCTGTATCAAGTTACATACTGAGGTGAGTTTTTCCCCCATGCCTCGAAAATCATAAAATCATGCTTTGAAAATATTTCTTTCAGAAACGTCTCTTAAAATATGATCATTCATGAAATAACTGTAATAAAAATCAACTAACGCCCTAGATGCATTAAAAATAAGTCTGATATTTAAAACAACATCATGTAAAAAAAACCAACTTAATGGAAGAATGTCCACTCACAGGTTTGAAATTTGTCTGGCATAACCCTCTTGTTGAAGAAAACTCCAATTCCCGCGATGATCTATAATTGATAACTTTGATTAGAAAGTGGGCTGGGAAATATTTTTTGAATTAAACTAAGTTTATCCACTCAAGTAATTATTATTATTTCAAGGCATATCATACTTGTATCATGATGTAATGTGTATTCGCGAACTGATACTAGGCCCTTAGGGTGGATTCTAACATGTTAGGGTGAAGCTGAAATGGTTTAGAACTGATTTGGGGAATTTTTTTGACCACGCGTCGCAACGTGCAACATTCCAGAAACATACCTGGAAATTCCTAGTGTGCGTCGCGACACAGGGATTTGCGCGTCACGACGCGCATCAATCCAGAAGAGTATCTGGGAAAATTCCCAGTTCGCGGAGCGTTCTGCGTCACAACGCAAGGCCAAATTCTGGTATTAAATTCATCCTTTCATACTCAATTTACTCAACACTCTTTCCATATTTCCACACAAGCAAAATAACCTCAATAAATGTCCAAAATATTATCAATATCATTCTCAATATCAACTCATGTCCAATCTATAACCTTGACTTAATCTCATGGCCAAAACCTAACTAGTTGGGAGTTTTTCACAATCATCATTTTCTTAACACCAAAACCATATAAACATCAATAACCATAACTCAGCAGTATCCATCAACCAATAAATCATCAAAACATCAACATCTAAAACTTGGGTTAAAGTTTCCTTACCTTTCTCACTTCTCATCTTTCACCAATCAAGTCTTTTTGGCTTGGTTTTCCTTCCCTCTAATTTGTGGTGATTTATTTTGTGCTTGTTCTTCTTCAATTTTTGGTGAGGGACAAACTTTTATTCACTCTCTTATTCTTCTTCTTCTCCATTCTCTTCACGTTTTTCATCTATTTCTCAAGTCTTTTGATGTATGAATAGTGTCCATTATATAGTAGGGACCCATTTGGCTAATTTGTAATATTTTAGTTTGAAAAAAATCAGAATTTTTGAGAGAAGTGTGGAGTTTTCTAGATGGGTCCGAAGTCACTATTCATTCAAATTTTTGACTTGTGTTTCTTACCTAATTTGGTTCGAATTTGGAAAACTATTCAACGCGAAAGTTGTAGGTCTCGATCTCGGCTTTTCGAAGATATAAAATTCATAAAAATCGGAGTTCGTACTCATACCATCTAGTATCGGTGTTTCAAAGAATTTTTCGATTGTTCCCAAAGTTAATTGATTAGGGTATATGTGTCCAAAAATAATTTATATTATATGACACTTGTCTCGTAACATAACAGTAGTCGAGATCACCGGTCGTTATAGATACCGGCTAGTCACACTAACGTCGAAACTGATGCCAGGTCTAGTACATAACATAACATACATAATACTTCCAATGCAAGAAGTATATGGAAAGTTAGACATCCTAACTCTTTCTTCCTCAGTCTGGGTGCAATTTTCTTCGAAAAATGTATGTTGTATCGGAATGGTATATTTGCTGCCTTGCAGTTGGTCTGTACCTTTCTAACATCGTATCTATGTACGTCGATTGCGAAAACCCTATAAGATTCCTAACTCGATCTTGGTAGAGCCTTATTCCCAATATATAGGAAGCTCCACCCATATCTTTCATGGAGAAGTTCTTGAAAAGGTAGGCTTTCACACTTTGCATCATACATATATCATTCCCAATGATAAGGATGTCATCTACATACAAAACTAGGAAAAATATCATACTCCCACTAACTTTCTTATAAACACACAGTTCTTCCTCATTCTTTTTGAATCTAAATAATCTAATTATCTCATCCAAATGACGATTCCAGCTTCGGGATGCCTGTTTAAGTCCATAAATTGACTTTTGGAGCTTACTGGATACGAAACCCTCTAGTTGTTCCATATAGATATCCTCATCAAGGAATCCATTCATGAAAGTGGTTTTCACATCCATCTATCATATCTTAAAGTCATGATATGCAGCAATGGCTAAAAGAATCATAATAGATTTAGCATGGCTACTGGTGAAAAAGTTTACTCATAGTCAATCCTAGGACGTTGAGTGTAACCTTTTGCTACCAGTCGGACCTTAAAGGTTTCCACCTTTTCATCAGGCCCTCGCTTCCTTTTGTAAACCCATTTACACCTAATAGGTTTAATTCATTCATGAAGTTCAACTAAGTCCCAAACTTGATTGTCATGTATAGAATCCATCTCGGACTTCATGGCTTCCTGCCATTTTCCCGAATTGATATCCAATATCGCCTATTTATACGTAGTCGGATCTGTTTCCTCCAAGAGGAAAACATCAGATGTTAAAAATAATCTCTCAGGAGGCTTTGATATTCTATTCGACTTATGTAGAACCTGTATTATAGATCCTGTTGGTAAAAATCTAGGTCCCAAGATCAAATCAAGACATGAAAACATGCGTGAATACACCAACGAAGATAGCGGAATACTTACATTGATCGGTTATGTCGATTTGAAGATGAATCATGCCCAAAAACGCACTGCCTTTGTAAGCCCACTGCAGCAGTCCATGCTCACTGTCTTGGCAGTTTCGGGTCTCAAAACGAAGCTCCAAACTCCGTCGGATGAATCCCGCCTCATGGGTGAACCTCCCTACCACCTTCGCAAGACTCGTAGTGTGCTAGCACTTGAATTTTCACCATGAAAATCCACTCTTTGCTTCCCTAAAGTCCACGCCAAAATTGGTTCCAAACCAGTAACATGTTTCAGTTTTGGGCGTGAGAAGAGGAGAAAATTTGAGAGAGATGATCTTGTATTAAGTTAAAATGATTTACCAAAAATCAATTTATATTTATGCCATAAAAATTTATTAAATTAATAATAAATTTATGACACAAATCATGCAATGGCTTAGAGTGTCAAACACTCAATTTCCATGCAATGACATTGAGTGCAATGTACACTATCTACATGCAATGCATTAGATTTAAATAATGCATAATATGACATGTGTCATGTGGGCCCCACACGTTTCCAAATGAAAGTGGGCCCACGTGCACTCACGCGTTCGGGTTCGATATTTCCAAAATACCGAGCTTACGTCGCGACGTTAATTAAATCGACTTTAAATAAATAATTGCGCCTAGCGAAATTATTATTTACGTCGCTAACGAATTAATTCTAAATTAACTCGTTTGCCCGAATTAAAATCTAATTTTAATTCCGCGTCGAAATCTAATTTCGTTTAATATATCGAATATATTAATTTACCGATTAATTCCAAATTAATCGTTATCTCTCTCTAGACAATATTTTATCTTAGATAAAATATCTCCATAATTAATCCTAGATTAATTTTCTCTCTCTTCTGTATAATCCCAGATTATTCAAGAGTGCGAGTTGTGCGTCATCGGTGGATTATCGGAAGCGACCCATGAGATCCCCGGATAATCTGGCAGTAAATACGGTCGTCGGAGTATCCGAATCACGTACGTACCAAGTACTACGTTCTACCGATTTACGAGACAAGGTCGACTCCTAGCAAAGCACCAAGTCTACCTAATTCTCCGGACATATCCTTTAAAGAATATTAAGATCTGTATCAAGCGTAGTATACTAATGTATTGTGTATATCGGCCCAGTATCGGATAGTCACGTGCTAGGGCTGGGGCTGGATAAGTGTCTGCCCCGTCCGAAACACATATCGGATGTCTGGTAACTAGTCTCTATAATCGGATATTCATGACCTGGTCATAATATCACGATTGGATGCGCATCTCTTAAGAGCACTAATACCGTATCATGCGTGACATCATCTCCACTATGACTGGAGTGATACTTCCGTCTTGACATCACATCCAATACACTACGATTCTCAATATACCCGGCATTGGCGTACACAGAACCGGTTACAGTCCTAGACGACCTCAACTAAAGTATATCGATTGTCGTAAGCATTAGCGATGTAAGTCTCAGGTTAAGACTATACACACCTACCTTGATTTCGGCCTCCCATAGACACATATTCATAATACCAATGGGATTCCAAGGGGTCTATCCAGAGCGAAGCTGTTTCCCGTACCATCGGTGAAACACGACCTCCTATCGCACTTGCACAAGTATCCAATACTTATATATATGAGAACTATGCCGTTGTGCCCTCACAACGCGCACAAGTGCAATACTAGCCTATTCCGCATTATCGATGTCCAGTCTCGATAATACTACGGCTAGGGATATTTAATGATTAATCCTTCGTGGACTGATACTGTCTCATATCATCTCAATCCAGGAACTAATCATAGGGATCTCTCTTCATTTATATATCTATGGTGATCTAATCACAAATGATGAGAGTGCAATTTCCTTGTCACATAGTTAATTTGCTACAACAACACAATGATCTGTGTAAATAGTGACGCTATGGGTCATTTTGTCCAACAATCTCCCACTTGGCACATAGCCAGTCACTCGAGTGTCTAACACCCGAACTATGTACAATTCGCTCAAATTGCTGAGGAAAGGTTTTCGTCAGCGGATTTGCTTAATTATCGTCTGACGCGATTTACACGATCATCACATCGCCACGATGTATGATCCGAACGAATCAGATGATATAGAAGTATATATCTGGATCGTTGACGAGACCTTTAATTCTTTAGCCTGTGCTGACGCCTAGCTCAGCTGCTAACAGAATTATATCTAATCTAATTAGATTTATTATCGATCCAAATGGCTTCTATTGCTGCCTCAGCTGCAGCAATAATCCACATTTGTTGTTTATTCGGCAGCAGTTATCTTGCTCGGAATATTTCCAGCTCACTGTCCCGTTATTCAAACTTTATAGTACCGTAGTATTTAATCGTTTTGGAAACTTGTAGCAGTGATCCCAGTCACTTCAAGTTCTCCTCTCCATAGTTTAAGACAACATCTTTAGTTCTCTCAGATACTAACAGATGTTCTTAATGTTCAATCCAGTGACTATCACTTGGATTGACCCAATTGTGACTCCATATGCTCGAAGCGTATGAGACACCAATACAAGTACATTTTAAATGTACAATTTCCCAGAGAGTGTTAACCAACTCCAAATCTATCCCAGTAGATCTTTATTCCTCGAATAAAGGTTGTTACTCCCCAGAATTCTACGGAGAATTTCTATTGAAAGAATATCTATGAAAGCCAAGCTTTCATTAATTGCTTCATGGGAATTTAACTGTCAGTGCGCTCTCCCACTAACCTCCTTATATACACAAGAATTATTTCGTTTTGAGTCAAATCATAAATCATTATGATTATTTCAAAACGACAGTTCCAAGAACCTTATGCTTGCTTCAATCCAAACATGGATCGAATAACTCGCAAACCTTGTTTGTCGGTTATTCAAAATCGTCAGGATGTTGTAAACATCCTCCAAAAAGTTTCCTTTTCAGGAAAGCGATTTTGATTTGTAACTGACATATTTCATAAATGAAATATACAGTTATCTACAAGCATCTTCAAAATGGATTTACCATGGCAACAGGTAAAAGTTGAACCGTTATTAACACTATGTTGATAACGATACCTTTTCATCAAAAGCCCAGCTTTGTACGTTGGTATGTTGCCTTCCATGTATGTCTTCCTTGAAGACGTTTAATGTACCATAGGCACAATGCCTCGTGGTACAACAACTAGTATCCAAAATAATTGTTAAACATGGAATCCATTTTGGACTCATGGCACTTTGCCATAATAGGGAGTTGATACCTCGTATCACTTCCTCAAAACGTAGTCGGTGGATATACCTTCATAAGATTTACATCTCTATGAGGTTAGATCAGAAACCCATACGCTAGATTGTTTTCTGACTCTATCCGATCTACTCAGTTCTTGTGTATTCGAAGATTAATGGTACAGATTCATCATTGATGAACTGTATGTGTTCCATTAAGGACTTCGTGCTATGAATAGTATTACTCCGATTTTCATTGAGTATCACTATCCTCCCACTGACCACTGCATATCGGTATTCCTCTCAGGAAAAACCACATGGTGAGCAACAATCACATTGTTCTCATGTGAGAATTATAAGTACTATACTTATGGTTTCCCTTAGGATAACCTATATTGGCACTTATCCAATTTGGGTCTTTTTTTGGTATCATCCAAACGTTATGCCTGGCATACCCAAATTATTAGGAATGAGAAACTCTGTTTCTTTCCTTTTCATATCCTATATGATATCTGTCAAACAGATTTATATGGAACCTTATTCTAAATAAGTTTTGCACTGTTAATACATATCTTTTAAAAGGAAATGGTAGCTCAGAGCGACTCGTGATAAACCTTATCATGTCCAACAAAATTCGGTTTTTAGTTTGGACACACCGTCAAACTGACGTGTCTCGGGAGGAGTCCTCATCTGAAAGAATACTATACTCTTTCATGTATGTTTGAAACTTACTGCTTAAGTATTTTCCATTATGGCCTTACCGTGGCGGAATAATACTATAGCCGATCTGTTTTTCTATTTCGTGTCGAAACTCTGATGTTTCTGATTTGTGTTCTTCAAAAGTAACACATAACCATAACGTGATGCTACATCCGTCAAGTCACGAAATATTCATGTTCATATCTACCCTAGCTAGATATGGGCCCACTATCTTCACCATGAATAGGGCTAACAGATCGGTGGCCTTTTCACTATTACCAAGTAAATAGTATTTTAGGTACTAAACTAGATTCGCAGACCTTATTTGAATAGTCAAATCAGTCCTAGTACCACTCTTCAAAAGTGTGGATATACGAGTCTCGTTTAATTGTGTCCCAGACAACAATGCCACAAATAAGTCTCTATTGATCAAATCAATTTGAGCTATTTATTTGTCAATATAAATTCTGTTATTCACATCTAATGTGTTTATCTCAGTATCATCTTTATATAATAAAACACTTTAGTGTTCTAGAATATAAAGGTTTATCCGCAACGGATTAAACACTGATATAGAGATAATGTCTCTAGTCAAACTAGTTACATTATAACAGTTCCTAATTTAAGTACATACCCTAATGGTAGATATGTCAATTATCTTTTCAATATTTCACAAACCTTTGGCCAAGCCTTGGGTTTCGGAATATCGAAACGATGTGCACCTTGTGTAACACGCCCAATTGCAAATTTTGACTTTACATGAATAGTCAATTAATTCTCCAAGAATTTCAATTTAATAATACTTCTTAAATCCAAAATTAGATTTATGACAAGTATATTAAATTAAGCATTAAAGTCATCATCACAAAAATCTTCCAAAGATTTTATGCTCTACTTATCTTGCTTAATTTTGGGCTTAAGGTATAATGAGTTATTTTATCAAATAAAGTAACCTATTATTTATTCCCAATTTGAAAATTAAATCATTTAAAATATTTTAATCCCAGATTATATTTTAAATATCCAACTTTTCAATTCTTTCTTGATTTTAATAGTCCAACTATTTAATCAATTTAATAAAGTACTATTTATTATAATGATTACAATAATCCAATTATTTAATCAACTATAATTTTAATATTGATTACTATAATCTAATTATAAAATCAACTATCATTTTAATTCAATTATATTGATTACTATAATCCAATTATAAAATCAACTACATATTGAATGAGTTTGTATATAGTCCAACTATATATATATTTAAAACAACATAAAATATTAGTCCAACTAATACTTTTGATTAATATGACGAGTAAAATATAGATGAGCGCGTTTAGCGAGTATTCGAACGAATGTTGCAAATTCAATACTTGCCTCCCACTATTTTTCGTCGAGCCTCTAACCCTCTGTCGAGTACTCCGGAAACCGTGTTTCCTAGTGGGCTAGGATCCCGTTAAATATCACACAATCTTGACTTTGGCCAACAAATTGTATGATAATTAACTAGGTAGATCTCTAAGATCAATTGGATCTAATCCAACTCCTAGATCCAGTAGGTGGACATCCAAGTCCTAAACATATATCTTATATATGCCTATATATCCAATATATACCCTAACCTGTTTCCTCTGAATCAACTAGGCCTTGGCTTTGGCACAACAAACCTAGTGATCCCAGTCAAGCGCGGACCCATTGACATGGAAGCTTCGTAATCAATGTCAATGGACAAGAAGTGGTCTTGACTTTGGCCAACAAACCACAACTTGGACACGACATCGATATGGAACAAAGCCTCGTGATTAAAACACATCTTCGAAGGACAAGGGCTTGACTTTGGCCAACAACCCCTGCCAATCTCGGATCTTGAGTAAGAATCACTCAATGGAAGGAAAATAAACGCTTGATATTTAACGAGGGTTTTTCGCGTGCAAATTGGCTACCAATTTAATTATCTTTGTTAAGGTCTCATCATCATACACCCTTAAACATGCATTCTAAATACATAATAAAGCGAGTATGAAATAAATAATAATGATATGCGGATGGATACTTAACACATTGATCCTAGATCAAATCTCTCCCTTTCTCACTCAAGCTAGCACTAGTATTACTTCTACCCGTTACACTACACTTCTAAAGAAACCTCATATACATAGAGGGGAATAGGTGAGAAGAGAATACAAAGAGAAAGAAGGTGATAAGGCTGGACACGCAGGTCCAATTTAATAAATCGAATTTATTACAACAATTTCTAAAATTGCCCACCCGACTAATATCCATCCGATATACATTATTCATTCAACACAACCACGTATTCACACACATAAGCATGCTATCAATCAATCTAATCAAATTAATTAATCTGATAATTAAGTGATCATCCAATGTTCAAACAACGATTTGATTTTGTTCGAGTCAAACTCGTTTTTGCGAATAAGTACTTAAAGTACGAATTCATGAATTAAATTAAACTACATAATTAAATCCAATTTAACATGTATTTAATACTGATTCACTATTCAATTCTAAATTAAATATTGCACTTTATATTAATAAACCTTTTACGATTTAAATTCCAAATTCAATCGCGTCGGGACTCAAAGTCCGAATAACGTCCAACGTCAATTCAATTAAAGTCCAATGGGCTTTTGATTGATTTCTTAAGGCGTGGACTTTTGGTCAACTCGGGTCAAACCGATAACCAAAGTCCAATCCGGGATTTACCCCATAAGCCCATAAATCAATCTTGGCCCATTAGGCCCAATTGAACTTTAAAGGTTCATTAGTCGCAATTGGGCTTTATGGTTAAGGTTTTGGGCCAATTGGATCCAATCCACTTGGCCTAAACCAAACTTGATAAATCAAGCCCAATAGGCCCAATTACAACTTTAAATTCTAATTTCCAAAATTAGGCCCAATTAATTAAATCCAAAAATCCAATTTTCACAATTTAATTACCAAAAGTGCATTATATGATTAATCAACTAAATCAACATTTCCAAAACACTAAATTAGTCCAATTAATCATACTTAATTCATTATTACATGTCAAACACACATAATGAAAAATCAAACCCATAAACATGCTTCAATGCTCTCGGCCAAGGAAGGTGATTTTGTGTCCGATTCGGTTTCAATCCAATCGAACCTACAATCGACATTAAATCACCATCCAATTTGATTACATACACATCCAATGTCATAAAATCAAAAATACCAAGACAATAAAGGGCATACACATTCGGCCAACACAAGGATTTTGGGGTTTTTGTCCAATTCGAAATCCAATCCAATTCTATTCAAATTAACATCAACCTAAATGATTTCAACTCATCAAATGAATCATAAATCAAAAAATTCCAAGAATCCCAAATACATACACATTCGGCCAAGGTGATAATTTTTGGGGATCTTATGTTCAATTCAAAATTCAATCTAATTGACTTCAAATTAACATCATCCATCAACATTACAACCCATCCAATGAATCAAAATGAAAAAATTCCAAATTTCCAAACACATCACACATTCGGCCAACACTTCCAATTTGGGCAAAATTGATCCAATCATATTTTGTTGAAATTGATCAAATCAATCTTCAATTAAAGATCATTTAAACATGCTCAATTAATCAATTTAACCAAATCATGCTCAAAATCAAAATACCCAATATTAGTCACATATTCGGCCAAGATGCAAAAATTTGGGGAAAATAATTCTAAATCATTTTTCAACAAACTGGTCCAACCAAAATGAAATTAAACATGTTATAAGCATACTTAAACAACCAATTAACTCAAATCATGCTCAACAAACATTTACCCAAATTTTAAGCCCTAAAATTTCATGCTTGCAACATTAGCTCTTGATGCCATTGTTGGTAAAAATCTAGGTCCCAAGATCAAATCAAGACATGAAAACATGCGTGAATACACCAACGAAGATAGCGGAATACTTACATTGATCGGTTATGTCGATTTGAAGATGAATCATGCCCAAAAATACACTGCCTTTGTAAGCCCACTGCAGCAGTCCATGCTCACTGTCTTGGCAGTTTCGGGTCTCAAAACGAAGCTCCAAACTCCGTCGGATGAATCCCGCCTCATGGGTGAACCTCCCTACCACCTTCGCAAGACTCGTAGTGTGCTAGCACTTGAATTTTCACCATGAAAATCCACTCTTGCTTCCCTAAAGTCCACGCCAAAATGGTTCCAAACCAGTAACATGTTTCAGTTTTGGGCGTGAGAAGAGGAGAAAATTTGAGAGAGATGATCTTGTATTAAGTTAAAATGATTTACCAAAAATCAATTTATATTTATGCCATAAAAATTTATTAAATTAATAATAAATTTATGACACAAATCATGCAATGGCTTAGAGTGTCAAACACTCAATTTCCATGCAATGACATTGAGTGCAATGTACACTATCTACATGCAATGCATTAGATTTAAATAATGCATAATATGACATGTGTCATGTGGGCCCCACACGTTTCCAAATGAAAGTGGGCCCACGTGCACTCACGCGTTCGGGTTCGATATTTCCAAAATACCGAGCTTACGTCGCGACGTTAATTAAATCGACTTTAAATAAATAATTGCGCCTAGCGAAATTATTATTTACGTCGCTAACGAATTAATTCTAAATTAACTCGTTTGCCCGAATTAAAATCTAATTTTAATTCCGCGTCGAAATCTAATTTCGTTTAATATATCGAATATATTAATTTACCGATTAATTCCAAATTAATCGTTATCTCTCTCTAGACAATATTTTATCTTAGATAAAATATCTCCGTAATTAATCCTAGATTAATTTTCTCTCTCTTCTGTATAATCCCAGATTATTCAAGAGTGCGAGTTGTGCGTCATCGGTGGATTATCGGGAAGCGACCCATGAGATCCCCGGATAATCTGGCAGTAAATACGGTCGTCGGAGTATCCGAATCACGTACGTACCAAGTACTACGTTCTACCGATTTACGAGACAAGGTCGACTCCTAGCACAGCACCAAGTCTACCTAATTCTCCGGACATATCCTTTAAAGAATATTAAGATCTGTATCAAGCGTAGTATACTAATGTATTGTGTATATCGGCCCAGTATCGGATAGTCACGTGCTAGGGCTGGGGCTGGATAAGTGTCTGCCCCGTCCGAAACACATATCGGATGTCTGGTAACTAGTCTCTATAATCGGATATTCATGACCTGGTCATAATATCACGATTGGATGCGCATCTCTTAAGAGCACTAATACCGTATCCTGCGTGACATCATCTCCACTATGACTGGAGTGATACTTCCGTCTTGACATCACATCCAATACACTACGATTCTCAATATACCCGGCATTGGCGTACACAGAACCGGTTACAGTCCTAGACGACCTCAACTAAAGTATATCGATTGTCGTAAGCATTAGCGATGTAAGTCTCAGGTTAAGACTATACACACCTACCTTGATTTCGGCCTCCCATAGACACATATTCATAATACCAATGGGATTCCGAGGGGTCTATCCAGAGCGAAGCTGTTTCCCGTACCATCGGTGAAACACGACCTCCTATCGCACTTGCACAAGTATCCAATACTTATATATATGAGAACTATGCCGTTGTGCCCTCACAACGCGCACAAGTGCAATACTAGCCTATTCCGCATTATCGATGTCCAGTCTCGATAATACTACGGCTAGGGATATTTAATGATTAATCCTTCGTGGACTGATACTGTCTCATATCATCTCAATCCAGGAACTAATCATAGGGACCTCTCTTCATTTATATATCTATGGTGATCTAATCACAAATGATGAGAGTGCAATTTCCTTATCACATAGTTAATTTGCTACAACAACACAATGATCTGTGCAAATAGTGACGCTATGGGTCATTTTGTCCAACAGATCCTTCACCTATTTGAATCTCTGGTTCCATCTCAGGTTCCTTACTGTTGGGATCAAACTCATCAAGTTCAATATTTCTATAATTCCCACTTTCTCTCAAAAATTCATTTTCAAGAAAAGTAGTCAAGCGAACAAAAAATACATTTCAATGCTCAGAATCGTAGAATTGATATCTCATGGAATTATTAGGATATCCAACGAACCTACATTTATAACCAATGGGTACTAGTTTATCCCGATGCGCAACTCTAATGTATGCAGGACAACCCCAAATCTTTAAATATCTAAGACTTGGATTTCTACCGAACCATATCTGATAGGGGGTCGTAGAAACAGTTTTCAATGGAACCCTATTAAGTATCTGGGCAATTGTAAGTAAAGAGTAACCCCAAAGATAATAAGGAAGATCTGTATAGCTCATCATGGATCCACCATATCCAATAAAGTATGATTTCTACACTCAGACACACCATTGTGTTGAGATGTTCCTGATGGGTTATATTGGGGAAGAATTCCATTTTCACATAAATAACTTCTGAATTCTTCACTCATGTATTCACTACCTCAATCTGATCTAAGGCACTTGATGAATTTACTGGTTTATTTTTCTACTTCGTTTCAAAATATTTTGAACTTGTCAAATGTTTCTGACTTATGTCTCATTAAATAGACATATCCATATCTAGACTTATCATCCATGAAAGTCACGAAGTATGTTGAATCATCATGAGCAATATGATTTAATGGACCACACATATCGCTGTGTATTAGTTTCAATAAATCTCTTAGCATGGTGTCCAATACCAAGAAATGGGGCCTTTGTCATCTTTCCTTGGATACATGACTCATAAATTGGATAAAGTTCTAAGGTAAGATTTTCAATCAAACCATCCTTTACCAATTTGGATAGACGTCTAACACCTATGTGGCCCAATCTCATATGCCATAATTCAGTATTATTTAATTCAGATTTCCTACTTGTATTTTCCTCTACATTAACGACATCTCTATATGTTTCCAAAACATAGTGACCGTTAGATAAAGAACATTCACATTTTAATAATTTTTTTTTATCATATAAACATAAAGTTTCATCCTTAATGTTTATTTTATATCACTCTTTATTTAATATTGGTAGTGATATTATTTGTCTGATAAGTGAGGGTACATAATAACAGTCATGTAAATCTAATTTATATCCATTGGGGAGATCTAGAACAACCGTTCCTATGGATTTAACATCCAATGTCTCATCATTGCCAACTCTAAGCTGGATCTCCCATGGATTCAACCTTCTTTTAACTCTCATGACCTGGATGGAGTTGCAAATTTGAGTAAGACTGCCAGTGTCTAACACCCATCCACTATTTGCATCTAAGGCTAATGAGATATCAATAATAGGAAAAATATAAAGCGTACCTAAGGGCCTTGCTTTTCCTTTCAATTCTGGACAATCATTCTTCTAGTGTCCAGACTTCTTGCAATGTAGACATTGATCACAAGCTACTTGTGGTTTAGGACCTTTACACTTCTTGGAGTTCTTATTTGATATCTTATTCTTCCCTATTTTGATTTTCTTTGACTTCCCAGAAGTCTTTGAAGAGCCAGCTCCATCATGGAGGTAAAATTCTTCAAGTCATGCTCCGTCGTGCGTAACATGTTATGAATTTCTTCATAGCTAGCTAGCTTGCATTAAATGCATATAGAAATTTAATACAAAGCCATCGTAAGTACTAGATAAAGAAGACATAATCAAATTACGGCCCAGCCGTTAATCAATCATAATGCCCTGTCGTTCCAAGTATCGGATCTAGTCGATCATGTTCAAAATAAGAATGCTGACAGCTCCTCCATTCTTGAGTTTAGCACGAAATAATTCCTTAGACCTCCGATATATTTGTATTTCTTGATTTGCCTCGAACAACTCCTTGAGTGTTCGCATTATATAGGATTTCACCTTCAAGTTATCATCCTTCCATTTTGAAAACGTTTCTCGCTCTTCTGGAGAGGAGTCAAGATCGATTTCAATAGGCAATGGATTGATAGTTAAATATGTAAATTTTTTAAACTCCAAGACAAGGCAAATGTTCATTTCCCATTCAAAATAATTCTCAGCTCATTTTAGTTGATTAGAATCCAAAAGTCTCATCAATGGATTTGTGGCAGCTATCTACAAGATAATATTTTAAACAGTAGTAGAACATCTTTCATTTCAAAATAATAACACTAATTGATTATGTAATTTTAAATCTATTAGTGCCCTTCCACTAATTTATGAAATTCTGTAACCTCTCTTAAGGGGAAATAGAAATTTGACTATCAATATTTCATAACGGGAAGTGGATCCCATGACATTTACACCATCCTCACACTAATGACGATCTTGGCCTTTATAAACTCATTAGGTAGACCTCCAAGGTCAATTACTTCATGTGACTACTAGTTTGGTCCTGAACCGTTTCTTATCCTCACACTGGTGACGATCTCAGATTAAGACGTGTTCTAGGTGTATACTTGTCAATATGAACTAATGAGCTTCGTATGTACACCCTCACACCAATGATGATTGACCGACGTAATCACATGCGTATAACGCAAATGCACGTATCGTTCAAGTAGTATAAAAAGTATCGATCCCACGAGGACTTAATACCTAAGCTATTAATTTATGAAGCCAAATTTTTACGAGTATCTAATGGTTTGATTGTTTGATTGTATGGTGAATTTAAACTTAAAACAAGTAAATAAAATTATGCGAAAGTAAATTGATGAAAATTCAAGATTATTAAACTATCTAGGGTTGTGAATCTTTCCAATATCTTTCAAAGATGAATTGGTTATCTTACGTTTGTGCAATATATTGGTTTATTAACCTGGAACACGAAAATATGTAAAAGCCTCTTTCGATAGTCAGATAAAAATATCCAGTATAACCCAATTAATCATATTCATATGTCAACCAAGTTACCTGAATTCATTAAGATTAAGTTCCAATTATGGCTACCCCCGCCCGACAGGTATATTCCTATCCTGTAAGGAAATCTATTAAATGGTTATCTATCCTCAAGGAAGATCGTGGGTTATTGAGTCTAAGGTTTAAACCTAAAATTTCTTTTCCAAGTTTATTTTAAGTTTACCAGATCAATCTTATTAATGGCCAGTTAATAAGAAGCATTAAGACTAAGACTCAATAAATAAACCTTTATAATACCCTAACCATAAAATAACCCTTTATAAACCAGTGATATTAAAGTTCATCACAACCCCAGATAACAGACTTAGTTACGACACATATCTAAGGCTAATAAAAGCTTAAATAAAGTAAATGACATAAAGTAAATGCTGGAAAGTAAATGCTGAAATTAAATAAAGTAAATGCTGGAAAGTAAATGCTAGAAATTAAAAAGGGAAAAGTACAATAAAAGAAAATGCTGGGGGTTTGAGGATCTACTTTTGTTACTACTATTTTAGATATCTCCATAAATATAATATATTAACTTTGCGTGATATTACCAACCGACCAAATAGCCGGTATCCTGATTAAGTCAGATTTATAATTAATTCCAACCAACCATACAGGCGGTATCCAGTTTAGTCAGGTTAAAACCAATTTCATTAAGTCCAACCGACCATAAGGCAGTATCCTCATTAAGTCAGGTTTTAAATAGTTATTATATTATAATTAAGGGAGATTAATCAAAATTTTAGTAATAAAAGCTTAACCTTTCACCCCAGTAAGGGGGAGTTACCTCATCATTGCTGAAAAGTAAATACTGAAAAGTAAATAACAGAAAGTAAATTGCGTAAAGTAAATAAAATTAAATGTTGAAAAGTAAAGACTGAAAAGTAAATAAAAGAAAGTGCAAATGCAAAAATTAAATACTGAAAGCTGTAAATAAACAAACAAGATACAATCTTCACAGTATTTTTAAGGAACCCTTTAGAAGAAAGTATGAGTTTACAACCGAAATCATCCTGAATTTATAGGCGTCCATGGTCCTTGCACGTCGCGACACGCCGTTGATTTGCGCCACATGGCGCAGCTTCTGCGGAGATAGTGACACATGTTCGGTGGCTGTCAGCAGCTGAATTATTATGCATTTAACGTATGTAACATGCCTTTAAACCCATAGGTGTCCCTAGTGAACGAGTTGTAGTCTCGTGAGGGCTTACAGCGACGATACCCACAAACGTCAAACTAATGCACACAAAAGTAAAAAGACAAGAGAAAAGAAAATAAAGAAGTTAGTGACTAAGCAGGTGAAACTTCTTATCCAAGTTAATAGTTGTTTCATTTCTTTCTAAATTACCGAATAAGTAAATTCTCTGATTATTTTTACCATTCTCTATACATATAGCTAACAAGGTATTAATCAAGTCATTGTGCCCACAAAATTCACAAGTGTAATTGAAAAGAGAGTAATATTTTTGTCCTAAAGTTATATCAGAATTCACACTTTTTTTAGCAATGAAATATTTTTCTGATTTTTCTATTTTTTTTTATACAATATCATCCATCCATGTAACGAGCTTTGGGTCAGTGACTCCCAAACCAGTTGGCTTTAGGGCACTAGGTGTTAAGACACCCTTACAGACTTAATTACTCAGATTTTAGACATATATATATTTTTTGTAACATCTTCGATCCATGTAGCGAGCTTTGGGCCAGTGACTCCCAAACCAGTTGGCTTTAGGGCACTAGGTATTAAAACACCCCTACAGATTTAATAACTCGGATCTCAGATGTATTTTTAATCATTTTTCAAAATTGTTTTTATCCCATCATTTTTTTAGATGCTTCTTACAATTAAACTAGAGCACTGAATATTACAAACTTTTCAATTACATCTCATGTCTGTGTGTTACCATGCATGTTGATAATACCTGTCAACTGAGCATGTGAATATCCATTTTAATCAGTTTTATGGAGAATTCACAAATTAAATAATTCAAAAGGAAATAAACAAAAATTAACTTGTTACGAAATAGACTAAGATACGTATCAGGAGTGGAAATTCCTTACACAATTATCTCATACCAATTTCACCTGATTAATCAAGTTAAAAACACAAAATATTTTTTTTTTTAATTTTGTAAAAATTTTTAATTTTTTTGAATTTTTTTTTTTGAATTTTTTTGAGTAAAAATAAAATAAAAACAACATAATAAAAACAAGATACTAGTCTCCTATTCCTCTCCCCCAAACCTAAATGAGACATTGTCCCCAATGTCTTAAAAAGTAGAAGACGATTTTAGAAACAGTAACTGGTTAGCTGGAATTCTACCAATAAATGAAGAATTAAAGATTAAGATCCAGATTTATTCGACGTTTTTACCATGATCATTATCGGACCAATTTATCTTGGAAATGATAGGGTCAATTTGTGGTTCAAAGGCTAAAATTTGGTCAATTAAATCTTGGGCAGTTCTGGCAATAAAGACGAGTTCTTTTACAGGTTTTGACACGAACCCATTTCTCCGGGCATCATTAAGACTCACACAAAGAAAATCATAAAATCCATCAACATTGAACAGTCCAATAGGTTTATGGTGTATGTACAAGTTCACCCAAGATAGTACTGTAAAAATTTCCTCCATCGTACCTAAGCCACCTGGCAAAGCAATAAAAGCATCAACACGGTTAATCATTTCTACCAGTCGTTTAGACATACCTGGCACAATAAGTTCCTCTCTATTTGATGGTCCTATAAGATTCGCCTCCGCAAAAGGTTTTGGGATGATTCCCAGAACTTGACTACCTCTTTCCTGTACAGCCCTTGAAACGATCCCCATTAGTCCAAGATTGCTACCGCCATATACTAAGTGCATATTCCTTTCAGCTATGACTCTACCCAATTCCTGTGCTGCTGCTACGAACTCTGGTTTAGAACCAACACTAGTACCGCAAAACACACAGATATTTACAACTCGTCTTCTTGAAATGGCTTCCATTTTTTATGTTTCTTTCTCAAATCTAGATGCCTTCAAGAGTGCAATGATGAGTTGAATTTATAACACCTAAAAAAGGGTGAGTAATAATAGCACTAGTACCGGCCAAATGACAATTATTAGTTAAACCGTAAAATATATCATGCAAGTCAAAAAGTCTGGATCTTGTCGGAGAAAATAAAAGAAGATAACAAAATAAATCACAATTATTAGTTAAAGACAAAAAGAAAATAATATTTAAAGGAAGTAACGGCTTGAATGACGTCTATGCGTCAGAGACAAGCTTTCTATCCAATTTTCTTATAAATTGGAAAACATGGTATTTTAAAGTCAGATTCCCGAGACTTAACTGTTGTCTTTCTTTTCGAAATTGTGTATATAACATGTGAATTGCATGATGCATATATCCACTGGAATGCGTCTCAAGAGTCTTAGATATGTCATCCAAAGACTCCTTACTCAAGCCATCCCTAATGAATTTAATTTTATCTTCACGGTTATCAGACACCATTCCTAAAAAACGGCAATGAGTATTACATGTCATGCGAGCACATTTATAACAAACACCCATTCTTTTAGCTCTTCTCTTTTTAGCATAGGTGCTTCTTCCTAAACCAGACATATGTGAAATAAAAGAGTTAGAAGACTCGCCTACCAATCGGATCCGTGCTTCAATAATCCAATGAATGTCATTAGGGATACCTTTGATCATCATTAGTCTCATCCGTTCCAAGCGAGCTTTGTGAACTTTCATCAGAGAGTTTTGAGGGAGAGAAGGAAATTATTTGTGAAGATTTATGAGAACGTCTTCCATCCTGAAATGTGAATTTACCTACACAAATCACACAAAAATAAAAAACACCAAATCTGAATATACACACAAATTGCATGGGTTGCCTCCCAGCTAGCGCTAAGTTTAACATCGTCAGCTAGACATGACTACCCGAACGTTAGGCTGGATATGAAAGTGTGACACTTTTTTTTTGTCGCTCAATTGATTGTCCCCAGTAGTGCTTGACACGCTGGCTGTTAACTTTGAATATGTTGTTGGACTTGGGGTGTATATCTCAACAACTCCATATAGTAAAACCTGAGTAATCACAAATGGACCTGACCATTTTGATTTCAGCTTTCCAGGGAAAAGTTTCAACCGTGAATCGTATAACAACACTTGTTATCCTGGCTTCAGTTGTATGTGCACTATTTTTTTTATCATGCCATTTTTTTAATCTTTTCTTTGTATATTCTGGCATTCTCATAAGCTTGTAGGCAAAATTCCTCCAATTCGTTGAGTTAGTTGAGCCATTTTTCTCCTGCAGCTTGTGGATCAAGATTCAACTTCTTCAGTGCCTAGTACGTCTTGTGTTCAAGCTCAACTGGCAGATGACATGTTTTCCCAAACACCATTCGATATGGGGACATACCAATAGGTGTCTTGTAAGCTGTCCGGAAGGCCCATAGTGCATCATCCAGTTTTTCAGACTAGTCATTCCTCGTTGATCCAATGATTCTTTCCAAAATTCTTTTGATCTCCCTATTTGAAACTTCAACCTGTCCATTTGACTGTGGATGGTAAGCAGTTGCAACTTTATGAGTAGCTCCATATTTGGATAGAAGTGCATCAAAGTATCTGTTGCAGAAATGTGTGCCTCCATTGCTGATAATCGCCCGAGGTGTTCCGAAGCGAGTGAAAATATTCTTTTTAAGGAATTTTATCACCACTTTTGAATCATTTGATGGCAGTGTTATTGCTTCAACCCATTTGGAGATGTAGTCTACTGCAACAAGTATGTACAGGTTTCCGAATGATGGAACAAATGGTCCCATAAAATCAATCCCCCATACGTCAAATATCTCCACTTCCAGAATATTTTACAGAGGTCCTTCATTTTTCCTCGAAATATTTCCCATTCTCTGGCACCTGTCACATTGAAGAGTAAATAAGTAAGCATCTTTAAACAGAGTGGGCCTGAACAAACTTGATTATAGGACTTTCACTGCAATTTTATTCCCGCTAAAGTATCCACCATATGGTGATGAATGACAATGTTGCAGGACACTATTGACCTCCTCTTGTGGAACACAACGTCTCAGTAATTGATCAGCACAACGTTTGAACAAGTACGGCTCATCCAAGACATAGTGCTTGACTTCTTTGAAGAATTTCTTCCGTTGCTGAGTTGTCCATTCCAACGGCCATTTTCCCAATACTATGTAGTTGACATAGTCAGCATACGAAAGGACATCTTGCTGTTTCATGGCAAACAACTGTTCATCTGGAAAAGTTTCTTTGATTGTCAGTTCATTGCTAGCTATTTCTCTATTCTCGAGCCTCGATAAGTGATCTGCCACTTGGTTTTCTATCCATTTCCTTTCTTTGATCTCCACACCAAATTCTTGCAGTGGAAGTATCCAACGGATCAATCTGGGTTTGGCATCTTTCTTGGCGATCAGGTATTTGATTGCTGAATGATCTGTGTAGACCACCACTTTGGGACCCAACAGATATGAGCAGAATTTATCAAAAGAAAACACAACTGCAAGCAACTTCTTTTTAGTGGTTTTGTAGTTGAGTTGTGCTTCATTCAGAGTTCCGCTAGAGTAGTAAATTGTATGGAAAATATTTTCTTTGCGTTGTCCCAAAACTGTACCAACAACAAAATCACTAGCATCGCACATTACCTCAAATAGAAGGGTCCAATCTGGTGCTACTATGATCGGGGCAGAGACCAGCTTCTATTTCAAGATCTCAAAAGCTTTGTGGCATTCTTCGGTGAAGTTGAAAGGCACATCTTTCTCCAGAAGATTGCACAGAGGTTTAGCAATCTTTGAGAGGTCTTTGATAAATCTCCTGTAAAAGCCTGCATGTCCGAGAAACTCAGAATACCTTTGACATATGTTGGTGGAGGTAGTTTTTCAATTGTTAATTTAATTAAAGTCCAATGGGCTTTTAATTAATTCATACGGCATGGACTTTGGCAACCAAAGCCCAATAAGGAATCACCCTTTGCGACAAAATTAATTTAGGCCCATTAGGCCCAATTAATTATTTAAAGGCCCATTTATTATATTTGGACTTTATGGAAATGGTTTTAGGCCCAATTGGATCCAACCAATTATCATAAACCATACTTGGCCCAACCAAGCCCATTAAGCCCAAATACAACATTTTTAGCCCAATTCCAAATTAAGCCCAATTAATTTAATCACAATATTCCAAATATCATAATTTAATTAGTTAAATATAATAGCCATAATTAATTAGTAAAATTAATATTTCCAAAACACCAATTACACTAATTAATCATGCTTTAACTAATCAACTTATGTCCAACACAAATTGAAGCAAAATCAATCCCAACATGCTTGTTAAGCTCACGACAATCATGGTAATTTTTCATTAATTTTGATTTCAATCCAATTAAATCACAAATCAATTTAACCATGTATTTTAAACTCATCCAATGGTCTAAAAAATAAAAATCACCATGAGCTAAGGGTTCCAAGTCTATTCGGCCAAGCCAACATTTTTGGGGAAAATTAATGCAATTAAATTTTCATCAAATTGATCATACATAACTCTAAGTTATCAATATGTAAGCATACTCAAACAAACAATTTGATCGAATTATGCTCGAATAAAAAATACCCAAATTCAAGATTAAGAACCCTAATTTCATTTCATGCTTAATTTAGGCTCTGATACCATTGTTGGGTTCTCTAAGAACAACCCCGGATCAATTAAGCATTAAATCATGTGAATACGCAAAGTAAAGTAGCGGAAAATACTTACAATTCTCGGTTGAGTGGATGTAGGAGATAACAAAAATTTCCAACCTTTTGTGTAGTTGCTCCAAGCTTCTCCTTTGATGTATGTTGAGCTTCCAAGCTTATTCTTGAATTCCAAACTCAATGGTTAGAGTCCCTAACACCTTCGAATGACTCTTTGTGAAGTGCTAGCTTGTAAGATTTTGAAGCAAAATCAAGAACCAAATAAGCCCTAGGCTCACGGTATTTTGAGAGAAAATGAAGGCCAATTTTCGGCCAAGGAGAGGAGAAAGAGAGGAAGTGGTTTTGTTCTTCAATTTTGTGTGTGTTATGATTTTCCAAAAATCAACAAAGTGTGTTGAGAGCAAAATTGCATTTAATGCTCTCAACCACCTTCATCACCTAAAGGTGACTTGACACACATCACAAAAATTTGATGTGACTTCCATCACAAAAAGTGACTAATAATGTGACTTGATGTGGGCCCCACTTGATTCAAAATCGGAGTGGGCCTGCAAACATATCCCGGGCTCAGGTTCGTTAATTCCGAATTAACAAATTTTCCGTTGCGACTTAATTAAATCAAATTTAATTAAATAATTATGCCTAGCAAAATTACTATTAAAGTCGCTCGCGAATTAATTCTAAATTAATTCGTTCGCCCGAATTAAAATCTAATTTTAATTCCGTTATGAAATCTAATTTCATTTAATATATCGAATATATTATTTTATCGATTAATTCCGAATTAATCGTTCTTTCTATTTAATAGAATTTTATCCCAGATAAATTCTCGCTGTAATTAATCTTAGATTAATTTTCTCTCTCTTCTCATTAATCCCAGATTAATTATGTTCGAGTCATACGTCATCGGTGAATCTTCGGGAAGCGACCCATGAGATCCCTGGATATGTTGGCAGTAAATCTGGTCGTCAGACTATCCGAACACGTACGTACCCGGTACCACATTCTTACTGATTTACGAGACATGGTTGGCTTCTAGCAAAGTGCCATGCCTATGTTGGATAATATGACCTATAGCGTCACTATTTGCACAGATCATTGTGTTGTTGTAGCAAATTAACTATGTAATAAGGAAATTGCACTCTCATCGTTTGTGATTAGATCACCATAGATATATAAATGAAGAGAGGTCCCTATGATTAGTTCCTGGACTGAGAATGATATGAGACAGTATCAGTCCCCAAAGGTTTAATCATTAAATATCCCTAGTCGTAGTATTATCGAGACTGGACATCGATAATGCGGAATAGACTAGTATTGCACTTGTGCGCGTTGTGAGGGCACAACGGCATAGTTCTCATATATATAAGTATTGGATACTTGTGCAAGTGCGATAGGAGGTCGTGTTTCACCGATGGTACGGGAAACAGCTTCGCTCTGGATAGACCCTTCGGAATCCCATTGGTATTATGACTAGGTGTCTATGGGAGGCCGAAATCAAGGTAGGTGTGTATAGTCTTAACCTGAGACTTACATCGCTAATACTTACGACAATCGGTAAACTTTGGTTTTGGTGGTGGGGGATCTTAACTGGTTCTGTATTCACCTCTTCTGGGTTTATCAGAGAATCGTAGTGTATTGGATGTGATGTCAAGACGGAAGTGTCACTCCAGTCATAATGGAGATGATGTCACGCAGGATACGGTATTAGTGCTCTTAAAGTGATGCGCATCCAATCGTGATATTATGACCAGGTCATGAATATCCGATTATAGAGACTAGTTACCAGACATCCGATATGTGTTTCGGACGGGGCAGACACTTATCCAGCCCCAGCCCTAGCACGTGATTATCCGATACTGGGCCGATATGCACAAAACAATTGTATACTACGCTTGATACAGATCTAGATATTCTTTGATGAATATGTCCGGAGAACTTGGGAAGACTTGGTGCTTTGCTAGGAGTCGACCTTGTCTCGTAAATCGGTAGAACGTAGTACTTGGTACGTACGTGATTCGGGCACTCCGACGACCGTATTTACTGCCAACTTATCCGGGGATCTCATGGGTCGCTTCCCGATAATCCACCGATGACGCACAACTTGCACTCTTGAATAATCTGGGATTATAATAGAAGAGAGAGAAAATTAATCTAGGATTAATAACGGAGATGTTTTATCCGGGATAAAATATCGTCTAGAGAGAGAGAGCGATTAATTCGGAATTAATCGATGTATTAGACGAAATTAGATTTCGACGCGGAATTAAAATTAGATTTTAATTCGGGCAAACGAGTTAATTAAGAATTAATTCGTTAGCGACGTAAATAATAATTTCGCCGGGGGCTATTATTTATTTAAATTCGATTGAATTAACGTCGCGACGTAAGCTCGGTATTTCGGAAATATCGAACCCGAACGCGTGAGTGCACGTGGGCCCACTTTCATTTGGGAACGTGTGGGGCCCACATGACACATGTCATTCTAATGCTTTGCATGTAGATTGTGTACATTGTACTCAATGTCATTGCATGTAGATTGTGTACAATGCACTCAATGTTATTGCATGGAAATTGAGTGTTTTATACTCTAAGCCATTGCATGTTATGTGTCATAATTTTATTATTAATTTAATAAATTATGGCATAAATATAAATTGATTTTTGGTAAATCATTTGACATAATATAACACAACTTCTTCTCTCTCAAAATTCTCTCTTCCTCTCACGGCAATGGTGGCCATTCTTCACTGGTTTTGAACCAGTTTGGGCGTGAGCTAAAGGGAAGCAAGAGTGGTTTCTCATGGTGAGAAATCAAGTGCTAGCACACTTACAAGTCTTGCGAAGGTGGTAGGGAGGTTCGACCATGAGACGGGATCCATCCGACGAAGCTAGGAGCTCCGTTTCTTCACTTAATTTTCTGTTTTTGTAGGCAGTGGACTGCATGCAGTAGGCTTACATGGCAGTGCGTTTTTGGGCTTGAATCGTCTCCAAATCGACTCTACCGATCAATGTGAGTATTCCGCTACCTCCGTTGATGTGTTCACACATAATTTCATGTCTTGATTTGATCTTGGGACCTTAGAATTTACCAACAGCCTACCCAATTCTCCAGAAATATTCTTTTAAGGAATATGTAATCTGTGTCAGGCGTAGTATACGTAGTATTGCGTATTACGATCCAATATCGAATGTCACATGCTAGGCCTGGGGCTGGAATTGTGTCTGCCCCATACAAAGCATATATTGGATCTCTGGTAACTAGTCTCTATAATTGGATAATCATGACCTAGTGATATTATCCCGATGACTGCAGTACTAAAGAGTACTAGTTCCGTATCCTGCGTGATCATCATCTCCATATGACTGGAGTGATACTTCCATCTTGACATCACACCCAATACACTACGATTCTCAGTATACCCAAAAGAGGCGTACACAGAACCTGTTAAAGCCCCAGACGACCAAAACCAAAGTATACTAATTGTCGCAAGTATTAGCGATGCAAGTCTCAGGTTAAGACCAAATACACCTACCCTGATTTGGATTCCCATGGACACATAGTCACACTACCAATGGGATTCCGATGGGTCTGTCCAGAGCGAAGCTGTTTCCGTACCATCGGTAAACAGAACCTTCTATTACACTTGCATAAGTATCCAATACTTAAATATATGAGAACTATGTTGTTATGCTCCCACAACGCGCACAAGTGCAATACTAGTCTATTCCGCATTATCGATGTCCAGTCTCGATAATACTACGACTAATGATATTTAATTATTAAACCTTAGTGGATTAATATTGTCTCATATCTTATTAATCCGGTACTAATCATATGGACTTTTTTCATTTATGTATCTTGGTAATCCAATTACAAATGATAAAAGAGCAATTTCCTTTGTCACATAGTTAATTTATACAACAACACCATGTTTTGTACATATCGTGATGCTATGGGTCATAATTGTCCAACACATAGGTCATATTCTCTAGATCCATTCAAAATCCCCTCTCTCGAGTGATAAATTTCAAACATATATCATCATATTTGTGGCCAGCAAACACAAAGCATTAAACTTAAAAGAATATAAATAAATCAATAAAACTTCATAACAAAATTGACAATCAATATAAGGGTTCAAGCATTAGTTACATCATTCTCCATAATTAATGAGTTAGTTCATGACAATAGATAAAAACAATGATAAACAAGTCATCAATCTAATGGAAATCATTAGAGTTCTAAGAAAGAAACAAGAAGATAAAACCCGAATTGAATCTCTTCCTCCTCGGACGTCACCGTCTTTGTCTCCTCTTATTGCTCTTCAATACTCCTCCTTGGATCTCTAAAAATATGTATTTTGGTGTTTGTGTTGTTTATTAGCCTCCCTTTTGAGTATTAGACGATTTGTTATATTAATAGAGGAGTATGGTGGCCATTGGGTATTTTAGAAAACCCTAAAAATCAAATCCTGAAACGCATAGGTTTTCCCCCCGCAGCGCCATGGCTCGAGCAAGTGGCGCCTCAGCGCCAAATGCTCGGTAATTTGTATGGGATGTGAGCTGTTTGAGGGAGTCGTGGCCCTGCATTGGTGGCGCCATGGCTCTTTAAATAATGTGATGGGGCCCACGTGCTTTCTCTTTTATTTCATTCTTTTCTCACTTGGTCAAAGATGGTGGCTAGTCTCACGCCACTTTTTTTTATTTTGATTTGGTCAACATTGGTGGCTTCTCTTTCTTTTCTTTACTTATTTTGTAAAATCAAACACCAAGCTAGGGCCCACACATGCCTTCTCACGTCATTCTTTCCAATTCTGAGAGCTGAGGCATTAAGACTTGGGCTCCGCGGCTCCAGTTCACATAAATGAATAGATCTCCTCGAGTAGATGCAAATCGATATATTATGGGTCTCGTAACGCTTTCTAGATCAAAAGTTATATCCTTCATAAGTTCAGTGCGCAGCTGATGCTGGTTTTTGCCTGTTCTTTAGTCTGATGCTCCAAATAGGTCCCGAAACACGCGTAATTGATCCATTCTTCATGTTCTAATGCTTCCTATAAACAAGACATAAAATAAACTATAAATGATATTAAATGATACGAAACATAACAAAATAATATGCTAAAGATGCTAGAATAAGTGGGTATAAACCACACTTATCAACGACTCTAGTCCCATTTCCAACTCGGAGGTCGATCTCTCCTGAAGCCAGTCTCCTGCTAATCATCAGATCATGCACAACAGTACATATATGAGTACCAAAACCAGAATCAAAAATCTAATTTTTAAAACTAGAAGTATACATGTTTATTTCAATAAAAAACATATCTGAAGCTGGTGCCTTGCCCGCTTTCACTTCCTTCATGTGCGCCTTGTACTCACGGCAGTCACGGTTCCAGTGACCCCGTTTGCCACACTGTAGGCAGACATCTTGGGATTTGTCATTCGCCTTCCCAAAAGACTTTTATGATTTGGCCTTGCCCTTTCTCTTCTTCTTCTTCTTCACACCTCCAGTAGCCTTTGGCCAAGCCTTGGCAGACTGAGATGTCAAAGCGAAGTGCGCCTCGTACTTCTTGCCCTTTAAAAGCTCTTTTCTGTCTCTTTCAGCATTGCTATCAACTCTCCAAGAGTATTTTCTTGGTTCATCATATTGTAGTTCATGATAAACCCGCTCCAGCTGTCAGACAGAGTCTGTAAGATCAAATCTATAGAAGTCTCAGCCTCGAAGACTATGCCCAGCTGTTCGATGTCAGCAGCTTCTTCTACAATTCGTACCTCTGTGATCTAAGGTTAGATCGGTGAATGTTCCTCAATTTCAACATCATTTCATAGGGATCCAATCCCTTATTTTGACGACGAAATTGTGGGGTCATTGCAGAAAGCATGACAGATTGAGCAGTTGAGTTGTCATCGCTATGAGTCTTCCAAAGCTCAAGCTCAAGCGGCTGCTCAATTCCGGGCTTAGGCTCGAGAGGTCTCTCTATTGTATAGAGCATATTCTCAGTCCCAGGACAATCCGGAGGTTCATATCCCAGTCAGGAAAGTTCGCACCATTAAATACATTTTCGCCCATGATAACGTCTCTAACGTTGATCTTTCTGGCCATCTTAATTGCAATAGTCTAACAATTCAATTAACGATTTTGGGTACAGTCCAACTGTTACAAAAAAATAATAAAATATTACTCCAACTAATATAAATATATAAAATGACGAAAATAATTTGAAAGCGCGTATTTGGCAAGTATTTGAACGAAATTGCAAATTCAATACTGTCCTCCCACTATTTTTTTTGCGAGCCTCTAACCCTTTATTGAGTACTCGGGAAACCTAGTTTCCTAGTGGGCTAGGATTCCGTTAAATAACACACAACCTTGACTTTGTCCAACAAGCTGTATGATATTTAACTAGGTAGATCTCTAAGATCAATTGGATCTCATCCAATTCCTAGATTCGGTAGGTGGACCTCCAAGTCCGAAACATATATACAATATATATGTCAATATATCCAATATATTGTTGGTTTCTATAATATGTCCCAAGGAAGATTAAGCATTCATGAAATACTATAAATGAATATATATAAAAGACTTGAAGCATGGCGGAATCATACTTACAAAGCTATGTGATGAAGAAGATGATCAAATGGTGGAAGCTCCAAGTGTTGGAAGATTCGGCCAAGAGGGGGAAGAAGACTTGAAGCTCCAAGCTTTTGTATTCCAAGCTCTTTGATGGTTTCCCTATCACCTCTTTTGATCCCTTGCTTGTGCTAGCAAAATTGGAGAAATAGAAGATCAAATCTTCCTTGCCCTTGTCAATGGAGTTCTCGGCAATTTGAGAGAGAAGAGAGATTTTGTGTAAGTCTTAATTGATCTTTGTTTTACCAAAAATCAATTTATATTTATGTTATAATTTATTAAATAAATAATAAATCTATGACATAAACCATGCAATGGCTTAGAGTGTCAAACACTCAAACTCCATGCAAAGCCTTTGAGTGTAATGCACACTATCACCATGCAATGCCTTAGAGTGTTTTGTACACTATTAACATGCAATGCCTTATCAATAAAATAATGCATATAATGACAAGTGTCATGTGGGCCCCACACGTTCCCAAATGAAAGTGGGCCCACGTCCACTCACGCGTTCGGGTTCGATATTTCCGAAATACCGAACTTGCGTCGCGACGTTAATTAAATCGGATTTAAATAAATAATCGCTCCTAGCGAAATTATTATTTACGTCGCTTACGAATTAATTCTAAATTAACTCGTATGCCCGAATTAAAATCTAATTTTAATTTCGCGTCGAAATCGAATTTCGATTATTATATCGAATACAATAATTTTATCGATTAATTCCAAATTAATCGTTCTCTCTCTAAATTAGGCACTTTATCCAAGATAAAGTTTCTCCGCAATTAATCCAAGATTAATTAAGTCCGAATCAATATCATAGGTGAATCTTCAGGAAGCGACCCAAGAGATCTCCGGATATTTTGGCAGTAAATACGGTCGTCGGATAATCCGAACACATACGTACCTCGTACTACGTCTTTACCGATTTACAAGACAAGGTTGGCTTCTAGCAAAGCGCCATGCCTACCCAATTCTCCAGAAATATTCTTATAGGAATATAATATCTGTATCAGGCGTAGTATACCGTAGTATTCCGTACATCGATCCAGTATCGGATGATCACATGCTAGGCCTGGGGCTGGAGATGTGTCTGCCCCGTACGAAACATATATCAGACATCAAGCAACTAGTCTCTTTAAATCGGACAATCCTGACCTTGTCATATTGTCCCGACGGTTGCAACCTTTTATAGAGTACTAGTTCTGTGTCCTGCGTGATCATCACCTCCATATGTCTGAAGCGATACTTCCATCTTGACATCACATCCAGTACACTACGATTCTCGATAAACCCAGAAGAGGTGTACACAGAACCGTTAAGGTCCCCAACCACCAAAACTAAAGTTTACCGATTGTCGCAAGTACTAGCGATGTAAGTCTCAGGTTAAGACCATATACACCTACCCTGATGCGGCCTCCCATAGACACGTAGACATACTACCAATGGGATTCCGCGGGGTCTATCCAGAGCGAAGCTGTTTTCCGTACCATCGGTAAAACACAACCTCCTATCGCACTTATAAGTATCCAATACTTAAATATATGAGAACTATGCCGTTGTGCCCTCACAACGTGCACAAGCGCAATACTAGTCTATTCCGCATTATCGATGTCCAGTCTCGATAATACTACGACTAGGGATATTTAATGATTAAACCTTTGGGGACTGATACTGTCTCATATCATTCTCAGTCCAGGTACTAATCATATGGACTTTCGCCATTTATAAGTCAAAGTAAATAATGTTACAAAACGGCAAAAGGCAATTTCATTATCACATAGTTAATTTTGTACAATAATACAATATCATTTACAAACAGTGACGCTATGGGACATAATGTCTAACATATATTTCATAACCTTTTCCTCTGAATCAACTAAGCCTTGGCTTTGGCTCAACAAGCTTAATGATTCCAGTTAAGCGGGACCCATTGACAGTGGGAAAGCTTCGTAATCCACGTCGATGAACAAGAAGTGATATTGACTTTGGCCAACAAGTCACAACTGCCCAAGATATGCGATATATAACAAAGCCTTCGTGGTTCAAACAAATCCGCAATGGACATTGATATTGACTTTGGCCAACAAACCAATGCCAATCTTGGATCTTAAGAGAGAACCACTCAATGGAAGGAAATCGCTGAATATTGTATTGAGGGTTTTTTTCGCGTAAATTGGCAACCAATTTATTATCTTTGATTAGGTCTCATCATACACCCTTAAGCATGCATTCTAAAAGCATAATAAGGCGCGAAATAAATAATAACGATATGCGGATGGATATTCAAAAAATTGTTCCTAGAACAAATCTTTCCCTTTCCTCTCCCCGGCTAGCATTATTCTTACTTCTACCCAATTACATAATACAATAAAGAAACCTCATTAACATTGAGGGGAATTGGTGAGAAGAGAAATACAAAGAGTCAAGAGATATAAGGCTGGACACGCAGGTCTAATTTAATAAATTCTAAATTTATTACAATAATTTCCAAAATTGCCCTCACCCTTCTAATATCCATCCGATATACATTATTCATACAATACATCCATGTATTCACACAAAGCATGTTATTCAATCAATCAATCTAATCAAATTAATTAATCTTTGAATTAATGATCATCCAATGTTCAAACAATGATTTGATTTGCGCGAGTCCAACTCGTTTAAGAATAAGTACTCAAAGTGTGTATTCTTGAATTATATCGCACTACAATTTTAAATCCAATTTAATTTGTATTCAATACTAATTTAATTCCAAATTAAATAATTACACTTATATTGTGCTTTTTAGACTTAGATTCTAAATCCAATATTAATGGGTCTCAAAGGCCCAATTAACATCTAATGTCAATTTAATTAAAGTCCAATGGGCTTTTAATTAATTCTTAAGGCATGGACTTTGGCAACCAAAGCCCAATTAAGGAATCACCCTATTTGCCATAAAATTAATTTTGGCCTATTAGGCCCAATTAAATAGTTAAAGGCCCAATTATTATACTTGGACTTTATGGAATGGTTATAGGCCCAATTTGGATCCAATCCAATTGTCCTAAACCAAGTTGGCCCAACCAAGCCCATTAAGCCTTAATACAACAATATTAGCCCAATTCAAATTAAAGGCTTATTTTAATTAATACAAAATTCCAAATTTCACATTAATTTTTAATTAAAGTGTATTAGCCACAATTAATTAGTTAAATTAATATTTCCAAAACACCAATTTGTCTAATTAATCATGCTTTAATTTATCAACTCATGTCCAACACAAATTGAAGCAAAATCAATCTATATCATGCTTCTTCACTCACGGTAATATGCATAATTTTATATCCAATTTTGATTTCAATCTAATTAAATCAACAATCAATATACTCATCATGCTTTAAACACATCCAATGGTCTAAAATCAAAAATCACCATGATATATTCTAGGGTCATACTTTCGGCCATACAAGGAAATTGGGGAAAATTTATCCAATTAATTTTTCTCAAATTTTAAGATGCATAAATCTAATTCATCATCATCCAAGCTCAACCAAACCATCAATTTGAAGAAATCATGCATAAATCATAAAAACCCCAAATTAAAGTATATAAACCTTAAATTCATTTCATGCTTAGAAAAAGGCTCTTGATACTATTGTTATGGGTTCCTAGAACATGCCAAGGATCTTCTAACATGAAATTGGTGTGAATACATCAAGAAGTTGCGGAAAAACTTACATTGATCGGTTTGCTTGGATGTAGAGATTTCAAGACTTTTGATGTTGATGAGAGCTCCAAGCTTCTCCTTGTGTTCCAAACTCTTGGGAATGGTTTCCCTAACACCTTGGTTGACTCCTTTGCAGTGCTAGGTTAAAGAAAAATTGCAACAAAATTTCTACAATGGAGAAGGAAGCTCACCGCAAAGAGGTAGTGCAGAGGGAGAGAGTTTTCAATTTTTGTGTATTTGATTTTCAAAAAATCTAATATCATTTACCAAATCAAATTTGGTATATGTCTTTCAAATGAAATAAAATAATGCAAAGTGTGTAGAGATTTTTTAGAGTGTTGAATAAGCAATCTAATGCTTACACTCCATTTCAACCATTCCATCACTAGTCAAAAGTGTGATGTAAGTCAAGTGGGTCCCACCACTTGTAAATTATGAATTTAAGTTGAACAATCTCAATGCGCAACTTCGCTCGGGCTCGGGTTTGTTTAACTCTGAATTAACGAATTTGTCGTTGCGACATAATTAAATATTAAAGTCGCTTACGGATTAATTCTAAATTAATTTGTTTGCCCAAATTAAAATCCAATTTTAATTCCGCTTTGAAATCTAATTTCAATAAATATATCGAATATATTATTTAATCGATTAATTCCAAATTAATCGTTCTCTCTCTTCTAATCGAATTTTATCCCGAATAAATTCTTGCCGTAATTAATCCTAGATTAATTTTCTCTCTCATAATTAATCCCAGATTAATTCTGTTCGAGTCAAACGTCATCGGTGAATCTTTGGGAAACGACCCATGAGATCCCTGGATATGTTGGTAGTAAATCCGGTCATCGGACTATCCGAATACGTGCGTACCCCGTACCACATTCTTACCGATTTACAAGACATGATTGGCTTCTAGCAAATCACCGTGCCTACCCAATTCTCCAGAAATATTCTTTTAAGGAATACATAATCTATACCAGGCGTAGTATACTAAGTATTGCGTATTACGATCCAGCATCAGATGTCACATGCTAGGCCCGGGGCTCATTGTGTCTGTCCCGTACGAAACATATATCAGATCACTAGAAACTAGTCTTTTTAATCGGATAATCATGACCTTTTCATAGTATCTCGATAGTTGCAACATAATAGAGTACCATTTATGTATCCCTACGTAATCATCATCTCCATATGACCGAAGTGATACTTCCATCTTGACATCACACCCAATACACTACGATTCTCAATAAACCCAGAAGAGGCGTACACAGAACCTGTTAAAGCCTCGGACGACCAAAACCAAAGCGTATTTATTGTCGCAAGTATTAGCGATGCAAGTCTCAGGTGAAGACCAAATACACCTACCCTGATTCGGATTCCCATAGACACATAGTCATACTACCAATGGGATTCAGATGGGTCTATCCAAAGCGAAGCTGTTTCCGTACCATCGGTAAACAGAACCTCCTATTACACTTGCATGAGTATCCAATACCCAAATATATGAGAACTATGCCGTTACGCTTCCATAACGCGCACAAATGTAATACTAGCCTATTCCGCATTATCGATGTCCAGTCTCGATAATACTACGACTATGGATATTTAATGATTAAACCTTTTGTGGATTGATATTGTCTCATATCTTATTAATCCGGAACTAATCATAAGGACTTTTATCATTTATATATTCAAGTAATCTAATTACAAAATGATAAAATAGCAATTTCCTTTGTCACATAGTTAATTTGTACAAAAACCACAATATCTTTTACAAATAGTGATGTTATGGGTCATAATTGTCCAAAAGTTACCTCCTCATTGCTGAAAAGTAAATACTGAAAAGTAAATAACAGAAAGTAAATTGCGTAAAGTAAATAAAATTAAATGCTGAAAAGTAAAGACTGAAAAGTAAATAAAAGAAAGTGCAAATATGAAAATTAAATACTGAAAGCTGTAAATAAACAAACAAGATACAATCTTCAGAGTATTCTTAAGGAATCCCTTAGAAGAAAGTATGAGTTTACAACTGAAATCGGACTGAATTTATAGGCGTCAATGGTCCTTACGCGTCGCGACGCGCCGTTGATTTACGTCATGTGGTGCGGCTTCTGCGGAGATGGTGACACGTGTCTGGTGCCTATCGGCAGCTGAATTATTATACTGACGTGGCGATGTCGATTGTCGGCAGCATGTGATGGTGACACGTGGCACAGTGCACATGAGCAAGAATTGATGTGATGTTGACACGTGGCAGACGCATGTTAGCATGGCGCATGATAGCAAACTTCTCTGATTGTGACACGTGTCTGACGCATGTTAGTAGACTCCAGCGCATGTTAGTAGACAGCGTATTTTAGCACGACACATTTGAGAAAAGCGGCACATTTTAGCAAAATGGCGCATTTTAGTAGGAAATTTATAGTTTTGCCCTTTTTGTCTGTTTTCCACTGTTTTGCTCCCGAATTACCTCCAGAGAGTCCTGTTATTTTATTTATCTACTAAATAATATAAAACACATCAAAATATTCACAAAACTCAAGAAACTATACAAAATATTAAGTTAAAGGAGTGGGAAATAGTGATCTATTTACCATTCATCACGCCCCAAACCTAATATTTATCTAGTCCTCGAGCAAACCACAAGATAAAATAACATAAACATCTTTAAAATAAAATTAAACTAAGCCACTTTCGTAGGGATCAGGGTTGCATTTAGTGTGTGCAACAAGCCTTTAAACCCCTAGGTGTCCCTAGTGGACGAGTTGTAGTCTCGTGAGGGCTTACAACGACGATACCCACAAACGTCAAACTAATGCACACAAAAGCAAAAAGTCAAGAGAAAAGAAAATAAAGAAGTTAGTGACTAAACATGTGAAACTTCTTATCCAAGTTAATAGTTGTTTCATTTCTTTCTAAATTACCGAATAAGTAAATTCTCCAATTATTTTTACCATTCTCTATACACACAGCTAACAAGGTATTAATCAAGTCATTGTGCCCACAAAATTCACAAGTGTAATTGAAAAGAGATTAATATTTTTGTCCTAAAGTTATATCAGAATTCACTCATTTTTTTAGCAATGGAATATTTTTCTGATTTTTCTAATTTTTTATATACAATATCATCCATCCATGTAACGAGCTTTGGGTCAGTGACTCCCAAACCAGTTGGCTTTAGGGCACTAGGTGTTAATGTTGGACAATTATGAACCATAGCATCACTATTTGTATAGAACATGTTGTTATACAAATTAACTATGTGACAAAGGAAATTGCTCTTTTATCATTTGTAATTAGATTACCAAGATATATAAATGATAAAAGTCCATATGATTAGTTCCAGATTAATAAGATATGAGACAGTATTAATCCACTAAGGTTTAATCATTAAATATCCATAGTCGTAGTATTATCGAGACTGGACATCGATAATGCGGAATAGACTAGTATTACACTTGTGCGTGTTATGGAAGTGTAACATCATAGTTCTCATATATTTAAGTATTGGATACTTATGCAAGTGTAATAGGAGGTTGTGTTTACCGATGGTACAGAAACAGCTTCGCTCTGGATAGACCCATCGGAATTCCATTGGTAGTATGACTATGTGTCTATGGAAGTCCGAATCAGGGTATGTTTATTTAGTCTTAACCTGAGACTTGCATCGCTAATTCTTGCGTCAATAAATATACTTTGGTTTTGGTCGTCCGGGGCTTTAACAGGTTCTGTGTACGCCTCTTCTGGGTATATTGAGAATCATAGTGTATTGGGTGTGATGTCAAGATGGAAATATCACTTCAGTCATATGAAGATGATGATCATATAGGATACGGAACTAGTACTCTTAAATACTGCAGTCATCGGGATAATATGACTAGGTCATGTTTATCTGATTAAAGAGACTAGTTACCAGAGTTCCGATATATGCTTCGTACGGGGCAGACACAATTCCAGCCCCAGGCCTAGCATGTGACATTCGATACTGGATCGTAATACGCAATACTATGTATACTAAGCCTGACATAGATTACATATTCCTTAAAAGAATATTTCTGGAGAATTGGGTAGGCACGACGCTTTGCTAGAAGCCAATCATGTCTTGTAAATCCAGAAAGAACGTGGTACCGGGTACGCACGTGTTCAGATGGTCCGACGACCAGATTTACTGCCAACATATCCAGGGATCTCATGGTCGCTTCCCGAAGATTCACCGATGAAGTATGACTCGAACATAATTAATCTGGGATTAATTAGTAGAGAGAGAAAATTAATCTAGGATTAATTACTGAGATATTTTATCTGGGATAAAATACTATTTGAAGAGAGAGAACGATTAATTTGGAATTAATCGATAAAATAATATATTCGATATATTAAATGAAATTAGATTTCATAACGGAATTAAAATTAGATTTTAATTCGGGCGAACGAATTAATTTAGAATTTATTCGCGAGCGACGTGAATAGTAATTTTGCTAGGCATAATTATTTAATTAAATTTGATTTAATTACGTCGCAACGGAAAATTCGTTAATTCAGAATTAACGAACCCGAGCCCGAAATGTGTTTGCGGGCCCACTCGAATTTTATATCAAGTGGGGCCCACCACAAGTCACATCACTTGTCACTTTACTTACCTTTATGGTGATGTAATTTGGTAGTAGTTGATGGTAACTTGATTTACACATTTTCATTATTTTAATTGAATGATGAGTGACCTTTTACCAACTTTAGAGATTTGGTATATGGTTTTGATTTTGGAAAATCAATTAACACTTCACTTTTTACTCATTCATCTTCTCTCTCTCTTAATTGGCGTGACAAAGCTTCTCCCTCTCCTTCATCTTGGCTTGGCCGAAAGTTGTAAGAAGAAATAGGAAGATTTTGCTGCAAATTTCTTCCATTGCTAGCACATAAAGAGTTATACAAAGGTGATAGGGAAACCTTTCCCATGAGTTTGGAATCTCATTCACATAGCTTGGAAGCTCAACATACATCAAAGGAGAGCTTGTAGCACAACACACAGGCTTGGAATTTTGTTATGTCCTACATCACTTAGCCGATCAAAGTGAGTAATTTCCGCTACTTTACTTTGGGTATTCACATGATTTCTTGATTAATTTGATCTTGGTTTGACTTTAGAAACCCAACAGTTAAGACACCCATACAGACTTAATTACTCGGATTTCAGACATATATATTTCTTTGTAACATCTTCGATCCATGTAGCGAGCTTTGGGCCAGTGAATCCCAAACCATTTGGCTTTAGGGCACTAGGTGTTAAAACATACTATGTATTTGACATAATCAGCATACCAAGGGACATCATGTTGTTTCATGGCAAACAACTGTTCATCTGGAAAATTTTCTTTAATTGTTAGTTCATTGCTAGCTGTTTCTCCATTCTCGAGCCTCGATAACTGATCTGCCACTTGGTTTTCTGTCCATTTCCTGTATTTGATCTCCACATCGAATTCTTGTAGTAGAAGTATCCAACGAATCAATCTGGGTTTGGCATCTTTCTTCACGATCAGGTATTTGATTGCTGAATGATCTATGTAGACCACCACTTTGGGACCCAGCAGATAGGAACGAAATTTATCAAAAGCAAACACTGTTGGACAATTATGACCCATAGCATCACTATTTGTACAGAACATGGTGTTGTTGTACAAATTAACTATGTGACAAAGGAAATTGTTCTTTTATCATTTGTAATTAGATTACCGGGATACATAAATGATAAAAGTCCATATGATTAGTTCCAGATTGATAAGATATGAGATAATATCAATCTATGAAGGTTTAATCATTAAATATCCCCAGTCGTAGTATTATCGAGATTGGACATCGATAATGTGGAATAGACTAGTATTGCACTTGTGCGCGTTGTGGGAGCACAACGGCATAGTTCTCATATATTTGGGTATTGGATACTCATGTAAGTGTAATAGGAGGTTGTGTTTACCGATGGTACGGAAACAGCTTCGCTCTGGATAGACCCCTCAGAATTCTATTAGTAGTATTACTATATGTCTATGGAAGTCCGAATCAGGGTAGGTGTATTTGGTCTTAACTTGAGACTTGCATCGTTAATACTTACGACAATCAATATACTTTGGTTTTGGTCGTCCAGGGCTTTAACAGGTTCTGTGTACGCCTCTTCTAAGTATATTGAGAATCATAGTGTATTGGGTGTGATGTCAAGATGGAAGTATCACTTCAGTCATATGGAGATGATGGTCATGTAGGATACAAAACTGGTGCTCTTATATGCTGCAGCTATCGGGATAATATGACTAGGTCATGTTTATCTGATTATATAGACTAGTTACCAGAGATCCGATATGTGCTTCGTACGGGGCAGACACAATTCCAGCCTCAGGCCTAGCACGTGACATCAGATATTGGATCGCAATACGCAATACTATGTACACTACGCCTAATACAGATTACATATTCCTTTAAGAATATTTCTGGAGAATTGGGTAGGCATGATGCTTTGCTAGAAGCCAACCATGTCTTGTAAATCGGTAAAAATGTAGTACTAGGTACGTACGTGTTCGGATAGTCCGACGATCGAATTTGCTGCCAACATATCCGGGGATCTCATGGGTCGCTTCCCGAAGATTCACTGATGACATATGACTCGAGCATAATTAATCTGGGATTAAATATAAGAGAGAAAAAATTAATTTAGGATTAATTTCAGAGATATTTTATCTGGGATAAAATATTATTTAAAGAGAGAGAACGATTAATTTTAAATTAATCAATAAAATAATATATTCGATATATTAAACAAAATTAGATTTCGACGCGGAATTAAAATTAGATTTTAATTCGGACGAACGAGTTAATTTTGAATTAATTCGCTATCGACGTGAATAGTAATTTTGCTAGGCATAATTATTTAATTAAATTTGATTTAATTACGTCGCAATGGAAAATTCGTTAATTCGGAATTAGCATACCCGAGCCCGGGAGTGTTTGCGGGCCCACTCGCATTTCGAATCAAGTGGGGCCCACAAGTCACATCACACGTCACATCATTAGTCATTCTTGTGATGGAAGTCACATCAACTTTGAGTGATGTGATGCATGTCACTTTTGTGATTGATGGGAGTTGTTGAAAGGCTTTAATGCCTTGTACCATTTTGGAAAGTGATAAGTTGTATTAGATTTTTGAAATCCAACACACAAAAAACAACTTCATCCTCTCCTTCTCTCCCTCTCCAACTCACGGCACAAGGTGCCATTTTCTCTCAAATTTCTTGGCTTGGCCGAGAACAACAAGAAGCTAAAGAAAGATTTGTGGCAAATTTTTCAATGATGCTAGCACATCCAAGGGGTCTTACAAAGGTGATAGGGAAACCCATTCATGAGCATGGAATCCATTATCAAAGCTTGGAGCTTGAAGACAACTCATGGAGCACAAAAACAAGGCATGGCCGAGAGCTTCAAGGATCAGAAATTTTTTTGTGTTCTTCGCATCGCAAAGCCGATCAAAGTGAGTATTTCCGCAACTTTACTTTGTTGTATTCGCACATTTCATCGCTTAATATGATCTTGGTTTGACCTAGAAATCCCAACAATGGTATCAGAGCCATGATTAAGCATGAAATTGGAATTAGCGTTCTTAACTTAAATTTGGGTAAAATTGATTTGAGCATGATTTGATGAAATTATTTGTTTGAATATGCTTGAATGATGATAACTTAGAGTTATGCATAATCAATTTGATGAAAATTGAATTGGATTATTTTTTCCCCAAATGTTTGGCTTGGCCGAAAGTTTGAGTATGCCCTAAAGTCATGGTAATTTTGTTTTTTTTTATCATTGGATGAGTTGGAAGACATGGGATAAATTGATTTAGGATTTAATTGGATTAAAATCGAAATCGGATTTAAAATCCCTAAATTGCTGTGAGCTTAATAGCATGAAATGAGATGATTTTTTGATTCAATAATGTTGGACATGTGTTGATGATGATTAGCATGATTAATTATGTAAATTGATATTTTGGAAATGTTAATTTGACTAATTAATTATGGCTAATGCACTTTAGTTAATTAAATTGTGAAATTTGGAATTTTAGAATTTAATTAGTTGGGCTAGATTTTGAATTGGGCTTAAAATATTATATTTGGGCTTAATGGGCTTGGTTGGGCCAAGTTTAGTTTAGGTTAATTGGTTGGATCCAATTGGGCCTAAAACTATTTCCATAAAGTCTAAATATGACTAAATGGGCCTTTAAAATTTTAATTGGGCCTAAATTAATTTTTGGCAAAGGGTGATTCTTTATTGGGCTTTGGTTGCCAAAGTCCATGCCTTATAAATTAATTGAAAGTCCATTGGACTTTAATTAAATTGACATTGGATGTTAATTGGGCTTTGAGACCCATAAAGATTAGATTTATAATTTAAGTCGCAAAGGCTCATTAATAAAGTGTAATTATTTAATTTGCAATTAAATAAAGAATTAGTATTAAATAACAAATTAAATTGGATTTAATATTGTAGTTTGATATAATTCAAGAATTCGTACTTTGAGTACTTATTCTTAAACGAGTTGGACTCACGCAAATCAAATCGTTGTTTGAACATTGGATGGTCATTAATTTCAGATTAATTAATTGGATTAGATTAATTGATAACATGTCTTGTGTGAATACATGGATGTGATGTATGAATAATGTATATCGGATGGATATTATATGGATGAGGGCAATTTTGGAAAGTGTTGTAATAAATTTAGAATTTATTAAATTGGACCTGCGTGTCCAGCCTATTACCTCTCGACTTTTTGCATTTATCTTCTCACCTATTCCCCTCAATGTAAATGAGGTTTCTTTAGAAGTGTTATGTAATTGGGTAGAAGTAAGATTTGTGCTAGCGGGAGAGAGGAAAGAGAGAGATTTGTTCTAGGAACAAAATGTTTTAAATAAACATCTGCATATCATTATTAATTTATTTACCGCACCTTATTATGCTTTTAGAATGCATGTTTAAGGTTGTATGATGAGACCTGATCAAAGATAATTAATTGGTTGCCAATTACGCGAAAAACCCTCAACAAATATTAAACATTTTTCCTTCATTGAATGATTCATTCTCAAGATCCAAGATTGGCACTGGTTTGTTGGCCAAAGTCAAGACCTTTGTCCATCGCGGATGTGTTTGAATCATGAAGGCTTTGTTCCATATCACATGTCTTGTCCAAGTTGTGATTTGTTGGCCAAAGTCAAGATCACTTCTTGTCCATCGACATCAATTACGAAGCTTTCCAAGGTCAATGGGTCCCGCGTAACTGGAATTATTAAGTTTGTTGTGCAAAAGCCAATGCTTAATTGATTCAGAGGAAAAAGGTTAGGGAATATATCGGATATATTGGCATATATTAGATATATGTTTCGGACTTAGTATACATAGTATTTAGTCTCTGAGGAAAAAGCCAATACCTATAGTCCATGCATACTCTCCATCCAGTCACCGTTCTTGTTGGAATTAGCTCATTCTTTTCATTTGTGACTACAATTATTCCTCCTTTCTTTGGCACACATTGCATAGGACTCACCCAAGTGCTGTCAGAGATGGGGTAAATGATGCCGACATCCAACCATTTGATAATTTCTTTCTTTACGACCTCCTTCATGACTGGATTTAGTCTCTGTTCATGCTCCATGATAAGTGTGGTTTATACCCACTTATTACGACATCTTTAGCTTAATATTTTGTTATATTTCGAGATATTTAATGTTATTTATAGTTTATTTTCTGTTTTTCTTTGTAGGAGCATTAATACATGGATCTTGGGACAATTGCACGTGTTTTTGGGGACCATACGGGAGAACCAGTGAAGATATTATCACAGGCGCCGTAGCGCTCGTAGCAGAGACAAATCTCAGCCAATTTCCCGAGAAAGTGGCGCCAAGCGCCAACAATCCTGGAACAAACAGGCGCCATAGCGCCACTTGAAGAGGAGTAACATGGCGCCTGATTGAAATGTGTAATTGTTGGTGCCATGGCGCCAACAAATGTGTAATCAATGGCGCCATGGCTCCGGTTGAATAATAAAGAATGGCGCCATGGCGCCTCGACCCCAAAGTTTGCCATACAATTTCCCGGAAGTTCAGCGCCCAGGCGCCCACTTAACCAAGTACTGAGGCGTTGCAGGATGTGTTCCTGGATTTAATTTTAGGGTTTTTAAGATCCCTAATGATACCCAATGACTCCCAGGCTCTACTATAAATATAACAGTTCGTCCAGAATTAAAGGAGGAGGCTAATACACTGCAAAAAACACAGAATTAAATATTTTTAGAGATCCAATGAGTGGATTGAAGAGCGACAAGAGGAGATTAAGGCGGTGACGTCCGGGGAGGAAGAGATTCAATTCGGGTTTTATCTTCTTATTTCTTTCTTAGAACTCTAATGATTTCCATTAGATTCATGGTTTGTGTATCATTGATTTTATCTTTTGTCATGAACTAAACTCCTTAATTCTGGAAAATGGTGTAATCGATGCTTGAACCTTGTAATTGATTGTCAAATTTGTGATAAAGTTTTGTTGATTTATTTATATTCTTTTGAGTTTAATGCTTTATGTTTGTTGGCCACAAATATGATGATGAATGTTTAGAATCTATCACTCGAGAGAGGGGATTTTGAATAGATCTAGAGAATATGACCTAGGATTTTATAGAGTTCGAGAGAATCTGTAGTCCTTTGAAGTCGTTAATATAGAATCACAAATCGTAATGAGTTGTTAACTATTGGATTTTTATAGAGATATCGAAGTCTGTAGTTAATGATATTTTCACTCGGTACTCGAGAGAGTGAGTGGATAATTTCGGAGTCTTGACTTATAAACAATATAACCGAACAATGGTAATTGGCATAACAAATACATAGGTGACAGCTAGGTGAAATCAGGATCCAGAATCTCTATCGTATTAGTTCCTCCTATCCAATTATTTTTATATTTTATTTATTTATTAAAATCTTTATTATTTATTTTCTAAATAAAGTTAGGATTATCAATTGTAATACTTAGTGCGAGTTAACACAATCCCTATGGGTTCGACACTCTTAACTCATATTTATACTAAAACTTGACACCGTACACTTGCGGTACGATATAAAAATATCACAACAAGTTTTTGGCACCGTTGCCAGGGATTGTTTGTTTAATTCATATTAATACTACTACCAAGTAATCTTAGCTTTAATTTAGATTTTTATTTTTTATTTTTATTTTCTTTATTTTTGTCTTAAGTTTTTTTTTTTTTTTATTTTTTATTTTTTATTTTTTATTTTTATCATTTTATTTTATTTTATTTTATTTTATTTTTTTGTTTGGTTTTATATTTTTTTCGTACGAGGTGAGTTTGAAAAGAAGCAATGGCAGATCCTGTTAGTGCACTGATAGATCAAGTATCGTCCCTCACGACTCATCTAGCAGTATTGACAAATCAAATGGGTCAACCGTCTATTAAAGCTATTTCTGCTAATGGAATGCTTTTACCCAACAGAGGAGCATGATTTGAACATGTACAGTATGTGAACAATCGGAACTTCAACAACTATAGAGGCAGTCCTATGCCTATTTATTATCATCCGATTTTTTCATATGATGATATGGAAAATATTTTGCAACCTCCTCATGGCTTCAATTATCCAAGAGCTGAGCAGAAACCTTCCTTAGAATACCTCATGAGTATGTTTGTAGCTACAGCTTCAAAGAGGTTTGAGAAGAATGAGTCAAGGCTGGATAACATCGAAACACGAATGGGAAATATAGAGGCAAATATGAAATCTGTAGAAGCGCAAATTGGGTTGCTTGTTTCTTCAATGGCCAATCAACAGACATGGGTGTTTCCGAGTGATATTGAAGTCAACCCCAATGAGCAATGTCAAATCATAACCTGTAGGAGCGGAAAAGAGTTTAAAGACACCTCTCAGGACTTAGGCAATAAAGAAGATGAAATGGTATTTCAGAAGGAAACAGTAACAGAAGAAGAAAACAAATGTGAATTGATAATGAGAGGTCAAAATGAAGAAGTCACCTTCAGTGTTTTCAGAGCCATGCCGAGCCCTCAAGGTGATGTAGAATGTCACAGGATAAATACAGTAGAAAAGGGAGTTGTAAACACGTAGGGTGAATCATATCAGCAACTTATGAGCATAATACAACCATGCATAAAGGAAGATTCTCTGCCGCTAAACTTGAAACAACTCCCAAAGCGCCGTAAAAAGAGGAAAAGAAAGGTAAGTGCTCACTTGGAGATGATCCCTGGAAGGTTAAAAAGGAATCCGAGCCAATTTTACCGAATGTGCAGTCCAGAACTTCCAACTGGGGGACAATCTACATATCCTGGGGGGCCATCTATGGATAAATTACCACAGCCTACCAAGCTGTCTTTTTCATGTCATAAGAACCGGTGGATACCAAAGAAGAAAGCAGATGAGATTACCCGGTTCACTACGTTTAAGCCACCATAACCATTTTGGGTGGTTGCGTTTGGTTGAAGACGTTAAACTTAGCGCTAGCGGGGAGGCAACCCTTGCATTTACTTTATTATTATTTTCTTTAATTTTAATTTTAAATTTTTTTTGTGTGTGCTATTGTTTATTTATTTGTTTTGCATGCTATTTATGCAGGTAGCACGAGACACACAACACCCGCGCAACCAAATTCTAACCAGCAAGAGCCTGATCAACTCTATGCACGGTAGTGTTGTTCCTCACCTTATTCTTTATTTTTTATCTTACATTGAGGACAATGCAAGTTTTAAGTTTGGGGGTGTGGTGGATGCTGTTTACTTGCTAGTTAGTTGTTTAAATAAAAAAAAATTATTATTTATTTTTAGTCATAGATAGTAAAGCATAAATCCTGTGATAATATTGTTTGTTTATGGGTGAAATTTTAGAAACGATAAGTGCCCGATTTACTTTTATCTGATGCCTTGAATAGTTGATTTATGTTAGACTCGTAAGCAATTAAAAACAGGTTTTTAGCAGTGAAAACTTAAGTAGTTGACAAGGTGACTAGTTGAAGAAATTGCATGTCGATGAATGACCGTTTGCTTAGATATCTATCTTGATTTTCTAGTGTTATGAAGTGTGGTATAGCTAAAAAGAAAAATATCTCTTAAAAAAGAAAATAAACCACCTATAATCGATAAGCGTGAAGCTACCCATGGGCGAGTATTAGGACCACCATGAGGAGAAATGCTACCTTAAAGGGTAGGTGAGTTGAAAAAAAAAGGTTCAAAATGAGAAAAGCAAAAAGAGACAAGAAAAGAAAAGAAAAATTATACCATATTGAGCACGAAATAAAGCAATTACAGAGCATAATTGAGATATCTAGGTTGGTTTGACCCATCGATTCCAATTTTTAAACAAAATCATTAAGTTGGGTTACTTAGGATCAAAGCTGTGACCGAACCTCTACACACACACACTGTGAGTCTGGCTTAGATAATTTATTCAAGAATTTGGATTTGAGTCGCATTGCGTACTTTGAAGGTTCTCTAATTTCATTTATAAGCTTTCTTTAAGGATAATTTTATGTGCAACTATCAGGACTATCTTTTGTTATTTTATATATATATATATATATATATATATATATATATATATATATATATATATATATATATATATATTTGCATGATTGTGTGTGAATGACGTTTGTGGGTGTCATTACTGTAAGCCCTCATGAGACTATAACTCGACCACTAGGGCCGCCTAGGGGTTTAAAGGCTTGTTGCATATGCTAAATGCAATCGTGATCCCTATGAAAGAGGCTAAGTTAATTTAGTATTTTTTTAATTATTTATTCGAATTTAGTTTTTATTTTATCTTTTGCTCGGGTCTAGCAAAACCATTAGTTTGGGGGTGTTTGATAAGTGTGGTTTATACCCACTTATTACGACATCTTTAGCTTAATATTTTGTTATATTTTGAGATATTTAATGTTATTTATAGTTTATTTTCTGTTTTTATTTGTAGGAGCATTAATACATGGATCCTGGGACAATTGCACGTGTTTTTGGGGACCATACGGGAGAACCAGTGAAGAAATTATCACAGGCGCCATAGCGCTCGTAGCAGAGACAAATCTCAGCCAATTTCCCGAGAAAGTGGCGCCACATCGCCAACAATCCTGGAACAAACAGGCGCCATAGCGCCACTTGAAGAGGAGTAACATGGCGCCTGATTGAAATGTGTAATTGTTGGTGCCATGGCGCCAACAAATGTGTAATCAATGGCGCCAGTTGAATAATAAAGAATGGCGCCATGGCGCCTCGAGCCCAAAGTTTGCCATACAATTTCCCAAAAGTTCAGCGCTCAGGCGCCCACTTACCCAAGTACTGAGGCATTGCAGGATGTGTTCCTGGATTTAATTTTAGGGTTTTTAAGATCCCTAATGATACCCAATGACTCCCAGGCTCTACTATAAATATAACAGTTTATCCAGAATTAAATGAGGAGGCTAATACACTGCACAAAACACAGAATTAAATATTTTTAGAGATCCAAGGAGTGGATTGAAGAGCGACAAGAGGAGATTAAGGCGATGACGTCCGGAGAGGAAGAGATTCAATTCGGGTTTTATCTTCTTATTTCTTTCTTAGAACTCTAATGATTTCCATTATATTCATGGTTTGTCTATCATTGATTTTATCTTTTGTCATGAACTAAACTCCTTAATTCTGGAGAATGGTGTAATCGATGCTTGAACCTTGTAATTGATTGTCAATTTTGTGATGAAGTTTTGTTGATTTATTTATATTCTTTTGAGTTTAATGCTTTATGTTTGTTGGCCACAAATATGATGATGAATGTTTAGAATCTATCACTCGAGAGAGGGGATTTTGAATAGATCTAGAGAATATACCCTAGGATTTTATAGAGTTCGAGAGAATCTGTAGTCCTTTGAAGTCGTTAATATAGAATCACAAATCGTAATGAGTTGTTAACTATTGGATTTTTATAGAGATATCGAAGTCTGTAGTTAATAATATTTTCACTTGGCACTCGAGAGAGGGAATGGATAATTTCGGAGTCTTGACTTATAAATAATATAACCGAACAATGGTAATTGGCATAACAAATACATAGGTGACAGCTAGGTGAAATCAGGATCCAGAATCTCTATCGTATTAGTTCCTCCTATCCAATTATTTTTATATTTTATTTATTTATTAAAATCTTTATTATTTATTTTCTAAATAAAGTTAGGATTATCAATTGTAGTACTTAGTGCGAGTTAATACAATCCATTTGGGTTCGACACTCTTAACTCATATTTATACTAAAATTTGACACCGTACACTTGCGGTACGATATAAAAATATCACAACAGTCCACTGTGGCTCTGTACTCGTCGTTCATCAGAATTTTATGCATGCAAAATGATGGACTAATGCCTCGAATGTCTGCTATAGTCCAGCCAATGGCTTTCTTGTGTTCTCGTAACACTCTCAGTAACTTATCTTCCTGCTCTAATATTAGCGACGAAGAAATAATCACAGGAAAATCAGAAGAGTTTCCTAAGAATGCATGCCTAAGATGGCTCGGAAGTAGCTGTAGTTCCAACTGCAGTGGTTCTTCAATCGAGGGCTTGATTCGCTCATTTTTCGGTAATTCCAAACTTTCCACCTGTGGTGTTGATTTGAAGTGAAAGGGCCTGTCAAGATAGTTGATACATTTCAGAATATCATCATCTAGCTCGCTGTCAATCATGTTGGTGATGCAAGCTTCAAGTTTATCCGTGGAAAGTTGCATTGCATTAGTATCATGGATGATACTATCTAAAACATCAATTCTGAAACACTCATCCTCCTTTTTATCATTCGAGAATTTCATGGCTTTGAAAACATTGAATGTAACTTCTTGGTCCTGCACTTTCATGGTTAGTTCTTCTTTTTGTACATTAATAACAGTTCGACCTGTAGCCAAGAAAGTTCTCCCGATGATGATAGGTACATCTTTGTCTTCTTCCATGTCAAGGATAAGGAAAACTTCAGGGAAAATGAATTTGTCGACTTTAACCAATACATCTTCCACTACACCTCTGGAAAATGTGAGAGATCTGTCAGGAAGCTGCAGAGTAACTGAGGTTGGCATTGCTTTTCCAATATGCAGTTTTCTATAAATAGACAAAGGCATCAAGTTAATGCTGGCACCTAAATCACACAAAGCCTTACCAAAGTAATGTTCGCCTATGGTGCAAAGGATGGTGAAATTCCCAGGATCTTTCAACTTTGAGGGAAGCTTTCTCTAAATAATGGTACTGCATTCTTCTGTTAATGCTACTGTCTCGTAATCTCCTAATATTCACATTCGTGATAGAATGTCTTTCATGAATTTGACATAGCTGGGCATTTGTTCCAACTTTTCTGCAATGGAATATTGATATGCAAGTTTTTGAAGATTTCCAAGAATCGAGCAAACTACATGTCTAGTTTACTCTTCTGGAGATGCTGTGGAAAAGGAGGAGGTGGAGTGAATCTTTCTTGATCATTTGCTTTTGTTTCTCTTTCCTTCATATGTGGTTCTACTTCGCTGCTTTCTTTTGGAACTTCCTTAGTGGATGCCTTGACTCCAACATCTTTGTTGATTTCAGTACCGCTTTTCAAAGTAATGGCTTAACATTGCTCATTCTCTCAGTTCCTTGGATTTGGTTTTGTGTTGCTCGGAAGGGTACCTTGTGGTCTGTAACTCTGGGCATTGGCCAGTTGTCCCATTTGATTCTCCAACTTTTTCAAAGATGCTGCTTGGCTTTGAATTAATGTTGATTGTGATTGAAACATAGCATCATATGATGCTGCTTGAGAGTCGTATTTTGCTTATAGCTTTTTCAAATGAACCATCACTTCTATTATTCTTGGTTCTTTTTTATACTCCTGGCCTTTATTTTGCTGTTGAAATCCTGGTGGTATATGTTCGTTTGCCCTGAATTGTTGCCTCATGCGAAATTGAGATGATTCCTCCACCCTGGGTTGTAGGTATTGGGATATGGATTGTTCCCATGTTTGTTGAAATTGGTTACATAATTCACCGTCTCTTCGTGTTGGTTTGTCTCTGGTGTTCCTCCATATGGTGAACTTGTGGATCCAATATTGCCTTGCATGCTAAGAGTTTTCATGAATTTACATATATGATCCAGCTTGGCATTCATTGTTGTGTTGGCTCCAACTTCGTAAATTCCTACAATTCGTTGGATCATGCTCATTTCTGTTGGCCACAAAGAATTGTTGTTGGCCATTTCTTCAATTAGGTCCCAGGCCTGATCTTATCCTTTTGCCATTAAAGCTCCTCCAACAGTAGCATCAATTGTGGTTTTTATCAGTCCAAAAAGTCCATTGTAGAAGGTTTGGACTTGTAGCCATTTTGCAATCTCATGGTAAGGACATTTTCTGAGCAAATCCTTGTATCTTTCCCAAGCTTTGCAGAGGGATTCCAAGTCATGTTGTACAAAAGATGTAATCTCATTCCTCAGCTTTGCAGTTCTAGTTGGGGGGAAAGTACTTTAAAAGGAATTTGGTACTTTAAAAGTACTTTCCAGGAAGTTGCTGATGTGGGAATTAGGATCTTCAGTTGCATTCCCTCCAAACTGAACTGACTGTTGTATCACCTGAATGCATATTTTGATGTCACACGTATTTGCTAGTAATGGAGGAAGTACAATATATGAAATGAAGCCGTCAACCACCAGAATAGTTCTGTCTCGAATGGGAATTGGTGGTTCAACTTCCAACGGTTCAGGTTCCATATTAATCAGTGCTTCTTGGCCTTCTCGCCTTTTCCTTCTCAACTGTCTGATGGTTCTTTCAATTTCTGGGTCAAGCAGTCGGATTTCAAAGCTTCTGGTTCGTCTCATGTTGTGTCTGAGAACCTGAAACATAAGTAAACAAAAATAATAAATGAAAACAAATTAGGCACAAGTAAAAGTATCTAACCCCAAAATTAATACTGAAAGATAAATAAGTCCCCGACAACGGCGCCAAAAACTTGATCGGTGAAATCACTCACGTAATGCAAACGCACATATCGTTCAAGTAGTATAAAATATATCGATCCCACGAGGACTTAATACCTAGGCTATAAATTTGTGAAGCTAAATGTTTACAAGTATCAAATAGATTGGTTGTTTGATTGGATTGGATTGTTATTTTAAACTAAAGACAAGTAAATAAAACAATGTGAATGTAAATTAAAGGAAAATTCAATATTATTAAACTATCTAGGGTCGTGAATCCTTCTAATATCTTTTAAAGATGAAGTGGTTATCTCACGTTTGTGCAATATATTGGTTTATTAACTTGGAACATGAAAATATGTAAAAGCCTCTGTCGATGGTCAGATGCAAACACCCAAATAACCCAATTAATCATATGTCTATGTTAACCAAGTTACCTGAATTCATTAAGATTAAGTTCCAATTGTGGCTACCCCAGCCCGACAGGTATATGTCTATCCTGTAAGGAAATCTACCTAAGGGTCACCATACCCCGAGGTGAGATCATGAGTTATTGAGTCTAAGGCTAAAACCTAAAATTCCTTCGTCAAGTTTATTTTAAGTTTACCAGATCAATCTTATTAATGGCCGGTTAACAAGAAGCATTAAGCTTAAGACTCAATAAATAAACCTTTATATTACCCAAGTCATAAAATAACCCCTTATAAACCGGTGATATTGGAATTCATCACAACCCCCAGATATGGTATTTAGTTACAACACATATCTAGGACTAGTAAAGACATAAATAAAGTAAATGACATAAAGTAAAGCTTGGAAATTAAAAATGTAAATAAAGCAATAAAGAAAATGCTAGGGTTAGAGGATCCACTTTTATTACTTCTATTTTAGATATCCCTATCATTATAATATATAAACTTTGCATGATATTACCAACCGACCATATAGGCGATATCCTGATTAAGTCTGATTTATGATTAATTACAACCGACCATAAAGGCGGTATCCAATTTAGTCAGGTTAAAATTAATTTAATTAAGTCCAACCGACCATAAAGGCGGTATCCCATTAAGTCAGGTTTTAAATAGTTTATATATTATAATTAAGGGAGATTAATATAAATATTAGTAATAAAAGCTTTACCCTTCACCCTAGCAGAGGGGAGTTACCTCCAAATACTGAAAAGTAAAAATAAAGATTGAAAAGTAAAGTAAAGAAAGAACTATTGCGTAAAATAAAAATTAAATACAGAAAGTTGTAAATAAACAAACAAGATACAATCTTCTTAATATTCTTAAGAAAATCCTCAGAAGAAGGTAGGAATTTTACAAATCAAATGGCTTGGTATTTATAGGCAAAATTTTACCTTCACCAATTTCTCCACAAATTTCTCCATCAAACATGGCACCAAACATGACACAAAATATGGCACTAAATCCTCCACCAAACATGCAAGCATGTTTGGTGGAAGTTTGAAAATTTTCATTTTTTATTTTATTTTATTTTTTTGTTTTGAAAATGACTTTAGTAATTGCACATAACACACTTCCAGATGTTTTATCCATTTCGGTCATAAAAAATTATGAATTCGAAATTATTATGAACGTCAAGGTTGTATATCTTTGAGTCTTATTTAATCTGGAACTTGAATCACCTCAATCTGATATCGGAGTAGATAGTTAATGCTAAAATATGAAAATTACGTAAAGTTGAAATTTCCGAAATTGTACTTCGTTAGAACGCCATTTCAAGTTTCCAAACTCCAAATTCCAAATGTCAAGTCCAGTTTTTGCCCTTATTTGTTCCAAATTTAGTCCTGATTGATTCCATTGAGTCCCAAAATTTTATTTATCTGCAAAACACACAAAAACACATCAAAACATTCATAAAACTCAAGAAACCATACAAAATATTAGGTTAAAGAGGCGGTAAATAGTGATATATTTTCCGCTCATCAGGTAACTGTGTTAACTCATCACGCTACATCTAATGTTTTACCGGAGTGACCTAAGTTCTGAGCACTTATACCCTCATACTAATGACGATCTTGGATATAAGTAGTAAAAACTCATTCATCTTCGTATTGACAAGACTGACCATCTAATAATGCTCCAACATTACTAATACTATTACTTAAATAAAGTAATCATGTGAGATTTATGACAACCAAGTCATTAACATAATTAGGTCAAAATTTTAATTTAAAACATGCAATACATATCCAATATGACTTATGCATAACTAAATTAAAATTACTATGGCATAGATTCAAATACTTGTCAAACATGTAACATGTGTTGTGTGGTTAAGCCTTGCTACTGATACCATTCTGTTGGGGCAGTTATGGAAACCCTAGGGTGGGATCCGTGCCCCGCGCAATAGAAGTGGGTCTAACCGAAGGATATCAGATATGTGTGTATTTTTAAAAGTTTTAGTGATATACAATATTCCATTACAAATGTTCAGGAAAAAAACCAAGAGATAAATCCATGTCCTGAAAAACCAAAACGAGATAAAAATCAGACCATGTACACTTATTGCGTAAGCTGCTTGCTTGCGCAGCAATGCTTGCGCACTTTTTGTAACATAGCACCATCGGCTTTTAGTTGAAATTTTTTTTATAATTTTATAAAATAAAACCTTAAACACTTTAAATCACCAAAAATAATTTTTTATTTCAAAACCAACCACAACACATGTTATGCAACAAATATATATATATATATATATATATATATATATATATATATATGTTCTAAATATATATATGCATTTGTTTGAATCAAAACACAAACTAATATACAATCCCACTATGAAATATCTTATGAATAATTCTATTTCACCCAAAGGTGGTCAAGTGATTCTAGAATGGTATCCATAACTCTAAGCTTTAATCTATAGTTTCAAACTCTTATTAATTATTCAATGTCCATCATGAACATCTTTGACGTATTTAACAAGCTTATTGTGTTTATACTTCCAAAGCATCCTAACACAATTTATTAGCCTTATTTCAAATTTAATCTATGTAATCATGCATCCAATACATAATTCATCACTATATGTCTCACTAATGAAAAACTCACTAATGAAGAACATAGCTTAAGAGAAGTACAAACTTTACCAGTAAGCTTGATGTAAAGATCAAATCTCCCTCTATTCGTTGAAATGGTTGGAGAACTTCCAAGGTTTGCAAGCTTGACTCCAAGATCCAATCTTGATTCCAATGCTAGCAAGCTTCACTCCAAGATCCAATCTTGATTTCTCCTAGATGAAATGTTATAGAGACCTCACAAAGCTTCTCTAAACACTGCTCTAACTTAGGCTAATTTCTCCAAGAATTGCTTGTATTTAGCTTTCTCTAGCTTAATTAAACCTTCATAAAACTTACTATTTATAGCAAAACTTAGGCAATTTTTAATTAATAAAAGTTCTAATTAACTTTTATGTGGGCTTAATCTAGATGGGACTAATCACATTTGTCTACCACTTTGATTTAATCCAATTAAATCAAGATAAAGATTAGGAAATGGATTAGTTGAATGTTTGCCACTTTCATTTAATCTAATTAAATCAAGTCAAAAACACCTATAATTACATACTTGTAATTACCATAATATCCTCAAATGGTAGAGATAATTATGAAATTACGACAAAGTATTTGTGCAAATATTGAATTAATCCAATTAGGTCAAAGTAAATAATCAATGATATCCAATAACACTTGATTATCTTAGTTGATAATTATAATATCGAATATTATCTTTTATAAAAAATAATCGGCTACCTAAGTGCTCAACGAGTACACTTCATAAAGAGACTCTTTAAGTTCAGACACATTTGTCATATAAGCCTAGCTAATATGTACGCAATTCGACCACCTCCGAATTCAAGAAGAACACGAATGACCTTTTTCTGAACTATACAAGTCGAGATCATCATATATGTTTAATAATCCCCCCATCGTAGGCTATCCGAGTTGTGTTTATGAAACATATAATACACCGTCAAGTTCCGAGATGCACATCTCATGTCGACATGTCCACGATTCTTTACAACTGATGCGATCCACCCTAGGTGATCGACTTTGGCCAAAGTTTTAAGAATCGTGACTTACTTATATAGATACATAAACCCTTTATGGTACACATACGGGCCGAAGGATCTTATCTCGATTCGCACTTGATTAACGAATGCATCGATCCATACCCATCGAACATCTAGGGGTCAGACTATGAAAGGTTTCTGACATACATGGCATCAAAGTGGGGAAGATCTCACACAAAACCAATGTTATCCTATAGTAAAGGATTACATATGCTACACGACTCGAGGAGATTCCTATTGACGGTGGTGTGTACTTCCAACTATTAAGAATCACCTGTGAGTCATTCAGTATTCGGTCCAATCAATACCCACATGTCTATATGAGCTTCCAAAGCTCATGGTACATTAGGTTAAACCATTGGAACTCCAATTCCAATATACTACATATGATAGTCTTCTAGGTTATAGGAATTCGAATGTATTCCAAAACCAACGACTATGAATATTTACTTTAAGAATAATTTATAATAGTAATACTTATCCCAATATCGGACCACCTAGTGTCCAATATTACTACTAGACTATTATAAAGTTGATGTCATTCTTAGTATATTTATACATCAATCTAATATACATAATGACAATACCATTAACAAGGTATGAAATGAAAATGTAGTTATTTTATTAATAAATAATAAAATGTACAATATATTATTCGGATTGGCACTCCAAACACCAACTCCAACATAACTTTAGTACATGCTCTCTTTTTCATCCTCAAAACTCATACATCTGATATTAAGACAATAAGGTAAAACAAACTTATTCAACTAAGACAATATCACATAAAAAAAAACCATGTAAATTTGATTTACTACGTGAAGACATTTTTTAATTTTAAGCTTGAGCTCCATTATAAAAATTATCACTTAAAAAATTATTCCATCTCCCATTATCACAAAATAAATGAGTTGATTGCTTGTATGAGAGGGTCAATCATTCATCTGTCAAACATAATTCTCATATCAAAAATGGTATAGTGTATTAAACATATATCAATATATTAACACGTAAATATTGAACACAAAAATCAATAAGTATTAACATTAGTAAATATTGTTAAGAAAATAAATATATCGTGAAATGTAAGTACATTAACATCTACACTATTCTTGAGATTTTACGTGTCCAATGAAGACATCTCTGGGGACGACTATGTCTTTTACAAAGTTATACTTGATATCTATGTGTTTTGTTCTATAAGAGAGTTTTGAGTCTTTTGTGTAAGCTATTATTGCTTCACTATCAAATTTGACTAATACTAGACTAGAAGCATCATTTGTAACTCTAAATTATCCAAGAACCTTTTCAACCATACAATTTCTTGTACTACATATGAAAATGCCACAAATTCAGCCTCTATGTGGATAAGACTATATATGATTGTTTCTTAATGCTCCGTGATATGGCACACCATTGTTCAGTAAGAAAATAAATCTGGAGGTAGATTTTCTCTCTTTTAAATCTCCTCCCTAATCAGTATCGATATAGTCTTATAATCGCATATCATTCCCTTTATAACATATGATTAATCAGTTGTCCTTTTAGATAACTCAATATATTTTTAACTACTTTCCAATGAGCTGATCCTGGATTGAATTGGTATCTACTTACCATTCCAACAATGAAACAACTATCAGGTCTCATACACATCATTATATACATTAAAATTCCAACTGTAATTGTGTACGAAACTCTCTTCATTTTTTCATTTTTTTGTGGAATCTTTGGACATAATCTATGAGTTAAAGCTTCAATTTTCGTGATATGGGTATCAATGGGTTTACAATCCTGTATTTGAAAGCATTCAAGATTTTTCTTTATTTATGACTCTTATAAAAGAGATAATAATTTCTTTTAACTATTTCTTGAGATCTTAACCCTAAGAATATATACAGTTTCTGTTGGATAATATGACCCATAGCGTCACTATTTGTACAGATCATGGTGTTGTTGTACAAATTAACTATGTGACAAAGGAGATTGCACTCTTATCATTTGTGATTAGATCACCTTAGATATATAAATGATGAGAGGTCCCTATGATTTGTTCCTGGATGGAGAATGATATGAGACAGTATCAGTCCACGTAGGATAAATCATTAAATATCCCTAGTCGTAGTATTATCGAGACAGGACATCGATAATGCAGAATAGGCTAGTATTGCACTTGTGCGCGTTGTGAGGGCACAACGGCATAGTTCTCATATATTTAAGTACTGGATACTTATACAAGTGCGATAGGAGGTTGTGTTTCACCGATGGTACGGGAAACAGCTTCGCTCTGGATAGACCCCTCGGAATCCCATTGGTATTATGACTATGTGTCTATGGGAGTCCGACATCAGGGTAGGTGTATTTGGTCTTAACCTGAGACTTGCACCGCTAATACTTACGATAATCGGTAGACTTTGGTCTTGGTGGTACAGGGCTTTAACCGGTTCTGCGTACACCACTTCTGGGTTTATCAGAGAGTCGTAGTGTATTGGGTGTGATGTCAAGACGGAAGTATCACTTCAGTCATAGTGGAGATGATGTCACGCAGGATACGGTACTAGTGCTCTTGAGTGATGCGCATCCAATCATGATATTATGACCAGGTCATGAATATCTGATTATAGAGACTAGTTACCAGACATCCGACATGTGCTTCGGACGGGGCAGACACTTATCCAGCCCCAGCCCTAGCACGTGACTATCCGATACTGGGCCGATATACACAATAATACGGTATACTACGCTTGATACAGATCTATATATTCCTGTAAGAATATTTCTGGAGAATTGGGTAGGCATGACGCTTTGCTAGAAGCCAACCTTGTCTTGTAAATCGGTATAAACGTAGTACGAGGTACTTACGTGTTCAGATAGTCCGACGACCGTATTTACTGCCAACATATCCGGAGATCTCATGGGTCGGTTCCTGAAGATTCACCGATGACGTATGACTCGCACTTTAATTAATCTGGGATTAATTGGAAGAGAGAGAAAATTAATCTGGGATTAATTCGAGAGAGAGAGAAAATTAATCTGGGATTAATTACGGAGATATTTTATCTCGGATAAAATATCGTTAAAGAGAGAGAACGATTATTTGGAATTAATCGATAAATTAATATATTCGATATTAATAGAAATTAGATTTTGACGTGGAATTGAAATTGGATTTTAATTCGGGCAAACGAATTAATTTAGAATTAATTCGTTAGCGACGTGAATAGTGAATTCGCTAGGCACAATCATTTAATCACGACGCGACGGAAAATTCGTTAATTTGGAATTAGCGAACCCGAGCCCGAGAGTGATTGCGAGCGCATTCGTATTTCGAATTCGAGCGCGGCACGCAAGTCGCATCAAGCGTCAAATCACTAGTCGCGTCAATTGTCAAATCACTTGTCACTTTGAGTGATGTGATATGACATGTTGTCACTTTATTTAAGTGACTTGATGTGAATAGTGAAAGGTGATTATTTGAAAGTTGATAGGACTTGTACCTTTTTGACTTTTGAATTAATTGTTGTGTATATATATATTTTATTCATTTTACTTGGTAAATGGAATAAAGAATATATGTATATACAAAAGCCATTCTCTCTCTCTTGGACCATGTGTAGTACACGGTTTTTTTTTGGCCATTTTGTGTCATTCACGTGACCCTCTCTCATTGCTTTTGGTCTTCACGGTTTTAGGCAAAATGGAGCCAAAAACCTTCTCTCTTCTCACGGTCATGGTGACCGATTTTCATCTCCATTTTTCTGGTTTTCACACACAAAATGGAGAAGCTTTGATCTTGTAACAAGATCTAAGTGCTAGCACACTCATGGAGGAATACAAAGGTGATAGGGAAGTGAGTTTGTGAGCATGGAATCTCAAAGCTTGGAGCTTCAATGGAGACCACCATGGGCGATTTTTGAAGACATTTTCACAGCCCCACCGTGCAGTTCAGTAGCTCCAAAAATGGCCAAAACCGAGCTTGATGGAGGTAGAAAAAGACTTGTGTTCTTTGCATCTCAAAACCAATCATTGTGAGTATATGTTCCGCTATTATTCCTTGATGTATTCATGCGATTTCTTGCTTGTTTTGGATGATTCTTGGGACCTAATTAGGAACTCAACAATGGTATCTTGAGCCTTGAACAAGCATGAAAAAGTTAGGGTTAAAATTGGGTAAAACGAATTTGGGCATGTTTTGATGAAATTGTTTGTTATAGTATGCTTAAATGAGTTGGAATTAATGATTGATTAGATCAATTTGAAGAAATTGTGTTTGGACAAATTTCCCCAATTTTTTTGTAGGCCAAAGTTGACAAATTGGGTAAACTCAATTTGAGCATCAATTGATTAAATTGTTTTTTCCCCAAATTTTGGGCATGACAAATTGGGTAAAATCAATTGAAGCATGATTTGATTAAATTGATTGATTAAGTATGCTTAAATGTTATTGAATTAATGATTGATTGGATCAATTTGATGAAATTATGTTTGGAACAAATTTCCCCAATTTTTTGTGTTGGCATAAAGTGACAAATTTGGGTAAACTTTATTTTGAGCATATTTTGTGAAATTGGATGAATGAGAATGCTTAAAGTATGTTTAATTTAAGATTGATTGGATCAATTTGTTGAAATTGTGTTTGGAACAAATTTCCCCAAATTGCTTATGATGGCCAAAATTAAAGAACCCTAAATTTCTTGGTAATTTTGTTTGTTTGATCATTGGATGACTTGAAACAAGTGGGTAATGTTGAATTGAAATTTGATTGGATTGAATTTTGATTGGAACAATTTTCCCAAATTAAAGTAGGCTTGGCCGAATTCAATTGGATATGAAATTCATTGTGTTTTTTGTATTTTGATTCATTAGATGAGTTTAATTGATTTGGGAAATGATGATTGTGGATTCAATTGGATTGAAACCGAATCAGATTGAAAAACCCTAATTACCGAGAACAAAAGCATGTAAATTGGGTTTGATTTTAATAAATTGTGTTGGACACTATTTAATGTTAAAGTGCATGATTAATTAGGCTAATTGATATTTTAGAAATATTAATTGGGTGGTCAATTGTGCATTACACTTAGGTTAATTAATTATGGAATTTGGAATTTTATAAGTTAATTAATTTGGGCTTATTTTGGAAATTGGGCCTTATAGGTTGTAATTGGGCTTTTGGGCTTGGTTGTACCAAGTTAGGTTTAGGCCAATTTGGTTGGATCCAATTGGGCCCAAAACCGAATCCATAAAGTCCAATTATGACTTAATGGACCTTAATTATTTAATTGGGCCTAATGGGCCAAAATTAATTTAAAGGCTTATGGGGTAACTCCCGGATTGGATTTTGGTTATCGGTTGACCCGAGTTGACCAAAAGTCCACGCCTTAAGAAATTAATTAAAAGCCCATTGGACTTTAATTAAATAAACATTAGATGTTTATTGGGCTTTGAGACCTATTGCGATTAAATTTGGAATTTAAGTCGTAAAGGTTCATTAAATAAAGTGTAATATTCAATTTGGAATTGAATAGTGAATTAGTATTAAATACATGTTAAATTGGATTTAATGTTGTAGTTTAATTTAATTCAAGAATTCGTACTTTCAGTACTTATTCGCAAAACGAGTTTGACTCGAGCAAAAATCAAATCGTTGTTTGAACATTGGATGATCACTAATTATCAGATTAATTAATTGGATTAGATTGATTGATAACATGCTTGTATGAATACATGGTTGTGATGCATGAATAATGTATATCGGATGGATATTAGTCGGGTGGGGCAATTTTAGAAATTGTTGTAATAAATTTGATTTATTAAATTGGACCTGCGTGTCCAGCCTTATCACCTCTATACTCCTTGTATTCTCTTCTCACCTATTCCCCTCAATGTAAATGAGGTTTCTTTAGAAGTGTAGTGTAACGGGTAGAAGTAAATACATGTGCTAGCTTTGGAGAGAGAAAATGAGAGATTTGATCTAGGATCAATGTAAAGTATCCATCCGATATCATTATTATTTTTTTATTTTCATACTCGCTTTATTATGTGTTTAGAATGCATGTTTAAGGGTGTATGATGATGAGACCTTAACAAAGATAATTAAATTGGTAGCCAATTTGCACGCGAAAAACCCTCATCAAATATCATGCGTTTTTCCTTCCATTGAGTGATTCTTACTCAAGATCCGAGATTGGCATGGGTTGTTGGCCAAATTCAAGCCCTTGTCCGTCGAAGATGTGTTTGAATCACGAGGCTTTGTTCCATATTGGTGTCATGTCCAAGTTGTGGTTTGTTGGCCAAAGTCAAGACCACTTCTTGTCCATCGACATTGATTACGAAGCTTCCATGGTCAATGGGTCCACGCTTGACTGGGATCACTAGGTTTGTTGTGCCAAAGCCAAGGCCTAGTTGATTCAGAGGAAAAAGGTTAGGTAATACAATGGATGTATTGGCATATATAAGATATATGTTTAGGATTTGGATATCCGCCTACTGGATCTAGGAATTGGATGAGATCCAATTGATCTTCGAGATCTACCTAGTTAATTATCATACAATTTGTTGGCCAAAGTCAAGATTGTGTGATATTTAACGGGATCCTAGCCCACTAGGAAACACGGTTCCCGAGTACTCGACAGAGGGTTAGAGGCTCGCCGAAAAATAGTGGGAGGCAAGAATTGAATTTGCAATACTCGTTCAATTACTCGCCATACGCACTCATTCAAATTATTTCGTCGTTAGACTAAATGTTAGTTGGACTAATATTTAAATTGTTGTTTTAATAATCAGTTGGACTGTATTATATTTGATTATATATATAATTGGATTATATTAATCAATATATTTGAATTAATTAATTTCAGTTTACAGTTGATTTATAGTTGGACTATAGTAATCAATGTAATGAGGTTAATTAATTTAGATTATATTTGATTATATAGTTGGACTATTATAATCATTATAATAAATATTACCACAAATCGTTGATTAAATAGTTGGACTATTAGAATCAAGATATAAAAATGAAAGATTAGTGTTTAAGACATAATCCTGGGTGAAAATGTATTTAAACGACTTTAATTTTCAAATTGGGAATAAATTTCAAGATGGTCCTGGAAAAATAATAAGTTATTTTATTTGATAAAAACGTATTATGCCTAAGCCCAGAGTTAAGCAAATAGTAGAGCATAATCTTTGGAAGATCATGTAATGATAACTTAAGTGCTTAATCTATTATGTTTGTCATAATTATGTTCACAGCTAGTATTAAAATTAGATTTTAGATACTTAGTGTGGTACATAAAATATATATATTGATGTTCAGAATCTATTTTGAACAGGATACTGACTTCAATTGAGATTTATCTGCGAATTGAAAACGGGACGAAAGTCGCTGTTTTAACCGTAGATATCTGAATTTAGGAACTACCTTCGGGTTAGTACTTAAATTTAGAAACTGTTATAATGTAGTTAGTTTGACTAGAAACATTATCTCTATATCGCGTATAACCCGCTGCGGGTGTACCTTTATATTCTAGAACACTAAAGTGTTTCATTATATAAAGATGATATTGAGATAAACACATTAGATGTGAATAACAGGATTTATATTTTGAATATAAATAATATCTCAAATATATAACATGACAAATAAATAGCTCAAACTGATTTGATCAGTTGAGAAACTTAATTGTGGCATAGTTGTCAGGGACACTGATAAACAAGAATCGTATATCCGCACTTTTGAAGAGCGGATACCAGGACTGATTTGATTCCATTCAAATAAAGTCTACGAATCTAGTCTATTTGGGCAAAGTGCCTAAAACACTATTTACTTGGTAAAAGTGTAAATGCCACCGATCTGTTAGCCCTACTTCATAGTGAAGTAAGTGGGCCCATGTCTAGCTAGGCTAGATATGGATATGAATATTTCGTGACCTTTACGGATGTGGCATCGCGTATGGTTATGTGTTTCTTTTGAAGAACACAAATTGGAAACTTTCACAGTTTCGACACGAAATAGACAAACAGATCGGCTAAAGTATTAAACCGTCACGGTAAGACCGTAATGAATAATACTTAAACAATAAGTTTCTAGTATATTTCAAACAGTATAATATTCTTTCAAATAAGGACTCCTCCCGGACACGTCAGTTTGATGGTGTGTCCGAACAGATTAACCGAATTTTTTTAGACATGATAAGGTTAATCACGAGTCGCTCTGAGCTACCATTTCCTTCAATGGATAAGCTTTAAACAGTGCAAGAACTTATTTTGAATAAGGTTCCATAACAATCTGTTTGACATATATCATATTAGATATGAACGGGAAAGAAACGGGAAAGAAACCGGGTTTCTCATCCCTAATATTTGGGAATGCTAGGCATATGTTTGGATGATACCAAACTAAAACCCAAATAGGATAAGTGCCAAATGTAGGTCATCCTAGGGATACCATAAGTATTGTACTTATACACCTCACGTGAGAACAATTAGATTGTTGTTCACCATGCGGTTTTCCTGAGAGGAATACCGATATGCAGTGGTAAGTGGGAGGATAGTATAACTCGATGAAAATCGGAGTAATACTATTCAAGGGACCGAATCTTAATGGAACATGAATAGTTCATCAAGGATGAAACTATTACCATTAATCTTCGAATACACAAGAACCACGTAGGTAGGATAAAGAGTCAGAAAACAACCTGGGGTATGGGTTTCTGATCGCACCTCATAAAGATGTCTATCTTATTGAGGAATACTAACTGACTACGTATGAGGAAGTGATACAAGGTATCAACTCCCTAATTATGGCAAAGTGTCATGTAATCCGAAATGGATTCCATGTATATCAACCAGTTTGGATACTAGTTGATGTACCACAAGGCATTGTGCCTATTGGTACTATATGTCTTCTAGGAAGACATACATGGATGGCAACATACCAACGTATAAAGCAAGGCTTTAACGGAAAGGTATCGTTATCAACATTGTGTTGATTACGATTCAACCTTTTATCTGTTGCCACGGTAAATCCATTTGGATAATGCTTGTTATTCGATCCATGATTGGATTGAAGCAAGCATTAGGTTCTTGGAATTATCGTTTTGATATAATCATAATGGTATATGATTTAATTCAAAACGAAAATGATTCTTGTGTAAATAAGAGGGTTAGTGGGAGCGCACTGACAGTGGCTGTCCTATAAAATAATGATAATACGTCATTTCTTGGAAATGATATTCCCATAAAATAAATATCGGTGAAAGCTTGGCTTTCGCAATACTCTCCTAGAAACCGTACATTGAAAAATGTACGAGACCTGGTGTATCATACGCTTTGAGCATATGGATTCACAAACAGGCCAATCCGAGTGATAGTCACTGTATTGATGTTAAGAACATCCGTTAGTATCTTAGAGAACTAAGGATGCTGTCTTAGTCTATGGAGAAGGAGAACTTGAAGTGACTGGGTGTTGAGTTCGAATATATGTCCCCAGATCAACAAATCAAGCAAGAATTCGTATGAATACACAACATAGGAGGTGCGGAATATACTCACAATGGTCGGTTTTGCATGCGAAGAACAAGATGCGTTTTCTGCCTCCATCAAGCTCGGTTTTAGGCCTTCTTGAACTGCTGTGGACTGCTCGGTGGGGGCTGTTTTGGTGCTGTGAAAATCGGCCATGAAAGACTCCATTGAAGCTCCAAGCTTCAAGCTTTCCATGCTCACAAATTCGTTTCCCTATCACCATAATATAACCCATGTGTGTGCTAGCACTACTCATCTTAATTTCCTTCTCAAAATTTCGGTGAAACCAGAAAAAATCAAGAAGAAATCGGCAGTGAAGCCGTGAAGAAAGAAGAGAGAAAAGAGAGGGAGATGAGAGATCGTGAAATGGTGAGTGAGAGAGAGAAAATGATTTTGGTTTATATATTTATTTTATTTTCCAAAAACAAAAACAAATATATATAAATCATTTATATATATCTCAAAAGTAAAAAAGCAAAAGTCTATTAATGCTTTTCCAACAAGCATATCACTTCTACTTTTTACTTTAAGTCACATCACATCACTTTAATAAAGTGACATGTTGTCAAGTCACATCACTCAAAGTGACAATTGATTTGACGATTGATGCGACTAGCGATATGACGCGCGATTTGACTTGCGTGCCGCACTCGAATTCGAAACGCGAATGCGCTCGCAAATAATCCCGGGCTCGGGTTCGCTAATTCCAAATTAACGAATTTTCCGTCGCGTCGTAATTAAATGATTACGCCTAGCGAAATCACTATTCACGTCGCTAACGAATTAATTCTAAATTAATTCGTTCGCCCGAATTAAAATCTAATTTTAATTTCGCGTCGAAATCCAATTTCTAATAATATATCAAATATATTATTTTATCGATTAATTCCAAATTAATCGTTCTCTCTATAATTAATATTTTATCCCAGATAAAATATCTCCGCAATTAATCCCAGATTAATTTTCTCTCTCATCGAATTAATCCCATATTAATTTTCTCTCTCTTCCAATTAATCCCAGATTAATTAAAGTGCGAGTTATACATCATCGGTGAATCTTCAGGAAGCGACCTATGAGATCTCCGAATATGTTGGCAGTAAATACGGTCGTCAGATTATCCGAACACGTAAGTACCTCGTACTACGTTTATACCGATTTACAAGACAAGGTTGGCTTCTAGCAAAGCGCCATGCCTACCCAATTCTCCAGAAATATTCTTACAGGAATATATAGATCTGTATCAAGCGTAGTATACCGTAGTATTGTGTATATCGGCCCAGTATCGGATAGTCACGTGCTAGGGCTGGGGCTGGATAAGTGTCTGCCCCGTCCGAAGCACATGTCGGATGTCTGGTAACTAGTCTCTATAATCGGATATACATGACCTTGTCATAATATCTCGATGGCCGGCCAGCATTTAAGAGCACTAATACCGTATCCAGCGTGACATCATCTCCACTATAACTGAAGTGATACTTCCGTCTCGACATCACACCCAATACACTACGACTCTCTGATAAACCCAGAAGCGATGTACGCAGAGCCGGTTAAAGCCCTGTACCACCAAGACCAAAGTCTACCGATTATCGCAAGTATTAGCGATGCAAGTCTCAGGTTAAGACTATACACACCTACCTTGATTTCGGCCTCCCATAGACACATAGTCATAATACCAATGGGATTCCGAGGGGTCTATCCAGAGCGAAGCTGTTTCCCGTACCATCGGTGAAACACAACCTCCTATCGCACTTGCATAAGTATCCAATACTTAAATATATGAGAACTATGCCGTTGTCCCCTCACAACGCGCACAAGTGCAATACTAGCCTATTCCGCATTATCGATGTCCTGTCTCGATAATACTCCGGCTAGGGATATTTAATGATTAATCCTTCGTGGACTGATACTGTCTCATATCATCTCAATCCAAGAACTAATCATATAGACCTCTCTTCATTTATACATATATGGTGATCTAATCACAAATGATGATAGTGCAATTTCCTTGTCACATAGTTAATTTGTACAACAACACCGTGATCTGTACAAATAGTGACGCTATGGGTCATATTATCCAACACTGGGGTCACTGTAGCAAGTTTCCTATAACCGATAAAGACGACTAAAAGTCGCAAACGGTACTATATAGTTTGAATAACGGAACAGTGAGCTGGAAATTTTCCGAGCAAGATTCTGTTGCCGAATAAATAACAAATACGGATTATTGCTGCAGCTGAGGCAGCAATAGAAGCTATTTGGGTCGATAATAAATCTAATTAGATTAGATATAGTTCTGTTAGTGGCTGAACTAGGCGTCAGCACAGACTAAGGAATTAAAGGTCTCATCGACGATCCAGATATATACTTCAATATTAATGTGATTCGTTCGGATCATACATCGTCGCGATGTGATGTTCATGTAAATCGCATCGGATGATAATCATGCAAATCCGCTGACGAAAACCTTTTCTCAGCAGTTTGAGCCAACCGTACATAGTTCGGGTGTTAGACACTCGAGTGACTGGCTATGTGCCAAGTGGGAGATTTTTGGATAATATGACCCATAGCGTCACTATTTGTACAGATCATGGTGTTGTTGTACAAATTAACTATGTGACAAAGGAGATTGCACTCTTATCATTTGTGATTAGATCACCTTAGATATATAAATGATGAGAGGTCCCTATGATTTGTTCCTGGACGGAGAATGATATGAGACAGTATCAGTCCACGTAGGATAAATCATTAAATATCCCTAGTCGTAGTATTATCGAGACAGGACATCGATAATGCAGAATAGGCTAGTATTGCACTTGTGCGCGTTGTGAGGGCACAACGACATAGTTCTCATATATTTAAGTATTGGATACTTATGCAAGTGCGATAGGAGGTTGTGTTTCACCGATGGTACGGGAAACAGCTTCGCTCTGGATAGACCCCTCGGAATCCCATTGGTATTATGACTATGTGTCTATGGGAGTCCGACATCAAGGTAGGTGTATTTGGTCTTAACCTGAGACTTGCACCGCTAATACTTACGATAATCGGTAGACTTTGGTCTTGGTGGTACAGGGCTTTAACCGGTTCTGCGTACACCACTTCTGGGTTTATCAGAGAGTCGTAGTGTATTGGGTGTGATGTCAAGACGGAAGTATCACTTCAGTCATAGTGGAGATGATGTCACGCAGGATACGGTACTAGTGCTCTTGAGTGATGCGCATCCAATCATGATATTATGACCAGGTCATGAATATCTGATTATAGAGACTAGTTACCAGACATCCGACATGTGCTTCGGACGGGGCAGACACTTATCCAGCCCCAGCCCTAGCACGTGACTATCCGATACTGGGCCGATATACACAATACTACGGTATACTACGCTTGATACAGATCTATATATTCCTGTAAGAATATTTCTGGAGAATTGGGTAGGCATGGCGCTTTGCTAGAAGCCAACCTTGTCTTGTAAATCGGTATAAACGTAGTACGAGGTACTTACGTGTTCAGATAGTCCGACGACCGTATTTACTGCCAACATATCCGGAGATCTCATGGGTCGGTTCCTGAAGATTCACCGATGACGTATGACTCGCACTTTAATTAATCTGGGATTAATTGGAAGAGAGAGAAAATTAATCTGGGATTAATTCGATGAGAGAGAAAATTAATCTGGGATTAATTACGGAGATATTTTATCTCGGATAAAATATCGTTAAAGAGAGAGAGAACGATTAATTTGGAATTAATCGATAAATTAATATATTCGATATATTAATAGAAATTAGATTTTGACGTGGAATTGAAATTGGATTTTAATTCGGGCAAACGAATTAATTTAGAATTAATTCGTTAGCGACGTGAATAGTGAATTCGCTAGGCACAATCATTTAATCACGACGCGACGGAAAATTCGTTAATTTGGAATTAACGAACCCGAGCCCGAGAGTGATTGCGAGCGCATTCGTATTTCGAATTCGAGCGCGGCACGCAAGTCGCATCAAGCGTCAAATCACTAGTCGCGTCAATTGTCAAATCACTTGTCACTTTGAGTGATGTGATATGACATGTTGTCACTTTATTAAAGTGACTTGATGTGAATAGTGAAAGGTGATTATTTGAAAGTTGATAGGACTTGTACCTTTTTGACTTTTGAATTAATTGTTGTGTATATATATATTTTATTCATTTTACTTGGTAAATGGAATAAAGAATATATGTATATACAAAAGCCATTCTCTCTCTCTTGGACCATGTGTAGTACACGGTTTTTTTTGGCCATTTTGTGTCATTCACGTGACCCTCTCTCATTGCTTTTGGTCTCCACGGTTTTAGGCAAAATGGAGCCAAAAAACCTTCTCTCTTCTCACGGTCATGGTGACCGATTTTCATCTCCATTTTTCTGGTTTTCACACACAAAATGGAGAAGCTTTTGATCTTGTAACAAGATCTAAGTGCTAGCACACTCATGGAGGAATACAAAGGTGATAGGGAAGTGAGTTTGTGAGCATGGAATCTCAAAGCTTGGAGCTTCAATGGAGACCACCATGGGCGATTTTTGAAGACATTTTCACAGCCCCACCGTGCAGTTCAGTAGCTCCAAAAATGGCCAAAACCGAGCTTGATGGAGGTAGAAAAAGACTTGTGTTCTTTGCATCTCAAACCAATCATTGTGAGTATATGTTTCCGCCATTATTCCTTGATGTATTCATGCGATTTCTTGCTTGTTTTGGATGATTCTTGGGACCTAATTAGGAACTCAACAGTTTCACCTATATTTTCATCTCAAAGTTGGATGATAACTATTCTTTTGATGCGTTTTACAAATTCTTTATCGTTTCTAATCATAAGTATATCATCCACATACAAATATAAGATTATAAACTTATTTTTATATATCTTGGTATCCACACAATGATCCAAATTAATCATTGTGAAATAGTTTGAAATGATTGTATTATGGATCGTATATATGAATGTCTAGATGACAACTTAAGAGTATATATAGACTTCAGTAGTCTACATACTTTTTCCTTTTCATTTCTTTTATGAAACCTATAAGTTGTTCCATGTAGATATCTTCATCGAGTTATTGGCAAATACTACTAAAGCGTGTGTTGGGATATATGCCCTAGAGCTTCATGTAATGTAAACGAAATTATTTTTATAAAAATAAAAGATATATTGTTCATTTATCAAATGTTTTGATTTAAATCGCATATTGTAAATTATCTTGTTTACCCTAGATTACTTATATGCCTTGAAACTTAGTGTATGAGTGCCATACACAAGTGGATTTAAGTCTAAAATTAGTAATCTAAAATAGTCCATAGAGAGTAAACAAACCGGGTACTTTGTTTGTGGTTTATCTATAGCTGTGGTTTATTCTATAATTGTATGGTGACCTTGATCCGGGATCGTCCATGTGGTGACATGAGAATGGAAACACCTTATATGATGTGATCATATAGGACTAAATCCAGATAGAAATGAATTTCTTATAATATCCGTTAAATAAAGAAATTCATTTCAATTTAATAGATGGTCATCTATGGATTGGTCTGAAGTGTATTTCGAACTCCTGCATGGCAGGCTATGTCATTTCATTTATAAAGGTGAGGTTGGTGTTGCAATCCCGACCAATAACTATGTACTTTGGGGACATGGTTTGGTGTGTAGCTGGGGACGTTTTACATAGATATGGAGTTCACTCTTTCTTGCGAGAAGTAGAGGAGTATCTTCTATAAGGGTTGATTCGGTACTTGAACGATTAGAGCGCTCAAGTCTTTCTATTCTGAATAGAAAGATTAATATTTATAATTGTTATGAATAAATCGTTCATTAGAGAATCAATGGTACTTAAGGTAAAAATAATTACAAGGGCATAACAGATATTCTGACCCGGCTTCAATTATGAGATACTCGTGAATGGCCAATCCATATGTAATGATTATATCGATGGACACTGACGTAGTTCGGCTTATATTATTTATCTACGACAATGAGAATGCAACTTTGAGTTGTTAGTGGAATAACCTAAAGTTAATAATTTGGAATATTTAATTAAAAAGTTTAATTAATATTCCGGGATTATTGGAGCTCGAAAATGTAGGTCCATTTGGTCCCCATGCTAGCTCGATATATTATAGCAAATTAAATATAATTGGATAATCCATTTATATACTCACACATATATATTATTATTATTATTAATTTTTTTTTTTTTTGGAAAATACACATATATATTATTATTAATATGATTAATAATATTTTTTATCACAATTGAAACTATATATTAATTTTAATATATAGTTTTACATAATAAATGATTATATGATAATTATTTATAATGATTATTTTATTAAATTATATTGTATAATTTAATAAAGATTTTGAATTAATGGATTTCCAGAAATGTATTTTGGAAACCATTGATTTGGAAAGGAAGTTGGATCTTTTTATTTAGTAATAATTTTAATTTCATTATAATGACATTTAATAAAAATTTTGATGTTACAAAATTGGAGAGGGTGGCCGAATTTTTAGAAGAAAATTGGGAAGGGTTTTATTTATTTTTAACAACCTAAACCCTAAGTATAAAAAGAAATTTTTTTTTATCACTCTCACGTTTCAAAAACCCTGGCCTCCCTAGTTCTTATTTTTCCTCTCAAGAGTTTAAATAAAAAAGTTTGAAAAATAAAAAGAAAAACTAAATAAAAATAACTTGGTGTGACAATTTGATTTCTCTAAAAGTGTTTAGAGATTTTGATTGTTCTTGTGAGTCAAGCTCACTCTTGTTTTTGTTGGTGGCAAGTCATAGCACATAAGACCTTTTGGAACTCAACACGAAATCATATTTTCCCCTCTTTTATTATACTCAGCAGTGAGCAGAAAAATCTGCTCACTACCATTCATAATAGCCTAGTTCAAGGCTCGGTTTGTGTTGTTGTAACACCCCGGTAATTCCGACAATCACTTTTTATAGTTGGCATAATACATGATATAAATCATGCTCTAGCATACATTTGCTCGTGAAATTACTTTTCGGACATTTGATATATCCTTTGCAGTTCTGATAAGAAAGTTATTTTATGTTCTACTCTGGATAACCCTTAGTGTTTTAGCCATATCATATTCATACGATATCCGATTCTAGTGAAACTTATAACATCGAAAATATTGGACAATTACCTACAACTTCAGTATTGAACATCTTATAAAATCCTATCAGAAATAAGTCAAAATTTCAGTTCAATTTAGGATGAATAGTAACTTGTAATTTTTAGCACATGTTGGATTATGTGGCACAATGTTAGCCACTCATTTCATTACAAAAACCAACCATTTTCCTATAAATAAGGTACTATTCACTTTCTCCATCACCAAAAATGTGAAGGGAAAAGAAAAGAGAGGATCTCCCTATGCCATTTTCTTATTCTTTCCCCCATTGTCTTCATTTTTGATCCATTCAAGCACATTTCCAAGCATGGTAAGCTTCCTTTCTCTTTTTATTTTCTCATTTTTCAGTTTTGGGCAAAGAAAATAAAACCCCAAATTCTCACCTTGCATACCCTAAGGTTTGGATTTGTTTATTTGGCCTTGATAGTGTTGCTAGCATGCATAAACATGCAATTGAGGATGATATTGGCTTGGATTAGGTTAATTCTTGCAAATGCCTAAATGTTCTCTTATGTGAAGAGGCTGGCCGAATCTGTACCCATTTTTAGAGGGGGAGTTTTGTTTCTTTGATGAAAATTAATGATGAAGCTTACTTGGAATGATGTTTGGTATGAAATAAATTTGATTAGTGTTGAAAAATTCTAAGGCCTAAATATTCATGCCTTAGTCGAATGGAATATAAGTAGTTGTGGTTGAATTTTTTTCCTGTGTATTAATGTTGAAGTTTAGATGGTGGTGTTGGGACTGCTTTGGGCATTATCTTTGGGGAGTTGATGTTTGGCCCTGAAATCGGGCGAGCGTCGCGACACGTAATAAAAGATCCTCTCTACTTCAGGTCTGTTCGTATGGGAGTCGCGACGCTCAAAATTTGGTGTCACGACGCAGAACATGAAGATGCTCTCTACCTCAATTCTGTCATGTGGGAGTCACGACGCGAAACACCTAGCGTGGCGACGCGTATATATTTTCTCAGGATCAGTTTTAGCCATTTCAATTTCATCCCAGGATGTTAAAGGGCACCCTAAGGGTTTCATATTAGCATATATACACACATTATGTCAAGTCACAAGCATAATATGTCATGTAATGATAATAGTTTAGTTGAATTGAGAAGCTTAGTCTAGTTCCGAAGCATATTTCATAACTTATATTCTAATTAAGCTTATCGATTATAGATTATCGGCCAGAACCGTAATTATCCAACCAGATTCCAAATCTGTGAGTGGATATTTTCTTTTCATGTTGATAGTTACTTATTTGATTTTGAATTGAGACTTACTTTTAAGCGCATCACGGCGTTAACCGAGTTCATTTCTAATTATATCATGAACGATAATGTTTTCAAAAAGTGTTTTGAAGAGTTGCTATTGATTTCAATAGAGATGATTTTTATTTTGATCCTGGAATTGACGGATATTGGAAGTATGATTTTCATGATTTTTGGAGGAATGGGGAAAAACCCACCTCAAATGTAACTTGGAATTGACGGATCCAGTAACGTTTACACACATAGTTCAGGACTACGATACTTAATGCCCCTAGATCCTTATTTCAAGACCAGTATGCAGCATTGATTAGTGTTTCTGTCACTAGTTCAGTGAATTGGGGACGACGATACTTAATGCCTAAGGCACTAGTTAGGAGTGTGGGGGGACGTCGATACGTAACGCCCCCATACGTCAATGGTTTTCAGATGAGTTTTTCAGAAATGATAGTTTTATAAAAGAGTTTCAAAAGAATCAGTTTTATGAGAAATTTCAAAGCTTTACAGAAAGAAATAAGTTTATAGAAAAGGTTTGCAGAAATAGCTTTGTCTTCAGAAAAAAAAGAGTTTTCAGATAAACGAGAGTTTTCAAAAAAGCTTAATGTTCTTGTAAACAAGATGATTTTGGTTTCAGGAAATACATATTTCATAAAGTATTTTAGTTTCCGTTTTAAACTGTCCACTCACTAGGTCGTTCAAATGATCTAACCCCCACTCTTTAGTGTTTTCCGTTTTGTAGGTGTATTCTGAGGACGAGCTCGAGAGGATGGATACTGATTGCAGTCACTATGGTGCTTGGGTCCACCAGGTCACGTCAGAGGTACAGTTCAGTCGGAGTCGAAGAAAAGTCATGAGTATTTAAAATACATTTTACATTATCGAGTTGGGCAATGGCTCATATGCATGGTTTGTATTTGAGATGGGATTAGTATTTATGATCATAATCAGAAAGTCAGAGGCTCAATGGGATAGGTCAGCCTATCGGCTGCTGGTAACATCTCTGAGAGGAGAATGTTACAGCTGTGTTTTTTGCTTAGAATTTTTGGAAAAACTAAGGGCAAAATTGTGGACATTTCTGGACTATTATGGACATATTATTTGTCCAAAATAGTGCCAAAAAAATCAGCAAACAGCGAATACAAAAATAGTCAGCTGTGCGTGAGTAAAAGGTGTTTTCGGTCTGCAAAATAGTCCATTTTTTGGGCTGCTATTCGGGGCTATCCAGGAGTTCTTCTGGGTTGGAAAATCAGTTCAAAACTGAAGAAAAATGAGTTCTAAATTGCTGGTCAGATTCAGTTAAGAAGGGGTAAAGGCATAAAAAAATTTCAAGGTCGATCCAGGTGCCTAACACGCATCCGCCGCGTGGGAAATCGTTTCCTAAATCGCATCAGTGAGTGAAATCAACTTTTAAAACTTTTTAATTTGAATAAATTAATCGGTATCAAATACCTTTAATTTATCGATATTTTACCCATACCATTTATTAATATCAAATATTAAAGAGTGGTTACGCAAAAGGACTTATGATAAAATTTTCGGAAATACTTTCTGTGGTTATACATTAACCGCTTACCAGTTCTCTGAACCGACCAACCAGGATATCCAGAAAGTCGTATCATTTGTCAAAGCTGATGTAGACATTGTATTTTTACTCATAGCCTGATGATAAGTCTCTTATAGGAGCAATACATGAATGTTTGGAAAGTTACAAGGATAAATGTTGGAAAAGAAGGGAACTCCAGAGAATTCTGAAAAAATAGCCAAGTCACTTATGTTCGGCCAACCTTTTCCAACTCCAAATGTCTGGCATGATATATATTGGGCTTTGCTTGATATATACAGATCCCTAAATTTATTGACCGATCACTCTGATCTTTTTGCTTAATTTATTGGATTGATTTATGTTCGGCCAAATATATATTTAAAATACTAAATCCAGCCAAACATCGACAAGCTATCAGCGAGTGTGGAGATTTTTAATTAATAAAATCACGGGATCTGATTAATGTTCGGTCGAATATTGTTCCCAAATAAATATATGATCGGACATAGATTAAGTTGTCGGCAAGTTTGTAGATTTTCAATTACTGAAATCACAAAATCTGATTAATGTCTAGCTGAACGTTGATCTCAAATAAATATCCCGCCGGACATAAATTGGCTGAACATTGAAATCATTGGAATCAAATAAATATTATGCATCTTTATCTTTCTGGTCTTACACAGTTTCTCCAGCCAGACTTGATACAGATTCAGTCGAACATGCACCATCTACATATAAATGTTCAACCAAATATAAAATATTCAGCCAGGCCGGGAGAATATGCACATATTATTCTATTATCCTTATGACCATGCAATGTTATTACTATTTTTGTTATTTCATTACTATTGTCTCTGTTTTATAGTTGTTTTATTATTGCCATGTTATTACTACTTCTTATTATTGTTGCTATGAATGATTAATCATTTTTATCTTTCTGGTTTACGCAGTATATCCGGCCAAACTTAAGATAAGTCCAACCGAACATTAATGATGTGAAATATTTCCGGTCAAGCTTCTCCAAAGCCTGGCTGATGAGATATGTACCATATTCTGTTTAATTAGTATTTTTTATTGCTCTAACAATTTCTGGATGTTTATGGCTATCAATATTATTCTTTTATCATTTTTTAGTATTAATGATTACGCATGTGTATTCTTTAAACCGTTATTGCATGATATTGTATTCTAAGACATGTATATACCTCTTTCAAACCTAAATATTATACTTGCAACGGTAAGGGATCATTTATACGCATTATATCCGGCCAAACTTAAGATAAGTCCAACCGAACATTAATGATGTGAAATATTTCTGGTCAAGCTTCTCCAAAGCCTGGCTGATGAGATATGTACCATATTCTGTTTAATTAGTATTTTTTTTATTGCTCTAACAATTTCTGGATGTTTATGGCTATCAATATTATTCTTTTATCATTTTTTAGTATTAATTATTACGCATGTGTATTCTTTAAACCGTTATTGCATGATGTTGTATTCTAAGACATGTATATACCTATTTCAAACCTAAATATTATACTTACAATGGTAAGGGATCATTCCAAACTAGAACGGGTTTAAGGTCGGCCCGTGCGGGGGGTGTAGTATGACCTTAAATCATTCCCAATGTTTCATATTGGGTGGCGACTCCATCATTCTCCGGGTAGTCCCCCGTGGGCTATCCGTACTATCTGCGAGCTGCGAACTCAACAGTATTATGATCTTCGGCATCATAGGCAAAACGTTAAACCTCACTTCGCTTCTACAGATGGCGACTCCACTAGGTATAGAGACGAAAAATGCCTTGTAGTATTCATGATGAGATTGAGTTTAACCATGTATTCATTTTCTTGCATACCATTTCAAACCCCTATGGCGTTACATACTATGAAATCACTTTCACTTAATGCGTTGAATCGTTATGTGATGATAACCATCACTTGTTGGCATGTAACTTCGGGTATAAAAAGATGTGTTCATTGTTCGATTGAACCCTTGAGTGGGGATACCTAATTATGGACAAACCTTCTCCAATGAGAGCCTAAGCCTAAACCTTGGACTAAGCCCACATGTAAACCAATAATTGTTTCCTTATAGGAATGGGCCTACATAATGCTTTTCTTTAGGCCCTAACCATTTGAAGTCATTTAATCCTTTTACCGTGGAATATAAACTTGTTGGGTCTTTAATTGGGACAAGTTTGTGTTTCATGATAATTTTGTTAAAATCTTTAATATGTCAATGGGCATAATTATCTGAAAATCTTATTGGGCCTAGAATATTTAATTATAGTTCAGATGTGCTAAAAATATGAGTTTGATACATGTTCTGGCTTTCATCCAGAAGGGTACGACCTATTTTAGCCCATTTGGATATTCTTAAATATTTTAAAGCTCATCCCAAATAACCATGATTACTAAGGTTCCAAATCGTAACTTCTAAACAATGACACAATCTTCATTTTAGGCTTAATCATTTATAAGTGGGCGGCCTTTGTCTTTCAATGATGGAAAAGAACCAAGGTAGCCAAGGTTTACCTTTTATCAAAGGAAATGACGAGTTTGTGTACCCCTATTAGTACATAAGCTAAGCCAAACCTAAGAAAGATATTAGACTTATCATGTTTGTGGGAGGAATAAGATTGGAAGGATATATGCTAATATTTGAGCCTAAAGAGATGATATTTCCTTTCTATATGCTTCCCTATTTTATGGCTTCATAGTTCTTTGGAATTTGCCATTGTACCACCATTATCGCAAAAAGGTGTGAGTGGTTTATCCATATTTGGAATAACTTTCAAATCTCCTAAGAATTTATGTATCCAGATTGCTTCCTTAACTGCTTCACAAGCTGCAACACACTCAGCCTCCATGGGGAGGTCAGTAATGTAAGATTGTTATTGTACTCCTTCATGCCATAGCTCCACCACTTAGGGTAAATACTGGTCCAGATGTAGACTTCACAATCCCTTTGAAACTCAGAATATGTATATCCTCTATGGATCATATCCTCTTCAGAATGTACAAGCATATATTTTCTCTTTCTCTTAAGATAAGTGAGAATATCCCTTACACCGACCTAATGATTTAATCCTAGGTTAGACTGAAAGCTACTGACCACTCCTATTGTATAACTGATGTCTGATCTAGTGCATAGCATAACATGCATGAGACTTCCACATGTAGTGGCATATGAGATATGCCTTATCTCCTCAACTGCTTGAGGTGTCTTAGGAAAATCTTCATTTGACAAGTGAATTCCATGTCAAAAAGGCGAATTCCATGTCTCCTCATAATTAGCTCTTTTTTTTGGGTATTATCCTTGGCCATCAGCCTAGCTATGGAATTCGGCACTATCCCATATAGTAATCTCTTCCTCTTGTAGATCCACTTGCAACCTACATGTTTTACTTCATCAGGTTGGTCTACAAGCTCACAGACTAATTTGGAGTACATGGACTCCATCTCGAGATTCATGGCTTTGAGCCATTCCTCTTTATTAGATCATCCATTGCACTATGATATCTCAATAAATCATCTACACCATCATTGGAGGTGACAACTTTGTTAGAGTTGGTACTCGCACGCCAAATTTTATTGTATTTATTGTAAATACAATGTACATTTTATTTTATTATGAATAAAATTAAGTAATTTTCATCAATATAATTTTATATATGGTAAAGGTGTAAATGACCTTAAAATGAATGGTTGTGACATAATTGCAAAAACACCGCAATTATTATTGAGAAATGTCACAATATAATTCATTCTTAAAATTTTTTCTGGTCAAGGTTTATATACCGGGTTGGTTAATAAACCTGTGAGACTGGTACGTGTCGTATATTAGAATTATTCTAATGGTTTGTCTCAGTAAACCATGAGTCTTGGGAGACTCATATAAATACGTAGGTATTTCTTGGATAAATACTAAATGACTAATTCAAATATTCCTGGTAGATGGTACACCAACGTCAATATGAATCTTTACGAGTTGAATAACATATTAGCTTCTTTGACTTATGATACCACTAGGGATATGTGAGATATCCTCCATACTTGATGACAGTCACATCAATGATATTTTAAGATCAGACCTCCACATGTTCATTGGGTATGGACTGATACTCATGATATCTTGTGATGTATCCAGAAAGGATCTATCAGTCCCGTGTACGAGATTTAGATGTCCAATTTGTGATTCTTTGAAATCTTTAGCCGAGGTATGATTTGGAAACAAGTTTTGAATATTTATTGAAGAATCATAATTATTTCGCGGCAAATGAATTATTTATATCGGAGATTTGACGTTTTATCTATATCTCCGAAACAATTCAGATAACCTATGACAAATGGATTATATACAATGACTTCGACTTGGATGGTTCAACTCGATTATCTATGGTCGTTGTAATTTATGAGTGGATAAATTACGGACATGGAAATGGTTTCCGTGATAGATAAACTTGAACCTAGAGAGTCTCACAATATAAAAGTGTACTCGTTGAGCACTTGGGCAATTAATTATGGATAATTCATATTATTCATAATTTACACATCCGTATTAAATAATGTGCATTTGTATACGATACATAATTTAGATTAGATACACATTATTAACCAATTGAATTTTGACACTTGTTTTATTATTACTATTAATTAATTAATTATTAATAATGATAAAATGGAAGAATTCATTGAATTCATTGTCGAGGTATTCTCCTTCATTATCTGATCGTAGAGTTTTGATGGTTTTACCTAATTGGTTCTCAACCTCAACATGATACTTTTTGAACTTTTCAAAGGCATATGACTTACACTGTATTAGGTAAACTTACACATATCTAAAACAATTGTCAATCATTGTGAAAATATTCATAACCACCTATCGCTTTTACATTCATTGGTTCACACACGTCAGAATTTATTAGCTCGAGTGGTTGATTGGCTCTTAGTCATTTTCCAATAAAAGATCTCTTGGCCATTTTACCTCTTAAACAAGACTCACAGGCTTGTAACATGTGGTCCTTTAACTAACTTAAAGAAACACTTTTTACTAATCTATTTATCCTATCAAGGTTAATATGGTCAGGTCTAAGATGCAGCAAATATGTGTCATCGTGAGAAATCCTTTGCCATTTAGTTTTTGGTTTTTCAACCTTAAACATTCAATGTTAAGTAGTGAGTTATGTGTTAATGGTCTTAACACATACAAGTTATTTTCCAATTTTCCCATGCATGCTGGTAATCCATTTCTCAAAATAATAACTATTATTATTCAATAAAAAAAAACATCATACAATCATTTTGAAATATAAATCAAGTTTCTGTGACAAATTATTAATGAACAACACTTTGTTCAAATTTAAATAAATATTATTATAAAAATTGAAAACTTGTAACCCGCATTACTCTTACTGAAATGACATCCCCAGTCTTGACTCTCATGGAAATGTTACCTTCAGTAAGGTCTCTTTATGAATCAAGTAGTTGTACCATTTACCTTCCTAATGTTACTTCATCTCCTTTGCAAATTTGCAAGACTGAGCAACACTTGCCTCTCCACTAGGCTTACTAAGATCCATAAACATGGACTCATAAAAGGTGAGCTCATTGACCAGTTGTGTAACAGTAAAAATCAACTTGTTTATAATATAGTTGCTCTTAAAGTGCATGAAACTCTTCATAAAAATCTCCATGATCATGGTCACCTCGCTACTTTTATCGATATGACCTTTATGGGCTTTGACCATATTGAAGTAGGCCATCATCCTCAAAATGTGCTTTCAGATGAATTTCCCTTCCTTGATCTCGCGGTCTTCATTGAGACCAAAGCCTTATGATGTTGCTGATCTTTAGGCTACCTGAACATGTCTTGCAATGACTTTATCATTATAGATGTTGTAGCCATTGGTTCATACTTTGTAGCAAGAACATCAAATATCCCTACTAGCAAATAGTAGCGGGCCTTCTTATTGGTCGCAGCCCACCTTTTTTAAGTACATGTACATCATGGTTAGCATTTTTAGTTGGCTTACTCCTATATTAGGATAAATCTTAGGTCTTCACAGACCAAAACAACGTTCCTATTTTTCTATACTAATCTAATTACTACAAAAATTACCAAGACGTCCCTTAATCTTCAACTCGTGCTCCACAGAATCACTTACGCAATATTACTCCTTTGATTAGTAATTTTACAATATATGGTTATGACGTTTCAAGTAGTTGTGTGCTTATTACGGACCACAATAGCACTTTGGTTCGTAAGACACATGCTATCATGTAGACCATGCCTATGCTTACCATAGCTTCCTATAACCACAATCCACGTCTATGCCAAACATTGCTCAATTACAATTTAACTCCATATATTTCATCGTTGACAGTAACGGCTACATAATTTACATAAATTTTGGATACATCTTAAAATTAAATTAAAGAAATAATTATTATAACAATTGTAAAAATAGCCTTATAGTCTTACATTTCCAAAATGAAACAACAAAAAAATAAGAGCAGGGAAAATTTACGTCTAATACAATAAATTCATCACATGAACAAAAATAATAAAATGTGCCTACTCAATCACAACATGAATAATTATATATTTTTTAAATGGCAGGAACTATCACTACATGCACACACCCCCAAACTTAAAACTTGTATTGTTCTCAATGTAAGATAAAACATAAAGAAACAAGAGTGATGAAAAACACTACCGTGCATGGAGTTCATCAAGCTCCCGCTGGTAAGACTTAGGTTGCGTGGGCTGTGTGGGTTGCGCTAACACCTGTATAAATACTCATACAAATAATAAACAAGTAATTAGCACACAATAAAATAATATTAAAGTAAAGAAAATAAAAAAATAAACAAATGTAAGGGTTTCCTCCATACTAGTGCTAAGTTTAACGTCTTCAGCTGGAAGCAATCACCCAAATGGTCATGGTGGCTTCCACTGGTGATTAAGACATGCAAAAGAAGTTTTAGCTGGTTTTGGTTGTTTATCGATGGATCCTCCATGGTCAACTGATGGTTGAAATTTTAGGTTGCATATATGGAAACATTGGCTCGACCTCCTTTTTAACTTTCCAAGGATCATCTTCAAGTGAGCACTGACTCTTCTTTTCCTCTTTTTATGGTTCTTTAGGATCAGTTCTAGTTCGGGAGGGTTAGATGCATATTATATGAAGGTTATTTTATGTACGACTGTGTCTATCAGGTATGTATGATGGCACTCGTCATCATCTTGTGGTTGTTCCTAATATGAAAAGTATTCACTTCCAATGTCATGTTTCCAATGATAACTTCATGAGACCATTCCTACAATTAATAAGGGCATTAGTTGTAGCAAGAAAAGATCTACATAAAATGAGAGGAATTTTTAACTAGCAAGAAAAGTTCTACCTAAGATGGGAGGAATTTTTGACTCAGTTTTAACAACAGATTAAGTATCTAAAATCAAAAAATCAACAGGATAGTAGAATTTATTGATTTATAGTAAAACATCCTCAACTACTCCCCGCAGTGTTTTGAGAGAATGATCAGCTAACTGTAAAACCATAGAGGTAGGTTTAATCTCTCCAAGTCCTAGCTGCATATAGATATAATATGGCATAAGATTAACACTAACACATAAATATGATAAAGCTTGACCAAACTCGTAAGTGCCAATGTGGTAAACAATAGTGGGGCATCCCGGATCTTTGTATTTTGGTGGAGCCTTTTGTTCAATTACTGCACTTGTTTGCTCTGTCAGGAATGTAGTCTTTTTCACATGATGTTTTCTCTTCATGGTGCATAGATCCTTTAAAATCTTCGCATATGTGGGAACCTGATTGTGTTGGACAATTATGACCCATAACATCACTATTTGTACAGAACATGGTGTTGTTGTACAAATTAACTATGTGACAAAGGAAATTGCTCTTTTATCATTTGTAATTAGATTACCGCGATATATATAAATGATAAAAGTCCATATGATTAGTTCCGGATTGATAAGATATGAGACAGTATCAATCCATGAAGGTTTAATCATTAAAACATCCCTAGTCGGAGTATTATTGAGATTAGACATCGATAATGCGGAATAGACTAGTATTACACTTGTGCGTGTTATGGGAGCATAACGGCATAGTTCTCATATATTTAAGTATTGGATATTTATGCAAGTGTAGTAGGAGGTTATGTTTACCGATGGTACGGAAACAGCTTCGCTCTCGATAGACCCCTCGGAATTCCATTGGTAGCATGACTATGTGTCTATGGAAGTCCGAATCAGGGTAGGTGTATTTGGTCTTAACCTGAGACTTGCACCGCTAATACTTGCGACAATCAATATACTTTGGTTTTGGTCGTCCATGGCTTTAACCGGTTCTATGTACGCCTCTTCAGGGTATATTGAGAATCGTTGTGTATTGGGTGTGATGTCAAGATGAAAGTATCACTCCAGTCATAGTGGAGATGATGGTCACGTAGGATACAGAACTGGTACTCTTATGTACTGCAATCATTGGGATAATATGACTAGGTCATGATTATCTGATTATAGAGACTAGTTACCAAAGATCCGACATGTGCTTCGTACGGGGCAGACATAATTCCAGCCCCAGGCCTAGCACATGACATCCGATACTGGATCGTAATATGCAATACTACGTATACTGCACCTGATATAGATTACATATTCATTTAAGAATATTTCTTGAGAATTGGGTAGGCACAGCGCTTAGCTAGAAGCCAACCATGTCTTGTAAATCGGTAAAAAAGTAGTACTAGGTACGTACGTATTCGGATAGTCCGACCACCGAATTTTCTGCCAACATATCCGGGGATCTCATGGGTCGCTTCCCGAAGATTCACCAATGACGTATGACTCGTACATTATTAATCTGGGATTAATTAATAGAGAGAGAAAATTAATCTAGGATTAATTACAGAGATATTTTATTTGGGATAAAATATTATTTAAAGAGAGAGAACGATTAATTTGGAATTAATCGATAAAATAATATATTCGATATATTAAACAAAATTAGATTTCAACGCGGAATTAAAATTAGATTTCCACTCAAAAAGCTTGGAGCTTGTAGATCATCCATGGAGGGCTTGACCGAAAATCAAAGGAGCACAAAATGGAGAATTGCCGAGAGCTTCAAAGCTTGAAGAAATTTTTGTTGTTCCTCGCATCGCAAAATCCGATCAATGTAAGTATGATTCCGCCATACTTCTTTATTGTATTCACATATTTTCATTGCTTGAATGATCTTGGGACTATAGTAGAAACCCAACAATGGTATCAAGAGCCTTGATTAAGAATGACAATGGATTTAGGGTAAAATTGGGTAAAATTGATTTGAGCATGTTTGGATGAAATTGATTGTTTGAGTATGCTTGAATGATGATAACTTAGAGTTATTTGTGATCAATTTGATGAAAATTGAATTGGATCAAATTTATCCCCAAAATTTGGCTTGGCCGAATGTCATTGGTGCCCTAAATGTCATGGTGATTTTGTTTTTTGAATCATTGGATGAGTTTGAATGACTTGGGAAATGTTGATTTAGGATTTAATTTGATTGAAATCGAAATCGGACAAAAACCCTAAATTACCGTGACCAAAAGCATGGAAAATGAATTGATTTTTGATTCAATAATGTTGGACATGTGTTGATGATGATTAGCATAATTAATTATGTAAATTGGTATTTTGGAAATGTTAATTTGGTTAATAATTATGGCTATACACTTTAGATTAATTTAATTGTGAAATTTGGAATTTTGTAATTTAATTAATTGGGCTAAATTTGGAATTGGGCTTTTAAAGTTGTATTTGGGCTTAATGGGTTTGGTTGGGCCAAGTATGGTTTAGGTTAATTGGTTGGATCCAATTGGGCCCAAAACCATTTCCATAAAGTCCAAATCTAATTAAATGAACCTTTAAAATTTTAATTGGGCCTAATGGGCCTAAATTGATTTTGGCAAATAAGGGTGATTCCTTAATTGGGCTTTGGTATTTGGGTTTGACCCATATTGACCAAAGTACATGCCTTACATATTGATTGAAAGCCCATTGAACTTTAATTAAATTGACATTAGATGTTAATGGGCTTTGAGACCCGTAATGATTAGATTTAGAATCTAAGTCGCAAAGGCTTATTAATAAAGTGTAATTATTTAATTTAGAATTAAATAAAGAATTAGTATTAAATACAAATTAAATTGGATTTAATATTGTAGTTTGATATAATTCAAGAATTCGTACTTTGAGTACTTATTCTTAAAACTAGTTTGACTCGCGCAAATCAAATCGTTGTTTGAACATTGGATGGTCATTAATTTCAGATTAATTAATTAGATTAGATTGATTGATAACATGCTTTTTCTGACTACATGGATGTGATGTATGAATAATGTATATCAGATGGATAATAGATGGGTGGTGGCAATTTTGGAAATTATTTTAATAAATTTAGAATTTATTAAATTGGACCTGCGTGTCCAGCCTATTACCTCTTGATTCTTTGTATTTCTCATCTCACCTATTCCCCTCAATGTAATTGAGATTTCTTTAGAAGTGTTATGTAATTGGGTAGAAGTAAGATTTGTGCTAGCAGGAGAGAGGAAAATGAGAGATTCGTTCTAGGAACAAGTTTTTTTAAATATCCATCCGCATATCATTATTAATTTATTTATACGCGCCTTATTATGTTTTTAGAATGCATGTTTAAGGGTGTATGATGAGACCGTAACAAGGATAATTAATTGGTTGCCAATTACGCGAAAAACCCTCAATACATATTAAGCGTTTTCCTTCCATTGAATGATTCATTCTCAAGATCCAAGATTGGCACTGGTTTGTTGGCCAAAGTCAAGACCTTTGTCCATCGCGGATGTTTTTGAATCATGAAGGCTTTGTTCCATATCACATGTCTTGTCCAAGTTGTGATTTGTTGGCCAAAGTCAAGATCACTTCTTGTCCATCGACATCGATTACGAAGCTTTCCAAAGTCAATGGGTCCCGCTTAACTGGAATCATTAAGTTTGTTGTGCCAAAGTCAAGGCTTAATTGATTCAGAGGAAATAGGTTAGGGAATATATTGGATATATTGGCATATATTAGATATATGTTTCAGACTTGGATGTCCACCTACTGGATCTAGGAATTGGATGAGATCCAATTGATCTTAGAGATCTACCTAGTTAAATATCATAAAATTTGTTGGCCAAAGTCAAGGTTGTGTGTTATTTAACGGGATCCTAGCCCACTAGGAAACAAGGTTTCCCGAGTACTCAATAGAGGGTTAGAGCCTCGCCGAAAAATAGTGGGAGGCAAGTATTAAATTTGTAATTTCGTTTAGATACTTGCCAATACGCGCTCATTTTATTTTTCATCAATACATAAATATATTAGTTGGACTAATATTTAATCGTTGTTTTAATTAAACAGTTGGACTGTATTCAAACTACTTCAATTATAGTTGATTATATAATTGGATTATAGTAATCAATATATTTGAATTTAAATAATCAAATTATAGTTGATTATATAGTTAGAATATAGTAATCATTATATTTAATAGTACCTGAAATCGTTGATTGGATAGTTGGACTATAGCAATCAAGATAACTGAAAGATTAGCGTTTAAAACATAATCCTGGGAGAAAATGTCATTAAACGGCTTTAATTTTCAAATTGAGAATAAAACCTCCGGATAGTCCTGAGAACTGAGAAGTTACTTTATTTGATAGAGAAACCTTTTGGGCCTAAGCCCGAAGTTGACCAAATAGTAGAACATGATCTTTGGAAGATTCATGTGATGATAACTTTAGTGCTCAATCCTTTATGCTTAATAGAATGACACTTTAATTCCGTCATCAGACTAAAATGATTAGATCCTTATAACATGATGTTGTAATTAAAGATCTTCATAGATTATTTTTAAATCTTAGAAGTACAAATTGCATAAGAAGCTTTTTAGCTCGTGTATGTCAGAGGGTACATCTGTCGTGCATTAGGTGACACAGATGATTGCTGACATCGATCAGCTAGGTTAGCTAGACATTACCTACGTGGCCGAGACTACCAAAGATTTGATCTTATAGTCTCTACCAGAAAGCTGGGGCAGGTTCATTATGAACCAAGTGTAAACTCTTGGAGAGTTGAAGGTTATGCTCTAGGAGGCACAGCCAGAGCTTTTAAAAAGGGCAAAGGCAAAATCATCACAGTCTTCTAGGAAGACAAAGGACATATCCCAAAATGTCTACCGAAACTGTGGCAAATGGGGTCACTGAAATATGTGACTGCCGTATGGACAAGGCACACATGATGGAAGTAAAGCGGGGCAAGGCTCCGGCTTTAAGTATGTTTGTCATACACATGTTCGCTATTAGTTTCAAAATTGGATTTTGATACTAGATGTGGTACATAATATATGTACTGATGTTAAGATTCTGCTGATAAGCAGGAGACTGACTTCAGTTGAGATTGATCTGCGAATTGGAAACGGGACGAGAGCGTTGTTTTAACCGTAGAAACCTAATTTTAGGAACTACCCTTCGGGTGTGTACTTAAATTAGGAAACTGTTACAATGTAACTAGTTTGACTAGAAACATTAACTCTATATCAGGGTTTAATATATTGCGGATTACCTTTATATTCTATAACACTAAAGTGTTTTATTTTATAAAGATGATATTGAGATAAGCACATTAGATGTGAATAACAATATTTATATTTTGAATATAATTGAATCTCAAACGTATAACATGACAAACAAATAGCTCAAACTGATTTAATCAGATGAGACTTATTTGTGGCATTGTTGTCTATGACACATTAAACAAGACTCGTATATCCACACTTTCGAAGAGTGGGTACTAGGATAAATTTGATCCTATTCAAATGATGTCTACGAATCTAGTTTATTAGGCAAAGTGCCTAAAACACCTTTTACTTGGTAAAAGTGTAAGTGCCACCGATTTGTTAGCCCTCGTTCATAGTGACGTAAGTGGGCCCATGTCTAGCTAGGCTAGAGATGGATGTGAACACTTCGTAATCTTTACGGATGTAGCATCGCGTTATAGTTATGTGTTTATTTTGAAACACGAATCAGAAACTTTTGATAAATTCAAAGAGTTTCGACACGAAGTGGATAAACATATCGACAAAAGTATTAAACCGTCACGGTTAGACCGTAATGGAAAATACTTAAGCGATAAATTTCTCAATTACTTGAAAGAGTATAGTATTCTTTCAATATGGACTCCTCCCGGAACACCTCAATTGAGCAGTGTGTCCGAACAGAGAAACCAAATTTTGTTGGACATGATAAGGTTAATCATGAATCACTCTGAGCTACCATTTTCCTTCTAGGAAAATGCATTAAACAGTGCAATACTTATTTTGAATAAGGTTCCATAAAAATCTGTTTGACAGACTTCATATTAGATATGAATAGGAAAGAAACCGGGTTTTCTCATTCCTGAAAATTTGGGAATGCTAGGCATATGTTTGGATTATACCAAACTAGAACCCAAATTGGATAAGTGCCTAAATTGTAGGTTATCCTAAGGTAACCAAAGTATAGTACTTATACAACTCACAAGAGAACAATTTAATTGTTGCTCTCTATGCGATTTTCCTAAGAGGAATACCTATATGCAGTGGTAAGTGGGAGGAAAGTAAAACTCGATGAAAATCGGAGTAATACTGTTCCAGGCACCGATTCCTTAATGGAACACAAACAGTTTATCAAGGATGAATTGTACCACAATCTTCAAATACACAAGAACCACGTAAGTCGGAGAGAGTCAGAAAATAACCTGGGAGGTATGGTTTCTAATCTTACCTCATAAAGATGTCAATCTTATTGAGGAGCACGAATCGACTACGTATGAGGAAGTGCTACAAGGTATCGACTCCCTATTATGGCGAAGTGCCATGAAGTCCGAAATGGATTCCATGTATACCAACAAAGTTTAGACACTGGTTGATGTACCGGAAGGCATTGTGCCTATTGGTACTATAGTAGATTTCAAGGAAGACAAACATGGATGGCAACATACCAACGTACTAAGCTAGGCTTGTAGCGAAAAGGTATCGTTATCAACATTGTGTCGATAACGACGAAACCTTTTAATCATTGCCATGGTTAAATCCATTTGGATAATGCTTGCTAATGCTGCATGTTTCATTTATGAAATATGGCAGCTGAATGTCAAAATCGCTTTCCTTAATCGGAAACCTTTTGGAGGATGTTTACAACATCCTGACGGTTTTGTCATATCAAAACAAGCAAACAAGGTTTACAGGTTATTCGATCCATTTATGGATTGAAGAAAGCATTGCGTTCTTGGAACTATATCGTTTTGATATAATCATAATGGTATATGATTTAATTCAAAACGAAAATGATTCTTGTGTATATAAGAAGGTTAGTGGGAGCGTACTGATATTGACTGTCTGTAAAATGATGATATATCATTTCTTGGAAATGATATTCCCATAATACAATCTTCCACGCAAGATACTGTTACCGAATAAACAAAAAAAGCGAAATATTTCTGCAGTTGAGGCAGCAATAGAAGCCATTTAGATCTTTAATAATCCTAATTGGATAGGAATAGTTCTGTTAGCAGCTGAGCTAGGCTACATCACAGGCTAAAGAATTAATGGTCTCATCAACGATCCAAATATATACTTCAACTGTTCATCTGATTCGTTCGGATCATACATCGTGGTGATGTGATGATCGAATAAATCACATCAGATGATAACTTTGTAAATCCGCTGACGAAAGCATTTTCTCAGCAGAAGTTTGAGCGAACCATACATAGTTCAAGTGTAGAACACTTGAGTGATTGGCTATAGGCCAAGTGGGAGATTGTTGGACAATTATGACCCATAACATCACTATTTTTACAGAACATGGTGTTGTTGTACAAATTAACTATGTGACAAAGGAAATTGCTCTTTTATCATTTGTAATTAGATTACCGTGATATATATAAATGATAAAAGTCCATATGATTAGTCCGGATTGATAAGATATGAGACAATATCAATCCATGAAGGTTTAATCATTAAAACATCCCTAGTCAGAGTATTATCGAGATTGGACATCGATAATGCGGAATAGACTAGTATTACACTTGTGCGTGTTATGGGAGCATAACAGCATAGTTCTCATATATTTAAGTATTGGATACTTATGCAAGTGTAATAGGAGGTTGTGTCTACCGATGGTACGGAACAGCTTTGCTCTGGATAGACCATCGAAATTCCATTGGTAGTATAACTATGTGTCTATGGAAGTCCGAATCAGGGTAGGTGTATTTGGTCTTAACCTGAGACTTGCACCGCTAATACTTGCGACAATCAATATACTTTGGTTTTGGTCGTCCAGGGCTTTAACCGGTTCAGTGTACGCCTCTTCTGGATATATTGAGAATCGTAGTGTATTGGGTGTGATGTCAAGATGGAAGTATCACTCCAGTCATAGTAGAGATGATGGTCACGTAGGATACGGAACTGGTACTCTTATGTACTGCATTCATCGGGATAATATGACTAGGTCATGATTATCGGATTATAGAGACTAGTTACCAGAGATCCAACATGTGCTTCGTACGGGGCAGACACAATTCCAGCCCCAGGCCTAGCACGTGACATCCGATATTGGATCGCAATACGCATACTATGTATACTATGCCTGATATAGATTACATATTCCTTTAAGAATATTTCCGAAGAATTGGGTAGGCACGGTGCTTTGCTAGAAGCCAACCATGTCTTGTAAATCGGTAAAAACGTTGTACTAGGTATGTACGTGTTCGGATAGTCCAACGACCGGATTTACTTCCAACATATCCGGAGATCTCATGGGTCGCTTCCTGAAGATTCACCAATGACGTATGACTCGCACATTATTAATCTGTGATTAATTAATAGAGAGAGAAAATTAATCTCGGATTATTTACAGACATATTTTATCTGGGATAAAATATTATTTAAAGAGAGAGAACGGTTAATTTGGAATTAATCGATAAAATAATATATTCGATATATTAAACGAAATTAGATTTCGACGCGGAATTAAAATTGGATTTTAATTCAGGCGAACGAATTAATTTAGAATTAATTCGCTAGCGACGTGAATAGTAATTTTTGCTAGGCATAATTATTTAATTAAATTTGATTTAATTACGGCGCAATGGAAAATTCGTTAATTCGGAATTAGGGAACCGAGCCCGAGAGTGTTTGCGGGCCCACTCGCATTTCGAATTCAAGTGCGGCCTACAAGCCACATCAAGCGTCACATCATTAGTCATTCAAGGGATATATGTCTTGTCACTTTGAGTGATATGATGTTAGTCACTTGTGATTGATGGGGGTGGTTGGAAGGCTTTATTGTCTTGTACTTTTGGATTTGAATTTTTGGTATTAGATTTTAGAAATCTAAATACACAAAACCATCTCACTTATTCTCTCTCTCTCCCTCCTCCTACCTCACGGCCAAGGGCCATTTTCTCTCTTTTATCACTCTCAAAACGAGAGTAAGAAGAAGAAATAAGGAAGATGTTGGACAATTATGACCCATAGCGTCACTATTTGTACAGATCATGGTGTTATTGTACATATTAACTATGTGACAAAGGAGATTGCACTCTTATCATTTGTGATTAGATCACCTAGATATATAAATGATATGAGGTCCCTATGATTTGTTCCTAGACAGAGAATTATATGAGACAGTATCAATCCACGTTGGATAAATCATTAAATATCCCTAGTCAGAGCATTGTCGAGATTGGACATCGATAAATGCGTAAAAGACTAGTATTACACTTGTGCGCGTTGTGAGGGCACAACGACATAGTTCTCATATATTTGGGTATAGAATACTCATGCAAGTGTAATAGGAGGTTGTGTTTTACCGATGGTACGGGAAACAGCTTCGCTCTGGATAAGACCCCCTCAGAATTCCATTGGTAGTATGACTATGTGTCTATGGAAGTCTGAAATCAGGGTAGGTGTATTTGGTCTTAACCTGAGACTTGCACCGCTAATACTTGCGACAATCAATATACTTTGGTTGAGGTCGTCCAGGGCTTTAACAGGTTCTGTGTACGCCAATACTGGGTATATTGAGAATCGTAGTGTGTTGGGTGTGATGTCAATACGGAAGTGTCACTCAGGTCATATGGAGATGATGGTCACGTAGGATACAAGACTGGTTCTCTTAAATACTGTGCAGCTATCGGGATAAAATGACAAGGTCATGTTTATCCGATTATAGAGACTAGTTACCAGACATCTGACATGTGCTTCGTACGGGGCAGACACAATTCCAGCCCCAGGCCTAGCACGTGATCATTCGATATGGACAGAAATACGCAATACTACGTATACTACGCCTGATATAGATCTTTTATTCCTGTAAGGATATTTCCGGAGAATTGGGTAGGCATGGCGCTTTGCTAGAGGCCAACCTTTTCTTGTAAATCGGTAAAACGTAGTACGAGGTACTTACGTGTTCGGATAGTCCGATGACCAAATTTACTGCCAACATATCTGGGAATCTCATGGGTCGCTTCCCAAAGATTCACCGATGACGTATAACTCGCACTCTAAATTAATCTGGGATTAATTAGATGAGAGAGAAAATTAATTTGGGATTAATTGCGGAGATATTTTATCTGGGATAAAATATCAATAAAGAGAGATAACGATTAATTTGGAATTAATCGGTAAATTAATATATTCGATATATTAAACGAAATTAGATTTCGACGCGAAATTGAAATTAGATTTTAATTCGGGCGAACGAATTAATTCAGAATTAATTCGTTAGCGACGTGAATAGTGACTTCGCTAGGCGTAATCATTTAATTACGACGCAACGGAAAATTCGTTAATTTGTAATTAGCGAACCTGAGCCCGGGATTGTTTGTGAGTGCATTCGCATTTCAAAATTTTAGTGCGGCACGCAAGTCAAATCAAGCGTCAAATCGCTAGTAGCATCAAGCGTCAAATCACATGTCATTTTGAGTGATGTGACACTTGATGGATTGATGTGATTAAGTGATGGAAGTTGGTGTGGGCTTTTAATGTTTTACTTTTAAAAGCCAAATGAAATGCAAATTCATTTGAAATTCAAATGAGTGTATTAGATACAAAAATTTGGTAATTCAACACATACAATTTTCGTTCTTCTCTCTCTTTCATTTTGGAGGCAAAAACTCTCCTCTCTCTCACGCCATTTTCACTTTCTGGTTTGCTGGGCTGTGACCGAAAATAATGGGGAGCAAGAGTGGTGTTTTGTGGCAAAACATCAAGTGCTAGCACACTTACGAGACATGCGAAGGTGATAGGGAAGTCTACCCATGAGCCGGGAACCGTTCGACGAAGCTTGGAGCTTGACAAAAGACCAAAACCGAACCAAACCAGTGAGCTTGGACTGCACACTGCCGAACCAGTGAAGAAGGACAACAGTTCATTTTTGTTGCCTCGTTTGCCTCCGCGTCGCTCAACCGATCGATGTGAGTATTCCGCGACTTCGTCAATGTATTCGTACTTTATTTTCATGCTTGTTTATGATCTTGGGACCTTAGAATTTGCCAACAATGGCATCATGAGCTAAAGGTTGAGCATGAAAAGTTTAGGGCTTTAAATTTGGGTAATTTGTATTTGAGCATGATTTGAATAAATTGGATGTTTGAGTATGCTTAATACATGTTGAATTGAATATTGATTGGATCAATTTCATGAATTTGTGTTTGGAACAATTTTCCCCAAAAATTGATGGCTTGGCCGAATGGTTGATGAACCATAATGTCTTGGAATTTTGATTTTTGATTCATTAGATGTGTTGGAAATCATTAGGGAATGTTTATTTAATGTTGAATTTGATTCAATTGGATTGGATTTGTAATTTGGCATGATGAACCCTAATTGCGAGAGTAGTATATAGCCCTAAAATGTCTTGGTGATTTTTGATTTTTGATGATTGGATGACTTGAATCAATTGGGAATGATGATTAATGTCGATTGTGAGTTTAATTGGATTGAAACCGAATCGGACAAAATTATCCCTATATTGCCGAGACTTTATGAAGCATGTTTGGGTTTGATTTTAATTAAATTATGTTGGACATGATTTAATATTGATAAGCATGATTAGTTATGTTAATTGATGTTTTAGAAATGTTAATTGGGTAATTAATTGTGTAATGCACTTTATGTAATTAAATTGTGACATTGGGTTTTTGTGATTTAATTATAATTAGGCATTAAAATTGAATTTGGGCTTTAATGTTGTAAATGGGCTTATTGGGCTTTGTTGTACAAAGTTGGGTTTAGGCAAAATTGGTTGGATCCAATTAGGCCCAAAACCGCTTCCATAAAGCCCAAATGCGACTTAATGGACCTTTAAAGTTTAATTGGGCCTAATGGGCCAAAATTGATTTATGGGCTTATGGGGTAATTCCCGGATTGGATTTTGGTTATTCGGTTTGACCCGAGTTGACCAAAAGTCCACGCCTCAAGAAATTAATTAAAGCCCATTGGACTTTAATAATTGACGTTGGACGTTAATCGAGCTTTGAGACCCGTTGCGATTAAATTTGGAATTTAAGTCGTAAAAGTTCATTAATAAAGTGTAGTATTTAATTTGGAATTAAATAGTGAATTAGAATTGAATGCATATTAAATTGGATTTAATGATGTAGTTTAATTTAATTCGAGAATATGTACTTTGAGTACTTATTCGCAATAACGAGTTTGACTCGAACAAAATCAAATCGTTGTTTGAACATTGGATGATCACTAATTATCAGATTAATTATTTGATTAGATTGATTGATAACATTCTTGTGTGAATACATGGTTGCGATGCATGAATAGTGTATATCGGATGGATATTAGATGGGTGGGACAATTTTAGAAATTGTTGTAATAAATTTGATTTATTAATTGGACCGCGTGTCCAGCCTTATTACCTCCTTATTCTTTGTATACCTCTTCTCCTATTCCTCTCAATGTAAATGAGGTTTCTTTAGAAGTGTAGTGTAACGGTAGAAGTAATACTTGTGCTAGCGGGAGAGAGAGAAATGGAGAGATTTGATCTAGGATCATTGTGTAAAGTAACCATCCGCATATCATTATTATTTTTCATATGCGCTTTATTATGTGTTAGAATGCATTTTTAAGGGTGTATGATGATGAGACCTTAACAAAGATAATAAATTGGTTACCAATTTGCACTCGAAAAACCCTCGCAAAATATTAAGCATCTTTCCTTCCATTGAGTGATTCTCACTCAAGATCCAAGACTGGCATTGGCTTGTTGGCCAAAGTCAAGGCCTTTGTCTGTCGAGGATGTGTTTGAATCACGAGAGCTTTGTTCCATATCAGTGTCTTGTCCAAGTTGTGTTTGTTGGCCAAAGTCAATACCACTTCTTGTCCATCGACATTGATTACGAAGCTTTCCATGGTCAATGGGTCGCGCTTGACTGGGATCACTAAGTTTGTTGTGCCAAAGCCAAGGCTTAGTTGATTCAGAGGAAAAATGTTAGGTAATACATTTGATGTATTAGCATATATAAGATATATGTTTCGGACTTGGATGTCCCCCTACCGGATCTAGGAATTGGATTGGATCCAATCGATCTTAGAGATCTACCTAGTTAATTATCATACAATTTGTTGGCCAAAGTCAAGATTGTGTGATATTTAACGGGATCCTAGCCCATTAGGAAACACGGTTTCCCGTGTACTCGACAGAGGGTTAGAGGCTCGCCGAAAAATAGTGGGAGGCAAGAATTGAATTTGCAAGCCATACGCGCTCATATGAAATATCATTCGTTTTATAAATTAAATGTTAGTTGGACTAATATTTAAAAGGTTGTTTTAATAAATAGTTGGACTATATTCAAACTATTCATTTATAGTTGATTTTATAATTGGATTATAGTAATCAATATAATTGATTTTAACCTATTAATTATAGTTGATTAAATAGTTGGACTATTGTAATCATTATAATAAATAGTACCTAAATCGTTGATTAAATAGTTAGACTATTAAAATCAAGATATAAAATTGAAAGATTGACATTTAAAACATAATCCTAGGGAAAATGTATTTAAATGTTTAATTTTCAAATTGGGAATTAAATTTCAGGATGGTCCTGGAAAATAATAAGTTACTTTATTTGATAAAATAACATATTATGCCTAAGCTCGGAGTTAAGCAAATAGTAGAGCATAATCTTTGGAAGATTATTGTGATGATAACTTAAGTACTTAATCCATTTAGCTGGTCGCAGTAGACTCCTTAATTTCTGAATTCAGAACAAAGGATTACATCCTTAAAGTATGATACTGAAATTGAAGGATCTTCAAAGAATCTATCCTTAGGTTTTAGAAGTACTAAAATTGCAACAATAACTCTTGGAGAGTTAATGACTATTCTCAAGGAGACAAAGTCAAAGTTTGCAATTAGGCAAGTAGCGCAAGGCGCACGTTACTTCGATATTCTAGAAACCCGAGGCTAGGCCAAAGGCTTCTGGAATATAGAAAAGGACAAAGGCAAAATCATTATAATCTTCTAGGAAGATAGATGACATATCCCAAAATGTCTGCCTAAATGTGGCAAACGGGATCGCGGAAGCGTGACTGCCGTTTAGACAAAGCAGACATGAATGAATTAAAGACGAGCAAGGCTCTGACTTCAAATATGTTTGTCAACATTATGTTCACTATTAGTATTAAAATTAGATTTTAAATACTTAGTGTGGTACATAAAATATATGATGTTGTTCAGAATCTGCTATGAGCAGGATTAGAAAACTGTTACATTATCTTCATATCAGTGTTTAACCCGCTGCGGGTGAACCTTTATATTCTAAAACACTAAAATGTTTCATTATATAAAGATGATATTGAGATAAACACATTAGATGTGAATAACAGAATTTATATTTTGAATATAAATATATTTCTAACATATAAAATGACAAACAAATAGCTCAAACTGATTTGATCAGTTAAGAAACTTAAATGTGGCATTGTTGTCTGGGATAGGATCAAACAAGAATCGTATATCCACACTTTTGAAGAGTGGGTACTCTGACTGATTTGATACTATTCAAATAAAGTCTACGAATCTAGTTTATTGGGCATAGTGCCTAAAACACTATTTACTTGGTAAAAGTGCAACTGCCACCGATCTGTTAGCCCTAGTTCATAGTGAAGCAAGTGGGCCTGTATCTAGCTAGGCTAGATGTGGATATGAATATTTCGTGACCTTTACGGATGTGGCATCACGTTATGGTTGTGTGTTTCTTTTGAAGAACACAAATCGGAAACTTTTACAGTTTCGACACGAAATAGACAAACAGAACGGCTGAAGTATTAAACCATCACGGTAAGACCGTAATAGAAAATACTTAAGCAATAATTTTCTAATATACTTGAAAGAGTATAGTATTATTTCAAATGAGGACTCCTCCCGAAACACGTCAGTTTGACGGTGTGTCCGAACGAATTAACCGAATTGTGTTAGACATGGTAAGGTTAATCATGAGTCGCTCTGAGCTACCATTTCCTTCAACGGATACGCTTTAACAGTGCAAAACGTATTTTGAATAAGGTTCCATAAAAATCTGTTTGACAGATTTCGTGCCAAATTGTAAGTCATCATGGGGATAACAAATTATATTAGTTATACATCTCATTTGAGAACAATTAGATTGTTGCTCACCATGCGGTTTTCCTAAGAGGAATACCGATATGCAGTGGTAAGTAGGAGGATAGTAAAACTCGATGAAAATCGGAGTAATACTGTTCAAGGTACCGAGTCCTTAATGGAACATAAATAGTTCATCAAGGATGAAACTATTACCAGTAATCTTCGTATACACAAGAACCGCGTAAGTCGGAGAGAGTCAGAAAACAACCTGGGTATGGGTTTCTGATCTCACCTCATAAAGATGTCTATCTTATTGAGGTATACCAACTGACTATGTATGAGGAAGTGATACAAGGTATCGACTCCCTATTATGACAAAGTGTCATGAGTCCGAAATGGATTCCATGTATATCAACTATGTTTGGATACTAGTTCATGTACCGCAAGGCATTGTGCCTATTGGTACTAAATAAGTCTTCAAGGAAGACATACATGGATAGCAACATACCAACGTATAAAGCTAGGCTTTTAGCGGAAAGGTATCATTATCGACATTGTGTTGATTACGATTCAACCTTATACCTATTGCCACAGTAAATCCATTTGGATAATGCTTGCTAAAGCTGCGTGTTTCATTTATGAAATATGTCAGCTTAACGGGAAAATCACTTTCCTTAAAAGGAAACCTTTTGGAGGATGTATAAAACATCCTGTCGGTTTTGTCGTACCAAACACTAGCAAACAAGGTTTGCAGGTTATTCGATCCATGTTTGGATTGAAGCAAGCATAGGTTCTTGGAATTATCGTTTTGATGTAATCATAATGGTTTATGATTTAATTCAAAACGTAAAAGATTTTTGGGTATATAAGAGGTTTAGTGGGAGCGCACTGACAGTGTTGTCCTATAAAATAATGATAATACGTCATTTCTTGGAAATGATATTCCCATAAAATAACTATCGGCGAAAGCTTGGCTTTCGAAAACTCTCCGAGAACCGTACATTGAAAAATGTACGCGACCTGGTGTCTCATACGCTTTGAGCATATGAAGTCACAAACAGGCCAATCCAAGTGATAGTCACTGGATTGATATTAAGAACATCTGTTAGTATCTTAGAGAACTAAGATGCTGTCTTAATCTATGGAGAAGGAGAACATGAAGTGACTGGGATCACTATAGCAAGTTTCCTAAACCGATAAAATGACTATAAGTCGCAAACGGTACTATATAGTTTGAATAACGGTACAGTGAGCTGGAAATCTTCCAAGCAAGATATTGTTACCGAATAAACAACAAATGCGGGTTATTGCTGCAGCTGAGGTGGCAATAGAAGCCTTCTGGGTCGATAAACAAATCTAATTAGATTAGATATAATTTTGTTAGCAGCTGAGCTAGGCTTGAGCACAGGCTAAAGAATTAATGATTTCATCAACGATCCAGATAAATACTTCGATATTCATCTGATTCGTTTGGATCATACATCGTGGCGATGTAATCATCGAATAAATCGCATCAGATGATAATCATGCAAATCCGCTGATGAAAGCCTTTTCTCAACAGTTTGAGCCAACCGTACATAGTTCGGGTGTCAAGCACTCGAGTGACTGCTATAGGCCAAGTGGGAGATTGTTGGACAATTATGACCCATAGCGTCACTATTTGTACAGATCATGGTGTTGTTGTACAAATTAACTTTGTGACAAAGGAGATTGCACTCTTATCATTTGTGATTAGATCACCTAGATATATAAATGATAGGAGGTCCCTATGATTTGTTCCTGGACAGAGAATGATATGAGACAGTATCAGTCAACGAAGGATAAATCATTAAATATCCCTAGTCAGAGCATTGTCGAGATTGGACATCGATAAATGCATAAAAGACTAGTATTACACTTGTGCGCGTTGTGAGGGCACAACGACACGGTTCTCATATATTTGGGTATAGGATACTAATGCAAGTGTAATAGGAGGTTGTGTTTTACCGATGGTACGGGAAACAGCTTCGCTCTGGATAAGACCCCCTCGAAATTCCATTGGTAGTATGACTATGTGTCTATGAAAGTCCGAAATCAGGGTAGGTGTATTTGGTATTAACTGACACTTGCACCGCTAATACTTGCGACAATCAATATACTTTGGTTGAGGTCGTCTAGGGCTTTAACAGGTTCTGTGTACGCCAATACTGGGTATATTGAGAATCGTAGTATGTTGGGTGTAATGTCAATACGGAAGTGTCACTCCAGTCATAAGGAGATGATGGTCACATAGGATACGGGACTGGTTCTCTTAAATACTGCACAGCTATCGGGATAAAATGACAAGGTCATGTTTATCCGATTATAGAGACTAGTTACCAGACATCCGACATGTGCTTCGTACGGGGCAGACACAATTCCAGCCCCAGGCCTAGCACGTGATCATTCGATACTGGACAGAAATACGCAATACTACGTATACTACGCCTGATATAGATCCTTTATTCCTGTAAGGATATTTCCGGAGAATTGGGTAGGCATCGCGCTTTGCTAGAGGCCAACCTTGTCTTGTAAATCAGTAAAACGTAGTACGAGGTACTTACGTGTTCGGATAGTCCGAAGACCGAATTTACTGCCAACATATCCGGGGATCTCATGGGTCGCTTCCCAAAGATTCATCGATAACGTATAACTCGCACTCTAAATTAATCTAGGATTAATTAGATGAGAGAGAAAATTATCTTGGATTAATTGCGGAGATATTTTATCTGGGATAAAATATCAATAAAGAGAGATAACGATTAATTTGGAATTAATCGGTAAATTAATATATTCGATATATTAAACGAAATTAGATTTTGACGCGGAATTGAAATTAGATTTTAATTCGAGCGAACGAATTAATTTAGAATTAATTCGTTAGCGACGTGATTAGTGACTTCGCTAGGCGTAATCATTTAATTACGACGCAACAGAAAATTCGTTAATTTGGAATTAGCGAACCCGAGCCCGAGATTGTTTACGAGCGCATTCACATTTCAAATTCGAGTGCGGGACGCAAGTCAAATCAACCGTCAAATCGCTAGTCGCATCAAGCGTCAAATCACATGTCACTTTGAGTGATGTGACACTTGATGGATTGATGTGATTAAGTGATGGAAGTTGTGTGGGCTTTTAATGTTTGAATTTTAAAAGCCAAATGAAATGCAAATTCATTTGAAATTCAAATGAGTGTATTAGATAAAAAAATTTGGTAATTCAACACATACAATTTTCGTTCTTCTCTCTCTTTCATTTTGGAGGCAAAAAATCTCCTCTCTCTCACGCCATTTTCACTTTCTGGTTTGCTGGGCTGTGACTGAAAATAATGGGGAGCAAGAGTGGTGTTTTGTGGCAAAACATCAAGTGCTAGCAGACTTACGAGACATGCGAAGGTGATAGGGAAGTCTACCAATGAGCCGGGAACCGTTCGACGAAGCTTGGAGCTTGACGAAGGACCAAAACCGAACCAAACCAGTGAGCTTGGACTGCACACTGCCGAACCAGTGAAGGAGGACAGCAGTTCGTTTTTGTTGCCTCGTTTGCCTCCGCGTCGCTCAACTGATCGATGTGAGTATTCCGCGACTTCGTCGATGTATTCGCACTTCATTTTCATGCTTGTTTATGATCTTGGGACCTTAGAATTTTCCAACAGAAGATTTGTGGCAAATTTTTCCAATGCTAGCACATAAAGAGTTATCCAAAGGTGATAGGGAAACAAACCCTTGAGCATGGAATCCACTCAAAAAGCTTGGAGCTTGTAGATCATCCATGGAGGGCTTGACCGAAAATCAAAGGAGCACAAAATGGAGGATTGCCGAGAGCTTCAAAGCTTGAAGAAATTTTTGTTGTTCCTCGCATCGCAAAATCCGATCAATGTAAGTATGATTCCGCCATACTTCTTTATTGTATTCACATATTTTCATTGATTGAATGATCTTGGGACTATAGTAGAAACCCAACAGATTGATCACATGTAACAGAGGAAGAATAATCTTTACTTTCTTTAAATGTTCTAGGATCTCACCATTAGAGTATGTAGCTCTCGCAATAGGCCTAAGAGCTTGAGGGAAAAGTACTCGAACTAGGCTCTGCACCACTTGTTCTTCGTGAAGAATATATGCACTAACACCTATGGTGTCACCTTTAGTGTTGGAAGTGTCGTGTTATGGCATTAAGATCTTTTAAATTGGATGCATCATGGTCAGCTTGTGCCATATGTTGTCCTCGCGGATTTGGTTATGCCTGAGATGGGAATTTTCCTGACTCATGCACACTTAACACGTTAGTTAATTTAGAGACTTGACTCCTTATCTCTTTATTTTCTTCAACCACATGAGCTATTAATGACTCAAACCTTTGATTAGTTTTATTCTAGGCCTCTACAAATGATTGCACGGTATCTTATAAAGAGTTTCTATGAATGGTAGGTGTGGATTCTGAAGGGCGGTGTAGCCTGTAGGTTGTGGTGTTTGAGTGGGCTGTTGAGGTTCATATTTCCAACCTGAATTTAAGTGGTTCCTCAAACTAGGGTTGTAAGTGTCTGAATACGGTGCATAAGGTTTATTATATATCCATACGGTATTGTATTGTTCCTCACATGTTTCCCTAATCTCACCATATAAATGACACTCTTGGGCTAGATGGTCAATTCCTTTACACATAAAACACGCCCATTGGGGTTCTAACTGGGCTACAACATTCATAGTTTTTCCATCCATGGCTTTTAAAACTCATATTTCTCTAGTTAATAGATCCACATGTGCTTTAAGACTATCATCTTACCTAAAGTGGTGTATGCCTCCGCTAGAAGGAGTGGATCTTGTCCTATTGGTGTTATCCATGGCATTAGGTCCAGTCCAAATGTGAGCTTTTTCAGCTAAGTCATTTAAATACTCTATTGCTTTATCAGGGTCCTTCTGTAAAAATTCACCATTGCACATCATCTCAACGAATTGGCGCTCTTTAGGGGTTAGGTCGTCATAAAAGTAACTCACTATGTGCCAACTCTCATACCCATGGTGAGGACACATAAAATAAAGAACAAGATTTAATTGGAAAATTAAAGTAACAACCTGAGGATTATCAATGGAAGAAAAACAGCAAAGCATCAGGAATTCTTCTTGTATCACATCCCTATATTCAGTAGTTGATTCCTTTTATTACTCAATTAAGGGTTTCACTTCCCATTCCAATAATCAGAAAATAATTCAGTTTAAAACATATTAAATTCTAAGGTAATTGATAAATTACTTTCTCTATATTAACAACACACTATGTTATCATTATAACCTATCTAACATCGAAAATATACCTAAAAGCAATACTGCAGCAGAAGATTAACTCATAAAATAACAATATCAGTTACAATTTGGTTCCCCAATCACACATAGAAAAAATAAGACTATTCCTATATGAAAACTAGTAAAACACAATCTCAAGATTAATCATAAATTGAAAGATAATAGAGAACAACAAAATATCAATTGTATTAAACATTAAAGATCATTCTGGAATAAAAAACATGAACATATGAATTTAAATATAAGAGTTCATCCCTAGCTTTGCCTAGGAGATTAGTTCTCCATAACAGAAAGAAACATAACCTGCAAAGGATGAAGAAACATGTTCAGCTCGGTGCAAGGTTTTTGAGTTTGTAGTTTTCCAATCTTTAGAACTCTTTTTTGTGTCTTTTCTTCCTCCCCTAGGGTTTTGGACGAGCTTGGGTATTTATAGAGGAGTCCCGGAGTCCTTTTGCGCATAAAATATGACCTTATTAAGATTCTGAATAATCACCGTGACGTCTTGACGCCGGAAAGTGGCATCGCGACACCATATTCTCGGTAAATAATTATGGAGGCAGCTGAAGGGGCGTCGCAACACCATAAGTGGGCGTCACGACGCTAGGTATTTTTTCTGGTGTCATATTTTCTGTATTTTCTGCTCTTCTTGTGTGCTTCTAATGCGTCTGTAAGGTCCCAAAACACGTACAATTGCTCCAAGATCCATGTTCCATTGCTTCCTAATAATAAAACATAAAATAAACTACAAATAAGATTAAATACTTGATAATAAAGCTGAATTAGTGATGTTCAAAATACATTTTCATACACTTATCAAATGGCATAAATCTTCTTCCCCCAAATTCGCACATGGAAGAACCCTAGAATCCATTTCTTCATTTTAGCTTTGATTAAGTGGCTAACATTCATAATTATGCATTTCATGATAATATAAGAGTGGAATTAGCATAATTTTATGAAATGCCCAAATTTTTCCCAACAAAGGGCATTGGCCGAATTATACAAGTAATATAGGGTTGTGTTTTTATTGTTTCGATAATGAATGGTCATGGTTTATAAAGTTGGGGCTGTATTGATATGAGTTTAAGTTTTTTGGGAATTGATAACTCGAGATTATAAAAATAGAGCCTTTGTTCAATTAGATATGAGTATGTCGGGGGAGTATACTTGATGATTTGATGATACTAGATAATGGCCTATTTTAAGTGTAATGAGAAGTGCTTGTGTGAAGGTTATATGGTGTGAGTATTGGAATAGCTTAGAGGCAGTGACAATGGAGGATTTCTGTTAGGCCCTGAAATTGGGCTAGCCCGCAACGCTCAACACCCAACGTCACGACGCGTAATGAGCAGAGGCTATCTGCCTCAGGTTTGATCAGGTGGTGATTAAAGATTAGTTGAATGGAGAAACTTAGTATAATTTCGAAGCATGTTCACGACTTATATTCTAACCAAGTTTACGTATTATAGATTATCGGCAAGAACCCCAAGTTCTTTGGCGAAGTGAAACAGAGTCATCCAGATTCCAAATCAGTGAGTGGACATTTTCCTCAAATTGTATTTACGTATATGTTTTTTTAATTGAAAATTTCTTTTCCGCACACAGGCCGTTAGCCAAGTTTTATTACAGTTATTTTACGATTGATGATGTTTGAGAAAGATTGATTTCAAAAGCTTGAGTTTTATGATTTTCGGAGGCATGGGGAAAAATCCACCTCAGATGTAACTTGACAGAGATATGGAATTGACGGATATAGATATCGTGTGCACACGTAGTTCAGGACTAGGAAAGTTAGATGCCCCTAAATCATAGATTCTGAGTTAGGAGGGTAGCATAAATCCGCACCCCGGCTCCAGTTCAGTGGCTTGGGGTACGGCGAGACGTAACGCCCCAAGACAACCAAATTATGCGTATGGGGGGATGTCGAGACGTAGCGCTCCCATGCGTCAGGTTTTCAGATACATATTTTCTATAAACAGATTTTCATTCCAGAAACGGATTTTCAGAAACGGATTTCCAAAAAGAGATTTTCAGAAAATATAAGTTTTATGAAAAAGTTTTCAAGAGAGATCAGTTTTGTAGAAAGAATTCAGAGTTTTTCAGACAGAAAAGATGGTTTTCTTGAGATAGTTTCGGTTTAGAACCAAGATACATTAAAGCATTTCAATTTCTGTTTTATATTATCCACTCAATAGGTTGTTCAGACAATCTAAACCCCCCCACTCTCAGTATTTTTGTTTTGCAGGTATACCCGAAGGACGAGCTTGAGAGGCTGGATACTGATGGCAGTCACTAAGGTGTTGAGTCCACCATGAATCATACATTTGGTATAGTTGAGATTGTGTCTGTATTGTGTTATAAGTGTTCATGAACAGAGTTGTAAAAAGAAGTAATTTTGAGTATACAGTTATGTGTATTATCATGCATTCTATGTCTTTGATTTGGACAATGGTCCCATGTAAGAGTTTATATTTGAGACAGAGTAGTTGTGTTGTCCATAGTCAGAAATTCAGAGGCTCATAGGGATAGGATGGCCTATTCCCTGCCGGTAGCATCTCCGAGGAAATGGATGTTACAAATTCTTATTAAAGTTAGTAATTATTTTATTTCTTTCTAAATTATCAAATAAGTAAATTCTCATGTACTTTTTACCCTTCTTATTAGTGTCTCTAAGACATGCCAATGATCCTAAACAAGATTCTAGTGTGAATAAACAAGAGGAGTTGCGGAAATACTCACAATGATTGGTAGAGAAGTTCAAAACTTTCATGGATGTAATGGAAGCTCCAAGCTTTCTATGTTGTTTCCAACGCAAGGGTGAGTTTCCATATCACCTACTTTAACTCTAGATGTGCTAGCAAGAAGGAAAATTGAAGCAAAATTTCTCCTTGGAGTAGAGAAGCTCACGACCACAAGAGGGAGGAAGAGAGTTTTTTTGTGTTTTTGTTTTTTAAAAACCTTATGACCAAGTCAACTCACAACAGTGTGTATATGTTTTACCAAAAGCAAAAGCAAAAAGTTTTGGAGGGAAAATGGCATTAAATGCCCTCAACCACTTCCATCACCAAAAATGACTAATGATGTAAATGAAGTGGGCCCCACTTTAAATTCAAAATTCAAGTGGGCTTGCTCAACACACTTCGGGCTTGGGTTCGTTCAATCCGATTAAATGAATTATCCGTCGCGACATAATTAAATACAATTTAATTAAATAATAATGTCTAGCAAAATTATTAAGAAAGTCGCTCGTGAATTAATTCTAAATTAATTCGTTTGCCCGAATTAAAATCCAATTTTAACTCCACTTTGAAATCCAATTTAATTTAATATATCCAATATAATTTTTTACTCGATTAATTCCAAATTAATCGCGTTCTCTCTTCTATACGAATTTTATCTCAGATAAATTCTTGCTGCAATTAATTCCAATTTAATTTTCTCTCTCATAATTAATCCTAGATTAATTTTGTTCAAGTCAAATATCATCGGTGAATCATTGGGAAGCGACCCAAGAGATCCATGGATATATTGGCAGTAAATCCGATTATCGGACTATCCGAACACGTGCGTACCCGGTATCATCGGTGAATCTTTGGGAAGTGACCCAAGAGATCCATAGATATATTAGCAAAGCACCGTGCCTACCCAATTCTCCAGAAATATTCAACAAAGAATATATAATCTATATCAGACATAGTATACCATGTATTGCGTATTGCGATCCAGTATCGGATGTCATATGCTAGGCCTGAGGCTGGAATTGTGTCTGCCCTGTACGAAGCATATATCGGATCACTAGCAACTAGTCTCTATAATCGGATAATCATGACCTAGTCATACTATCCCGATAGCTGCAGCATTTGAGAATACTAGTTCTGTATCCCTGCGTGATCATCATCTCCATATGAATGAAGTGATACTTCCATCTTGACATCACACCCAATACACTACGATTCTCAATAAACCTAGAAGAGGCGTACACAGAACATGTTAAAGCCCAGGATGACCAAAACCAAAGCATACTGATTGTCGCAAGTATTAGTGATGCAAGTCTCAGGTTAAGACCAAATACACCTACCCTGATTCAGATTCCCATAGACATATAGTCATACTACCAATGAGATTCTGAGGGGTCTATCCAGAGCGAAGCTATTCCCTGTCCAATGGCTAACAGAACCTCCTATCACACTTGCATAAGTATCCAATACTTAAATATATGAGAACTATGTCGTTAACCTTCCATAACGCGCACAAGTGTAATACTAGCATATTCTGTATTATCGATGTCCAGTCTCGATAATACTATAACTAAGGATATTTAATGATTAATCCTTTTATGGATTAATATTGTCTCATATCTTATTAATCCGGAACTAATCATAAGGAATTTTATCATTTATATATCCAAGTAATCGAATTAGAAAATGATAAAAGAGTAATTTCTTTTGTCACATAGTTAATTTGTACAAAGAACACCATGTCTTTTACAAATAGTGATGCTATGGGTCATAATTGTCCAACAATCTCCCACTTGGCCTATAGCCAATCACTCAAGTGTCTAACACATGAACTATGTACGACTCGCTCTTGCTTATACTGAGAAATTGCTTTCGCCAGCGGATATGCAAGGTTGTCATCTGATGGGATCTTGACATTGCCACGATGTATGATCTTATGAATCAGATGAAACCGTCGAAGTACATACTTGGATCATTGATGAGACCGTGGTTCTTTAGCCTGTGTTGTAACCCAGATCAGCTGCTAATAGAACTACTCCTAACCCTATTAGGAATTTTATAGATCCAAAATGCTTCTTTTGCTGCCTCAGCCGCAACAATATAATCTGCTTTTGTTGAATCGGCAGCAGTATCTTGCTAGGAAGATTTCCAGCTCATTGTTCCGTTGTTCAAACAAAAATATATACCCTTATTGCGACTTATAGTCATCTTTATCGGTTTGGAAACTTACATCGGTGATCCCAGTCACCTCAAGTTCTCCATCTCCATAAGTTAAGAAAGCATCCTTAGTTCTTCTAAGAAACTAAAGGATATTCTTAACATCAATCCAGTGACCATCACCTGGATCGACCTGATAGTGACCGCAGATGCTCAAAGCATATGAGATACCAGGTCGCGTAAATGTTTGTCAATGTACGAGTTCTCAAAGAGTGCCAACAACTTTTAGATCTATCCCAGTAGATCCTTATTCCTAGAATAAAAGTTGCCTCTCCCAAGAATTTCATGGAGAATTTTAATGAAAGCCAAGCTTTCACCGATTTTAATTTGGGAATGTAATTGTTAAGAAGCAATACACTATCATTGTATAAGACAATCTTTTTCATTGCGCTCCTATTAACCTTCTTATATACACAAGAATCATCTTCGTTTTGAATGAAACCATATACCATTATGATCTCATCAAAACGTTGGTTCCAAGAACGCGATGCTTGCTTCAATCAATAAATGGATCGATTTAACTTGCAAACCTAGTTTGCATGTTTTGGCGCGACAAAAACCGTCAGGCTGTTGTATAAAACATCCTCCAAAGGATTTCCGTTAAGGAAATTGGTTTTGACGTCCAGCTGCCATATTTCATAATCGAAATATACAGCATTAGCAAGCATTATCCGAATGGATTTAATCATGGCAACGGGTAAAAGGTTTCTTCGTAATCGACACCATTTTGATGACGATACCCTTTCGCTACAAGCCCGGCTTTGTACGTTTGTATGTTGCCATCCATATCTGTCTTCACCATGAAGACCCATTTGCTACCAATAGGCACAATGCCTTCTGGTACATCAACCAATGTCCAAACTTGGTTGTATACATGGAACCTATTTCGGACTTCATGGCACTTTGCCATGAATGGAGTCGATACATTGTATCACTTCCTCATACGTAGCCGGTTCGTATTCCTCAATAAGATTAATATCTTCATTAGGTGAGATTAGAAACCCATACCTCTTAGGTTGTTTTCTGACTCTCTCCGACCTACATGGTTCTTGTGTATTAGAAGATTGTGGAACAGTCTCATCTCTAATGAACTGTTCGTGTTCCGTGAGGGGATCGGTGCCAGGAACAGTATTACTATGATTTTCATCGAGTTTCTGTTGGGAAGCAGCCGCGAGTGTGCTGCGGAAAATAAAATTATTATGCCACTTTCCCTTTGCCTAAGACCCATTTATTTTGATTATTCTACAAGCCTAGGCATGTTACTATATATTCTAAGCATAAAACTCATAAAACATGCAAAGAACATAACCTTAACATGCTAACTATCATAAGAACTCTAATTAAAATAAAGAAAGAAAAAAACTTACTTGAACCGAAGACTCATCCAGTCCTCTCTCCAATCTACAAGCTATTCTCGAACTCAGCAAGCTCTTCCACGTTCCAAAGAGCCACCCAAGTGTGTGGCCCCCAAAGATGCACACACCAAAGCCAAAACTCAACGGCAAGACTACGCCTTGAGTGCACGAGTATTTTTCCCTTGGTGCTAGCCTAGGCAAATACCTCAAAACTTTTAACTCGAGGTTCCTTTAGTCAATTAGACTTAAGGATCCTCAAAATCAGTGGCTTACTCTTAAACTTTAGAGTTGCTCACTTATATAAACCCAATATATGAAAGGTTTTGGTGTAGCAAATTTGTGAATAATTCTTTGGGTTTATATAGTGCTCCAAAGACAACAAAATTAATTAAGAATCCGATGTGGGAAAAAGCTAATTTAATATTAGCCATTGGATCTTAATTTAGTGGTTTAATGAGATTATAAAACCCTAATAAGAGTTTGGGCCGAATCAGAATTCAAACAAATAATTTTTTTTACTATTCACGTTATTATTCACATGAATAGTAATTATTTTTATTCCAATTCCCAAAGTGCCCCCATCGTCATTCACCAATCCCTAAGCCACTATGAAACCTCATAAATGATTTGTTCAATAATTAAACACATTGAATCATTTATGAACAATTCCTACAGTAATCATATATGCTGTTATATTTGTATTGTGCATTGTAAACCATTGATTTCGACATTGTTGTGTGTGACCTTTTGGGTTCCCCTCAAGTTAGACATGAAATGAATCGTGATAATTTAATCGAACATAAATTATCCTTCGATCAGATGGTCGTTCGATTTCAATGACCAGGTTGACATCTAGCAACATGCCAAGGCCCCCAAATGAGAAGGAAAGATATATATACCCATTATGTATGCGATTTACATATGATACGGTCCTTCGCCTCACTGTATCCCCACATATTGACGTAGGGTACAGAAAGTGTCTACCCATATGGTTAAAGGTATGATGTTGATAGTGTCATGAATCGTGCTAACCCAAGAATCTCACATGATTCTTTCGTTGTGGCCACAGTCTCAAGCACTGATCACACATATCAACCCGCGAACTGGAATACTACCCTTATAAAAATATTATCCAAGAGAGTGGCGATTCTCTATTGTATCTTTACAAACTTTATGTGTTTCAACAAATGACCCAATCATACCCTTATGACCGGATCTTTTGAGCCAGGGAAGGAGAATGTCAAAGTTATTTGATCCACACATAAGATTGTAAAGACCTCAAGTCTAAGGACTAGTTATATAATCGATACATGAAAGTTCTCACAGACACATGGGATAAACACTCCGTATGAAAACTTTCGGTGGTCAGTTCGATGGACACGAGTAACTCATGCATCCTTGTGATACACCAAGAGGACGGTTCTCCGCTAGTAGCCTATGACATCGGCTACCCCACTTAAGGGAAAATCATATCATCAGGCTAGTCTCTCCGCTTTGTGAACGCCCAGATTATTTAACAAAACTATGACTAGGAACATTTAAGAGTAATGATTCTCATAGGCGTGGAAGCCATCGTCTTATTACTCCAAGAGCTTTATTACAGTGTTTATGATTCATATAAGTTATGTAAGACACGTATAATAAAGATTGTCATTTTATTAATTAATGAAAATATTACAAATACATGTACATATAGCCCATCCACAAGTTGGGTATAGGGCATATCCCTAACAATCTCCCACTTGATCTATAGCCAACTAGTATGAATCTGGACACCATACTCTCGGGTGTGCCTATCATGCTTTTGTTGAGTCAGCCCTTTAGTCAGAGAATCTGCAAGATTATCTTTTGTGGGTATTTTTGTTGGGATGTATGCCCTAGAGCTACATGTGATGTAAACGACTTCATGTGTTTAGAAATAAAAGGATGCATTATTCATTTATCTAATTGTTTGTTCAATATCGCATATTGTATATCTTCATAAATACCATAGATTACTTATGTACCTTCAGACTTGGTGTATGAACGTCATGCACCAGAGAATTTAAGACTGAAGTTAGTAATCTTAAATAGTCCATAGAGAGCAAACAAATCGGGTACTTTGTTTGTGGTTTATCTATAGCTGCGGTCCATTCTATATTTGGATGACGATCTTAATCCGGATCTTCCATGTAGAGACATGAGAATGGAGGCACCTTCTATGATGTGATCATATAGGACTGGGCCTAGATAGAAATGACATTCTTATAATATCCGTTAAACAAAGAAAGTCATTTCGATCTACTTGATGGTCATATATGGATTGATCTTAATCCTGAGTATACTACGAACTCCTGCATAACGGGTTGTGTCCTTTGATTTACAAAGGTGAGGTTGGTGTAGCAATCCCAACCAATAACTACGTACTTTGGGGGCATAATCTGTTATGTAGCTGGGAACGTTTTACATAGACATGGAATTCACTCCTTCTTGCGAGAAGTGGATGAATATCTCTCTTAATGGTTGATTCGGTACTTGAACGATTAGAGCGCTCAAGTCTTTCTATTACGAATAGAAAGATTAATATTCATAACAGTTATGAATGAATCATTCGTTGGAGAATCAATTGTACTTAAGATAAAATAATTAGAGGGGTATAACGGACATTATGACCCGGCTCTAATTATGAGATATTCGTGAAGGATCAATTCGTATGCAATGACTATATCGGTGGACACCGACTTTGTTCGGCCTTATATTTCATCTACGACGACGAGAGTGCAACTTCGGGTTTTTAGTGGAATAACCCGGAGTTAATAATTCGTAATATTTAATTAAGAGCTTAATTAATATTTCGAGATTATTGGAGCTCAGAACCGTAGGTCCACTTGGTCCCCGTGCTAGCTCGATTTACTATAGCGGAGCTAATATAATTGGATGGTCCAATTATATACTCACAAAAGGAATAAATATTATTAATATGATTAATAATAATTATATCACACATGAGACTTATATTAAAAGTTAATATAAAGTATTAATAATTATATATGATAATTATTAAATTAGAACATTAAATTATATATGATATAATTTAATAAGGCTAAGGATTATTACCAAGGTAGGATTCCTTATTGGATAAGGAATAAGATTTGTTTGTTTTCGAAACAAAATCAAATCCTAATTGTCCCCTACCTTGGCCGAATTTTTGGAGTCATATTAGGGATAGGATTTGTTTGTTTTGGAAACAAAATCAAATCCAAATTAAATCCCCCTTGGCCGAAAATTTGGAGTACTAAAGGGAGTAGGATTTGTTTATTTTGGAAGCAAAATAAAACAAGGATTCCTAATCCCCCATTGGCCTAATTTCAAGAGCAATGGGAGACTAGTGGTTGATTTGTTTAATGAAACGAATTAACCATAAGTATAAAAGAAAAATTATGATTTAATTTTTCTGATCCAAGAAATCAAAAACCCTAGCCTCCATCCCATTCTCCAAGCTCTCAAGAGTTGAGAATTCTTTTGGTGTGTGTGATTATTCTCTAAACCGTTTAGAGATCAATTTGTGAGTGTAGCCCACACTACCCTCCGTTAGTGTCGAGACATAGATCGGAAGACCTCGTGACATTGAAAAACATCCCCAAATACTTAACACAAGTCACGGTAACCAGCCCTTGGAATCCCTGCAATTTGCGCAGATACAAGTTCTCAGGGAGCTCCGTTTTGTTTGGTTTTCATTCAGGATTTTTTTGAAACACTTTAGGATAATTTTAGGGCTGTGTTAGGATTGATTTTTGGAGAAAAATCAGATCTGCAATTGAGCTGTGAGTGGCGCAAATCAGACCTGAAACTGGGTGCAGTTCACGCCCATAACATGTCCAAAACAGTCCGTTATTTCACTGCAGTTCAAGGGCTGTTCGGGGACTGTTTCGGGGCTATTCCGGAGCTGAGATTTTGTCCAAAACATCAGTGAATCAACTGGTGTGGTTCGGCCAAGCAAAGGGAAGAGCAGAAAAAATTTTCAAGTTCGATCTGTGAGCCTAATCGCTTCCGCTGCGCGAGGGAAAGCGTTTCCTACAATTGTCATCAAGAGCGAGGTTGAAAAGTGCTCTTAACCCTTCACTTTTTCATTTAAAGTGATATGCATGTTTAGATGAGTGGGCACATTGTGATATTCATGTGATGAATGGTTTTGTTATTTCATGTGATGAATGGATTTTGCATTGGTCGTAAATTTTTCTGGCTCTTATTTTTGTAGTTGGTTTTGGTTTTGGGATGTAAGGCCATAAGGCCATTGTTTATATTTGTTGTAATTTTAATTTTCAATGTAAAGTTTCAATTCTAGGCTATATGACATGTTATTCAAACAATTCGAAATAAACATACATATAACACCACTTTGGAGCGGGATTTGAACGCCAAGGAATGCCTTGGTGAATCTTTTGTACTAATTAGATTAGTATAGAAAAAATAAGAGCCCGGTCAATGCAAAATAATTTTTATTATGTTATATGTATGTTTATTTCGAATTGTTTGAATAACATGTCATATAGCCTAGGGTGCCCACTCGTGCATTTTACTTGCCATAACATGTCATAGATGCATTATCATTATAGACATAAAATTATGATTTTATGTAAATTAAAATGTTTAAGTTAGAAAATGATATGCATTGAAATATTAATTAGATTAATGGGAATAAGTGTCTAAAACTTGAATTCTAATATATTGGACTTAATTGGTGCATAATAAATTCCCTTGGTATATAGGATGGAAACCCGGATATAAATTTCATAGCTGATTCCGTATGGACGGATATGTGGTCTGCACTCGGGATACAATTCCACGTACCATTGAATTTTATAACGCACTAAGATTTATTAAAATGTTTAATTAAAATTTTGACCATTTAGAATTCCATGTTTTTAGACTTTTAAGTGCCTAGTATTTTAAGGGTTAAAATATTGTAGCTCACTTATACCACTCTAATTAAATTAGTTTAATAGAGTAAAACTGTTAGTAGAGACTAATAGGATATTAGTGACACAATTTTAATAGTTAAAATTGATTAGCTCACTTATGACAAACTAGTGTAAATAAATTATGTTTTAGCCGCCATAAGTTTATCCACACTAGTTAGGATAAAATATTAGATATTTTAGATAGAAACCTTAAGTTTAAAATAGTGAGTGGGAGAGGGATATACGACAGTACATCTCGCGATCTCCGTTGTTATTCCAAAAATGTGAGATTCAAAAGGCGCCTCGAGACGGCTTTGTTTTCGTCCCCCTACAGATGGTGTCCATTTTAGGTCAATATCAAGTTTGGGTTCTGAAAGGATAGGGATCCTAGATGTATCTTGTGAACAGACCTACCCTACGTCGGCACTTCACTTGTTAAGTCAAAGAATCCCGAAACGGCGGGTTACACTCACAAAGGAGTTATTAACTGTTTAATTTAGGAATAAGAGTTATTCCCGCATATATTAAAACAGCTGAGATTGTCTCAATCTATCATGCGAGTACTTGACCTACCCGACAGCGGCACTTATTTGTGGTATGATAGATCTATGTGGCATAGTAATTCTTTTAGGTTTCTTATTCATTATTCATGGTTCATGCATCATGTTTAATTTTATGCCAAAATTCTTTGATGATTTTAATATGCGATGAATGAACGTTAAATGCATGTTTATTTTATTTCCAGCCATGGTTTCTCCAATTATTTCCATTCTCTCAAATGATAAGTTGACCGGAGAAAATTATGTAAAATGGAAAAGTAACATGAACGATATCCTGGTCTGTGAAGACCTAAAGTTTGTCCTGACGGAGGAACGTCCTCCTGAGCCGGCCAGAAATGCCGGCCAAGCTGTGCGCGATATCTATCAGAAATGGGTCGCAGCAAATGAGAAAGCCCGCTGCTACTTGCTAGCAGGGATGTCTGAGGTTCTTGCTGCAAAACATGAACCTATGGCTCTAGCATCACAGATGATGGAGTCATTGCAGGGCATGTTTGGGAAACCTTCGGAGCGTCAATGCCATGAGGCCATGGTCTCAGCGATGACTGCTAGGATTAAGGATGGGACATCAGTCCGAGAACATGTCTTAAGGATGATGACTTATCTCAATACTGCTGAAACCCATGGAGCTCGTATTGACGAGCGTAGCCAGGTGACCATGATCATGGAAACTCTTCCGAAGAGTTTCTTGCAGTTTAAGAGCAACTATGTTATGAACAATTTGACTTTTACTTTGACCCAACTGCTAAATGAGCTCACCCATTACGAGTTCATGCTGGTGGATCCTCGTAAATCCAGTGCAGAGGCAAATGTTGCCGAATCTTCTAAATCTGCAAAGAAGAAGAAGAAAGGCACTGGAAAGGCTAAAGGTAAAGCCATGAAAAAGAAGAACAAGAAAGGCTCCAAGGATTCCAGGCCCAAAGGAAAATGTTTCCATTGCGACAAGAATGGGCATTGGAAAAGGAACTGTACTAAATACCTTGCTGAGCTAAAGGAGAAAAAGGAAACAGGTAAATATGATTTACTCTTTATTGAATCTCTATTGGGGGAGGATGACAAATCCGCTTGGATTATTGATTCCGGGGCCACTAACCATGTTTGTTCTTCTTTACAGCTATTTGATTCATGGAGGGACCTTGCTGAAGGTGACTACACCATGAGAGTCGGGACAGGGGATGCCGTTTCAGTAAGAGCAGTGGGAGTTTCTAGTTTAAGTTTTATTAATAATAGTTATTTAAAATTGAACGATGTGTTATTCATTCATGGTTTCCGCAGGAATCTGATTTCTGTTTCTAGACTTATGGATGATGGTTATTCTATTTCTTTTAATAGCAATTTGGTTATTATTGGTAGAAATGGATTGACTATATGCACAGGAAACTCAGAAAATAACTTGTATGTGTTAAAACCGTTAACGCATAAGTCACTGCTCAACACTGAAATGTTTAAGGTTGAAAAACCAAAAACGAAACGGCAAAAGATTTCTCACGATGACACATATCTATGGCATCTTAGACTTGGTCACATCAACCTTGACCGAATAAATAGATTGATAAAGGACGGAGCCTTAAACCAGTTAAAGCTCGGGACTTTACTAGTTTGTGAGTCATGTCTAGAAGGAAAAATGACCAAGAGACCTTTTTCTGGAAAAGGTATAAGAGCCAATCAACCACTAAAGCTAATACATTCGGACGTTTGCGGACCGATGAATGTAAAAGCCCGAGGTGGTTATGAATACTTCATCACATTCATTGACGACTATTCAATATATGGGTATGTCTACCTAATGCATCACAAATCAGATACCTTTGAAAAGTTCAAATAGTATAATGCTGAGGTTGAGAACCAATTAGGTAAGACAATCAAAACTCTATGATCGGATCGTGGAGGAGAATACCTCGACAGAGACTTCAAGGAATTCTTAGTTGAGCATGGGATAATATCCCAGCTCACAGCACCTGGAACACCACAACAAAATGGTGTTGCAGAAAGGAGAAATCGAACCCTACTAGACATGATAAGATCTATGTTTAGTTATAGCTCACTACCTAGTTCATTCTGGGGATAGGCACTGCAAACCACAATGTATATCCTTAATGTAGTTCCATCTAAGTCTGTTCCTAAGACTCCCTTAAAGTTGTGGAATGGTCATAAAGCTAGTTTATGATATTTCCGCATATGGGGGTGTCCAGCACATTTGCTGAAGAATAAGACTACAAAGTTGGAACCACATTCTCAAGTGTGCCTATTTGTAGGCTACCCGAAAGAAACTAGGGGAGGATTCTTCTACAGTCCCGATGATAACAAAGTATTTGTATCGACAAATGCTATGTTTCTAGAGGAGGACTACATGAGGGAGTTCAAACCTCGTAGTAAAATATTACTCGAGGAGTTACTTACTGGTTCGACCAGCGCGCCATCGTCAACAAAAGTTGACAAATACATAGCACATTCGACATCTGATAGTCAGATACTTCCAAGTCAGAATGATCTACCACCCAGACGTAGTGGGAGGGTTGTACGACAACCTGATCGCTACTTAGGGGTTGGAGAGGCATAAGTTGTTGCCTACAGCGATGGTGTAGATGATCCATTGACTTATAGTAGTGCAATGGATAATCCTGACAAAGAAGAATGGCTCAAAGCCATGAACCTGGAGATGGAGTCGATGTACTCCAACTCAGTCTGGGAACTTGTAGACCAACCTGATGGAGTGAAGCCCATAGGTTGCAAGTGGATCTACAAGAGGAAGAGGGGATCAGATGGGAAGGTACAGACCTTCAAAGCTAGACTAGTGGCTGAGGGTTATACTCAGAAAGAGAAAGTTGACTATGAGGAAACATTCTCGCCAGTAGCTATGCTAAAATCCATCCGCACTCTTCTATCCATAGCCGCATATTATGACTATGAAATCTGGAAAATGGACGTCAAGATTGCATTCTTGAATGGAAATATTGATGAAAGTATCTATATGATACAACCATAAGGGTTCACCGCCCAAGGTCAAGAGCAAAAAGTTTGCAAGCTGCAAAGGTCCATTTATGGACTCAAGCAGGCATCTCGATCTTGGAATATAAGATTTGATACAACGATCAAGTCTTATAATTTTGAGCAAAATGTTGATGAGCCTTGTGTATACAAGCGCGTCATTGACGGGAATGTGGTTTTTCTTATCTTATACGTTGATGACATCTTACTTATTGGGAATGATGTAAGAATATTATCAGACGTAAAAATCGGGCTAGCTGAGCAATTCCAAATGAAAGATTTGGGAAATGCAAGTTATGTTCTTGGGATCCAGATACTTCGAGATCGCAAGAAACGACTATTAGCTATGTCTCAGGCATCCTACATCGACAAGATTCTTGTGCGATTCGGGATGCAGAATTCCAAGAAAGGCAATCTGCCTTATCGGTATGGAATTCATTTGTCGAAGGAACAGTCTCCTAAGACACCTCAAGTCATTGAGGAAATGACTGAAGTGATACTTCCGTCTTGACATCACACCCAATACACTACGATTCTCAATAAACCTAGAAGAGGCGTACACAGAACCTGTTAAAGTCCCGGACGACCAAAACTAAAGTTTATTGATTGTCGCAAGTACTAGCGATGCAAGTCTCAGGTTAAGACCAAATACACCTACCCTGAAGAGGATTCTTATAGACACATAGTCATACTACCAATGGGATTAAATATCCAGAGCGAAGCTGTTTCCGTACCATCGGTAAACACAACCTCCTATCACACTTGCATAAGTATCCAATACTTAAATATATAAGAACTAAACTATTACGCTTCCATAACATGCACAAGTGCAACACTAGTCTATTTTGCATTATCGATGTCCAGTCTCGATAATACTACGACTATGGATATTTAATGATTAAACCTTTGTGGATTGCTATTGTCTCATATCTTATAATCCAGAACTAATCATAAGGACTTTTATCATTTATATATATAAGTAATCTAATTACAAAATGATAAAATACAATTTCCATTGTCACATAGTTAATTTTTATAAAAACCACAATGTCTTTTACAATTAGTGACGCTATGGGTCATAATTGTCCAACAATGAATGCTTAAATTATTCACAAAACTATGACTATGAACATTTAAGAGTAATAATTCTCATAAGGCGTGGAAGCCATCATCTTATTACTCCAAGGGCTTTATTACAGTGTTGATGATTCATATAAGTTATGTAAGACACGTATAATAAAGATCTCCATTTTATTAATTAATGAAAATATTACAAATACATGTACATATAGCTCATCCACAAGTTGGGTATAAGGCATATCCCTAACAATTTTACTTTCCTCTCATTTACCACTGCATTTAGGAATTCCTCTAAGGAAAACCGCATGGAAAGCAATAAATATTTTTGTTCTCTTGTGGGTTATGGAAATTGGTTTCCCTAGGATAACCAATTACAAATAGGCATTTATCCGATTTGGGTTCTAGTTTGGTACCATCCAAACGTTTAACATGCCCAGCATCCCCAAATCTTCAGGAATGAGAAAACCGGTTTCTTTCCTATCCATATTTCTTATGGAGTCTGTCCAACATACTTTGACGGAACCTTATTCAAAATAAGTATTGCACTGTTCAATGCGTATCACCCACAAGAGAACCAAAGGAAATTACTTCTATCACCCACAAGAGAACAAAGTATTTGTTGCTCTACATGCATTTTTCCTTGAGAAGGAATTCCTAGATGCAGTGGTTAGTGGGAGGAAAGTGGAGCTCGATGAAAATTGTAGTGATACTGTTCCTGGCAATGAATCAACGACGGAACATAAATAGACCATCCAGGATGATTCTGTACCACAATCTTCATATACACAAGGACCGCGTAGGTCGGTGAGAGTCAGGAAGGTACCTGAGAGGTATGGGTTCCTGATCTCGCCTCATGTAGATATTAATCTTATTGAGGATAATAAACCGACTACGTATGAGGAAGCAATACAGAATATTGATTCCGCTTTATGGCAAGATGCCATGAAGTCCGAGATGGATTCCATGTATGCCAACCAAGTTTGGACACTGGTTGATGCACCAGAAGGCGTAAAGCCTATTGGATGCAGATGGATCTTCAAAAAGAAGACCGACATGGATGGCAACGTGCAAACGTACAAAGCCAGGCTTGTAGCAAAAGGGTATCGTCAGCAATATGGTATTGATTATGACAAAACTTTCTCACCCGTTGCCATGATTAAATCCATTCGGATAATGCTTGGAATAGCTGCATATTTCGATTACGAGATATGGCAGATGGACGTTAAAACCGCTTTCCTTAACGGAAACCTTTTGGAGGATGTTTATATGCAACAACCTGTCGGTTTTATCGTACCTAGACTTGCAAACAAGGTTTGTAAGTTAAATCGATCCATTTATGGATTGAAGCAAGCATCACGGTCATGGAATCAGCGTTTTGATGAGATCATAAAAAAATATGATTTCGTACAAAACGATGATGACCCTTGTGTATACAAGAAGGTTAGTGGGAGAGCACTGGCTTTTATTGTCCTTTATGTCGACGACGTATTGCTTATAGGCAATGAAATTCCCATGCTAACGTCGGTGAAAGCTTGGCTTTCATTGAAATTCTCCATGAAAGATCTGGGAGAAGCAGCCTTTATTCTGGGAATAAAGATCTACAGGGATAGATCTAGAAAGCTGCTTGGACTCTCCCAGAGTACATATATTGACAAAGTGTTGAAGCGATTCAACATGGATCAATCCAAGAAGGGATTGATGCCGATGTCACGTGGTATCCTTCTGTCTAAAGACATGTGTCCTAAGACTAAAGAAGAGAGAGATAACATGAGTCGGATACCGTTCGCCTTGGCAGTCGGATCGATCATATATGCCATGATATCTACGCGACCTGATGTGTCATATGCTTTGAGCATGTGCAGTCGCTATCAGGCCGATCCAGGTGAAGGTCACTGGATGGCAGTTAAAAATATCCTTAAGTATCTTAGATGAACTAAGGATGCTTTCTTAATTTATGGAGGTGGAGAACTTGAGGTGTCTGGGTACACCGATGCAAGTTTCCAAACCGACAAGGACGACTTCAAGTCGCAATCAGGGTATATTTTTTATTTGAATAACGGAGCAGTGAGCTGGAAATCTTCCAAGCAAGATACTGTTGCCGATTCAACAACTGAAGCGGAGTATATTGCTGCATCAGAAGCAGCAAAGGAGGCAGTTTGGATCCGAAAATTCCTAATCGGATTAGGAGTAGTTCCATTAGCTGCTGAGCCCGTGCCATTGTATTGTGACAATAACGGGGCTATAGCACAAGCTAAGGAACCAAGGTCTCATCAACGATCCAAGCATGTTCTTCGACGTTACCATCTGATTCGGGAGATTATACATCGTGGCGATGTAAAAGTCGAGAAGGTCGCATCGGATGACAATATTGCAGATCCGCTGACGAAGGCTGTTCTTCATGAGGTGTTTGAACGACATATACATAGTTCAGGTATTAGATGCTTGAGTGACTGGCTATAGGCCAAGTGGGAGATTGTTAGACATTATGACCCATATCGTCACTATTTTGTAAATGATATTGTATTATTGTACAAAATTAACTATGTGATAATGAAATTGCCTTTTGCCGTTTTGTAAAATTATTTACTTTGATAAATAAATGGCAAAAGTCCATATGATTAGTTCCGTATTGAGATGATATGAGACAGTATCAATATAAAAGGTTTAATCATTAAATATCCCTAGTCGGAGTATTATCGAGATCGGACATCGATAATGCGGAATAGACTAGTATTGCACTTGTGCGAGTTGTGATGGCACAACGGCATAGTTCTCATATATTTAAGTATTGGATACTTATGCAAGTGCGATAGGAGGTTGTGTTTTGCCGATGGTACGGAAAACAGCTTCGCTCTGGACAGACCCCGCGGAATCCCATTGTTAGTATGTCTGCGTGTCTATGGGAGGCCGCATCAGGGTAGATGTATATGGTCTTAACCTGAGACTTGCATCGCTAGTGCTTGCGACAATCGGTAAACTTTGGTTTTGGTGGTTCGGGGCTTTAACCGGTTCTGTGTACGCCTCTTCTGGGTTTATCGAGAATCGTAGTGTACTGGATGTGATGTCAAGATGGAAGTATCACTTTAGACATATGGAGATGATGATCACGCAGGATACAGAACTAGTACTCTATAAAAGGTTGCAACCGTCGAGACAATATGACCAGGTCAGGATTGTCCGATTTAAAGAGACTAGTTGTTTGATATCCGATATATGTTTCGTACGGGGTAGACACATTTCCAGCCCTAGGCCTAACATGTGATCGTCCGATACTGGATCGATGTACTCGATACTACAGTATACTACGCTTGATAAAGATCTAATATTCCAGTAAGAATATTTCTGGAGAATTGGGTAGGCATGGCGCTTTGCTAGAAGCCAACCTTGTCTTGTAAATCAGTAAAAACGTAGTACGAGGTACGTACGTGTTTGGATTATCCAACAACCGTATTTACTGCCAACATATCCGGAGATCTCTTGGGTCGCTTCCTGAAGATTCACCTATGATGTTTGATTCGAACTTTATTAATCTTGGATTAATTACGGAGAAACTTTATCTTGGATAAAATGCCTTATTAGGAGAGAGAGAGAGATCGATTAATTTGGAATTAATCGATAAAATAATATATTCGATATATTAAACGAAATTAGATTTCGACGCGGAATTAAAATCGGATTTTAATTCGGGCAAACGAATTAATTTAGAATTAATTCGTTAGCGATCTGAATAGTAATTTCGCTAGGCGTAATTATTTAATTCTCGTCGCGACGGAAATGCGTTAATTCGGAATTAGCGAAATCGAGCCCGAAATTGTTTGCGGACACATTCATATTTTGAAACGGGTGGGATCCGCAAATCACATCGCGATATCTCATTACTTGACACGAATAGCTGATGGATGTATCTAGTCACCTTTATGGGATGATACATTGTCTCTATTCTCAATGTAAGATAATGATGCCATTTAATGAATTTTTGGAGGGAAAAAGCTTTACACGTTTTTTTGAAGAGTTTTTTTATCTAAAAAATTCATTTTGGTATATGATGCATCATGATTGCTTTTCTTTTCTAGACTCACGGTTTTTGAAACAAAAGAGAACAAGAAAATTGAAAAGTCTCTCACTTTTCTCTCCTTCTTCTTCACGCACGCCGTGAGCTTCTTCCAAAAGGGCAGAAAAATCATTTTCATTTCTCCATTTTTGCTAGCACATTGAAGGATCAAAAGAGGTGATAGGGAAACAACCTTGGAGCTTGGAACACTTGAAGACTTGAAGCTTCTCTCCCTCCTCTTCTTGGCCGAAAGTTTCACCTTCAAGGCTCAACGATTTTTCTTCATCAATTTCGTCACAAGCTTTGTAAGTATGATTCCGCCATGCTTCAAGCTTTGCATGTACATTGTTGTATTTCTATGGCTTAATCTTTCTTTGGGACTAATTATAGAAACCAACAATAAGATATGTTCAATCGGGCATACTCAGTTTGATATGATTGTCTTTATTTTGTATAAATGATGTGATCGAGCGCATGGGCTTAGTAAGTGCGATGAAAGGTCCTCTAATTGAAGAGGTTAAAATCCTTTACCATGATGCTTTGTCGCGCCGATTAACATATATTCGGTTGAATGTAAGATGTGTTCAATCTGGTACATGAAGTCTAAGGTTATTGTCTTTATTTTTATATGCATTGAGATAAGCGCATGGGCTTAGTAAGTGCGATGAAAGGTCCTCTAATTGAAGAGGTTAAAATCCTTCGCCATGATGCTTCGCCGCGCTTCGTATTTCGCTATTTGCTTTTTTATGTATGTATTGTGTCACATTTTTTGCATCAGGTCTGTTCCCGTTCGAACGCGTTTTACAAACGCTAGTCGAACGCGCATGCATTTTTTTTCATCAGGTCTGGATCCGTTCGAACACGTTATCGAACGCTATACGAACACGAACCTTCTATTTTTCGTTCGAACGCGTTTTACAAACGCTACTCGAACGCGCATGCATTTTGTATCATCAGGTCTGGTACCGTTCGAACGCGTTATCAAACGCTACACGAACGCGAACCTTTTGTTTACCGTTCGAACGCATTTACGAGCGCTACATGAACGCGCACACACTGAACTAAGTCTGTCTCATCATATTTCATGCACAACTGCCTTTTGGGTGATCTCCCTTGTATCATGTAGCCAATCATATTATTTGTATTCCTACATTTATCCATTCGATGTGTTTTTGGGATGATATTCAAGCATGATTAGGCTGTTAGCATTTTATTTGGTTAATATATTCATGAGATAGTACTCAAGCATGATTAGGTTGTTCCTAGTTTTCCCTATCATATGATTGAGAAATGTTCGTGAGATTGCCATGTGATGTTGCATGTTGTGATGATTAATTTCATGCATGTGGATTTAGAAGCATGATACTCTTGGAAATAAGTGTTACTTAGGCCTGATTAAATTATTACACAAATCCTTTCATTACAAGTGACATATGTAAGGGACCATTCCGAACCCAACGGTTTGAGGCCTTCCCTTGCGAAGGGTGAGTGCGGCCTTAAATCTCATTTTCCCGGTTCACACCGGGTGGCGACTCCATTATTCTCCGATTTAGTCCCCCATGGCTACTCCGTACTCCCGACCAGGCCGCGAGCCCGGGACAGCATGCGTCGCCCCAGATCCTGTGTCCCACAACACCTACCCTGATTCGGAATCCCATAGACACATAGTCATACTACCAATGAGATTCTGAGGGGTCTATCCAGAGTGAAGCTGTTCCCGGTCCAATGGCTAACAGAACCTCTTATCACACTTGCATAAGTATCCAATACTTAAATATATGAGAACTATTTCGTTAAGCTTCCATAACGCGCACAAGTGTAATATTAGCCTATTCCGCATTATCGATGTCCAGTCTCGATAATACTACGACTAGGGATATTTAATGATTAAACCTTTCGTGGATTAATATTGTCTCATATCTTATTAATCCGGAACTAATCATAAGGACTTTTATAATTTATATATCCAAGTAATCCAATTAGAAAATGATAAAAGAGCAATTTCCTGTGTCACATAGTTAATTTGTACAAAGAACACCATATCTTTTACAAATAGTGATGTTATGGGTCATAATTGTCCAACACTTCTTCCATACGCACATAAAATAAAGTATCAATCAATTCATTTTTCCCACAATATTCACAGGTCTTGTTGAAAAGAGAGTAATATTTTTATCCGAAAGTTATATCAGAATTCACATCTTTTGGCTATGATAATTTATTTATATACAAAAACAATTTTTTTTTAATTAATAATGCATCTTTAACCCTTGTAACGAGCTTTTGGTCAGTGACTCCCAAACCAGTTGGTTTTAGGGCATTAGGTGTTAAACCACCCCTATGAACTTAATTGTTCGGATCTCAAAATGATAAAAAGAAAAGTGTCTGATTTTCTTAAGCTTTCTCCTTAACCCATTTAACGAGTTTTGGGTCAGTGACTCATTGACCAGTTAGCCTTGGAGCACTAAGTGTTAATACACCCTTACAGACTTAATTGCTTGAGTTAGAGAGGCTACGAAATCAAACTTTTTCACATTCTTTTTTTCTCTTTTTTTTAACTCAAGCTCCATTGTTTTACCCGAACAGTCACTTCTTGATGAGGCAAGATGTCTGGTTACTAAGTACAAGCTTGTTTAGTTTTTTTTTTAATTTTTTTTAAAATAAAAACACTAACTTTATTGCTTTTAGGTGCCGCCTCCAACATATAAAATTTTCACTTACAACCCATGATCATATGTTACCATGTATGTTGATAATACTTATCAAATGAGCATATGAAAATCAAATTTAAATAATTTTATGGAGAATTCATAGATTTAAATATATAAAAGGAAATGAACATAAAGATATATAAAATAAAAGCATTCTAGTCAACTATCTCATCCCCCAACCAAATTGAGACATGTTCTCCAATGTCTGAATAAGAAGAAGTAGAGTTTAGAATATATCACCTAATTAGTGTGGTATTGACAATTGAATCTACATTACCACTACAAAAAAACAAAGGCTATAACTTCAAAAAATAAAATAAAATCAAAACAGTAAATTGAAATGTAGTTATGATTGTGGCTCACATATTCCTCAGGTTTTATACCAGTAATAGCTTGAACGCCCTCTATGAGTCGAGTGTTGGGTTCTCTAAGAACATGCCTAGGACCATTTAAGCATAAAATATGTGAATACACAAAGTAAGATTGCAGAAAAGATACTCACTTTGATCGGTTTCTTGAATGTGTTGAGAAGAAAATTTTTGCTCCTTTAGAATTGCTCCAAGCTCCTATTTGATTGTATGTTGATCTCCAAGGTTGGTGAATGAATTTCAAACTCAAGGGATGTTTCCCTATCACCTTTGTAGACTCCTTCAAGTGCTAGCTTAGGAAGAAATTGCAACAAAATCTTCCATTGGTGTTCTTGTAACTCTCGGCAATGTGAGAATTTCAGAGAGGGAGATAGGCTTTCACGCCCAAACGAGAGAGAATAGAGTGATGAATGAAATGTGTTCACTTAATTTGATTTTCAAAAAATAAAGACATATACCAAATCTCCAAAGTTGGTAAAGGTCTCTCACAAATCAAGCTTGAGTATTTTACAAGCCATCACCAACAACTAACAACTTCCATCAAGCAAAAGTTTGATAAAGTTGACTAGGTGATGTGACTTGTGGGCCCCACTTGATTCAAAATCCGAGAGAGCCCGCAAACACATTCCGGGCTCGGGTTCGTTAATTTCGAATTACGAATTTTCTGTTGTGACTTATTTAAATCAAATTTAATTAAATAATAATGCCTTGCAAAATTATTGCGAAAGTCGCTCGCGAATTAATTCTAAATTAATTCGTTCGCTCGAATTAAAATCCAATTTTAATTTCGTTATGAAATATAATTTCATTTAATATATCGAATATATTGTTTTATCGATTAATTCCAAATCAATCGTTCTCTCTCTTCAATTCGAATTTTATCCCAGATAAATTCTCTCTGTAATTAATCCTATATTAATTTTCTCTCTCTTCTAATTAATCCCAGATTAATTATGTTCGAGTCATACGTCATTGGTGAATCTTTGGGAAGCGACCCATGAGATCCCTGGATATGTTGACAGTAAATTTGGTCTTCGGACTATCCGAACACGTGCGTACCTGGTACCACGTTCTTACCGATTTACAAGACATGGTTGGCTTCTAGCAAAACACCGTGCCTACCCAATTCTCCAGAAATATTCTTTAAGGAATATATAATCTTTGTCAGGTGTAGTATAAGTAGTGTTGCGTATTGCGATCCAGTATCTGATGTCACATGCAAGGCCTGGGGCTGCAATAGGGTATGCCCCATACGAAGCATATATCGGATCACAAACAACTAGTCTCTATAATCGGATAATCATGAGCTTGTCATATTATCCCGATAGTTGCAACATAATAGAGAACCAGTTCTGTATCCCTACGTGAACATCATCTCCATATGACTCAAGTGATACTTACATCTTGACATCACACCCAATACACTACGATTCTCAATAAACCCAGAAGAGGCATACACAGAACCTTTTAAAGCCTCGGACGACCAAAACCAAAGCGTATTGATTGTCGCAAGTATTAGCGGATTCCCATAGACACATAGTCATACTACCAATGGGATTCTGCGGGGTCTATCCAGAGCGAAGCTGTTTCCGTACCAACGGCAAACACAACCTCCTATCACACTTGCATAAGTATTCAATACTTAAATATATGAGAACTATGTTGTTACGCTTCCATAACACGCACAGGTGCAATACTAGTCTATTCCGCATTATCGATGTCCAGTATCGATAATACTACGACTATGGATATTTAATGATTAAACCTTTAGTGGATTGATACTGTCTCATATCTTATAATCTGGAACTAATCATAAAGACTTTTATCATTTATATACTTAAGCAATCTAATTACAAAATGATAAAATAACAATTTCTTTTGTCACATAGTTAATTTGTACAAAAACAACAATTTCTTTTACAAATAGTGACGCTATGGGTCATAATTGTCCAACATCGAGGATATGTTTCCCATCCAATTTTCTTATAAATTGCCAAACATGATATTTTAAAGTCAGATTCCTGAGACTGTAATGTAGCAAACGATGTACTGGGCAAGCACCATCATGATTGGCGTGAGTAACAAGTGACGTGGCCCTTTTTTTTTCTTTTCTTTTTGCTTTTGACTTTTCATTGATAAAGAGTCAAAAGTTGTGGTCTGGGTCATTGAATTTGTGCATGTCCTTCTTTAATTATCAGAATTTATAAAATATAATAAAAATAAAAATCACTTATATTTTTATACCACTAGTTTCATCCTTTACCCCCAACATGATAAAAATCAGCAGAACAAGATATAAATAAAAACAATCATAATTTTATTAATAAAAGAAAAATAAATTGCAAAAAAAAAAAAAACACACAATAACTCATTCCACAAAGTCTCAGAGATACATGTGGAAATTTTATTGCCTTGAAGATGTGTCGAGAACCTCAATTTATAGAGGTACTCATAGACCGGGCCGGCGGTTCGGTTCGGTTCCGAACCGGAACCGAACCGGTTAATTCCGGTTCGGTTCCGGTTCCACACAAAAATGGAACCGGAACCGTTCGGTTCCGGTTCCTGTTCCATTCGTTTTTTTTTTTTTTACTTTTTTGAAAATAAAACTCAAATTACAAATAATTATATTAAATTATTATTTGAAAAAAATTACAAATAAAATTACATAATTACAAATAAAATTATGTAAATTACAAATTAAGTTAAATTACATTACATAATTACACTAAATTACAAATAAAAATCTTAATTAAAAAATTAAAAAAATTATTATTATATATATACAAACCGAACGGTTCCAACGGTTCCAACCGGTTCGGCTAGGGGAGGAACCCTAACCGAACCGGTTAGGTTCCGGTTCGGTTCCGGAACCGGAACCGGAACTGGTTGGAACCGGATCCGTCCGGTTCCAACCGGTTCGGTTCCGGTTCGGTTCCGGTTCCGAACCGAAACCTTGGCCGGGTCTAGGTACTCAACTCCTCTTCATTCCTTGAAGAGCCAAATGCATAATTACATTCAAAGTAATTGGTACCTAATATTTTGTCTTCTTTGAATATTTGAAAACAATCAATTTATGCACCCAATGCATGTAAACAAGTGACGTGGCCCTTTTTTTTTCTTTTTTTTTTTTGTTTTTGACTTTTCATTGATAAAGAGTCAAAAGTTGTGGTCTGGGTCATTGAATTTGTGCATGTCCTTCATTATGGAATGATTCATGCGTTAACTGTTGTGCACTGCTTGTGGATATTTGATTCATCATGCACGAGCAGCAATTGGCTGAACCTTTATGCTTGTTTAATTCACATATTGGAAAATTTTAAAAGTAGTATTTTACCTACCCAATAAATAAAAATCACATTAAAAATATATAAAATATAAATTTGATTATTATTTCATAAATTTACTAAATTAAGGGAATTAATGAAACTATAAGTGTAAAAATAATTAATTTTTCTTTTAATAAATGTGCATTTTTTAGTTTTTATTAATGGATATTTATAAGGTGTCTCATTAGAAGAAATGTCATTTTATATGTGCCCTTTGGAAAAGACACAAATCAAATGAATATGTACTTAAAGTGAATAGATATAACCCTTTAAATTGAAAATGTATGTTGAAGGGTCATAATCTTTTAAAGGATTGCAACCTTAAACTAAAAGTATCTTTACAAAGATAACTCTTTATGTCTATAAATAGACTATATTGGGTTCATTTTAATCATCCTAAAAATTCATTCCTAGTTTCATTCATTGTTAGAGAGTCAAAGGACTACAAAAAAATAGATTTTCCACCATTATTCCTTGTTCAAGTTATTGAAGAAAGAAGTGCCCCTTCTACAAGAAGCAATCAAGAATCCTGAGAGAAAGTTAACCACAAGAAATCCGTAGTGCACCGAGGATGGGTTAATAAGTTCTTAAGGACAGAGGAAAAACTCGACTTGGTTTAAGTTCATCATCTTATACATTGTGGAAAAGATTGGACAAGACACCATATAAATTATGGAAAGATCACGCATCTTTCTGCAAATATCTGAAAGTGTATGGGTGTCTTGCCAAAGTGATGGTTCCTAAACCTAAGAATTTGAGAATAGGACAAAAAATTATTGACTGTATATTTATTGGATATGCTCACAACAGTAGTGCATATCGATTCTTGGTACATAAAGTTGAAATTTCTGACATCAATCCAAAAATGATAACTGAGTTAAGGAATACGACATTCTTTGAAGAGACATTTTTTTATAAAGAAAAATAAAGAACTAAGTCTCTCAAAAGAACCATTGATACTGCTACAAGTAGTGATCAAGTTAACCAAAAATCAGATCAACATGAAAATATTGAAGAAAATGAGCTTAGAAGAGGCAGAAGAGCAAGAACGTCTAAGTCTTTTGGACCTGATTTTCTAACATACCTGTTAGAAAATTAGCCTCAAAGCTATAAATAAGCGATATCTTCTTCGGACTTACCTTTATAGAAAATGCTACCAATAGTGAGATTGATTCTATCCTTTAAAATCATACTTGGGATTTGGTTGATTTTCCTCTAAAAAGTAAGTTGTTGGGCTACAAATGGATTTCCAAATGAAAGATGAAGTTGGGTGGAACAAGGCAAGACTTGTTATAAATAAAAACAAGGTATTGATTACTTTAATACCCATTCACCAGTGGCCTGTATCACTTCAATAAGAATGTTTATAGCCATAGCAGCTATATTTGGTCTTGAAATACAACAAATGAATGTAAAGACAATACTTTTAAATGGTGAATTGGATGAAGAGATCTACATGGAACAACCAGAAGGTTTTAATGTCCCTGGACAAGAACACAAAGTGTGCAAACTTGTAAAATCCTTGTACGAATTAAAATAATCACTTAAGTAGTGGCATGAGAAATTTGAAAAAGAAATATTGTTAAGTGGATTCAAAATCAATGAGTGTGATAAGTGTGTATACACTAAATCAACTTTAAAAGTATATGTCATTGTGTGTCCCTACATAGATAATATGCTGATAATTGGTAGTAATCATGAAAGTATGGATCATCAACTTTGACATGAAATATCTAGGAGTAGCTGATGTGATCTAAGGAATTAAGATATTCATAACATCAGAGGGATACATACTATCTCAAGCTCATTATGTTGAGAAATTACTTGAGAAATATAACAAATGAGATCTAAAAGTAGCTAGAACTCCCATGAACCTAGCTCTTTATTTGTTAAAGAATACTGGTTCGAGCATATTGCAGTTAGAGTATTCGAGAATCATCGAAAGTCTGATGTATCTAACAAATTACAACAACCAAATATCGCTCAAGTTGTAAACGGACTTAGTAAATATACAAGTAATCTAGGACATAACCACTAGAAAGTCATAGTAAGAGTTTTAAGATATTTGAGAGACATTTCAAAATATGGTGTGCATTATACGAGATATCCTACAATTCTAGTGGGATACAGTGATGCTAACTAGATATTTGATACAGTGGATTTATTTTCACACTTTGTGATGTAGTCATGTCATGGAAATCCTCAAGGAAAATATGTATTGCCTGATCTACTATGGAGTATGAGTTTATAGAATTAGACAAAACAGCGGAGGAAGAAGAGTGGCTTCAAAATTTCTTAAAGGATATTCCAAATTGACCAAAACCAGTGCCAACAATAAGCATACATTGTGATAGTCAATTGGCTATCGGGAGAGCCCAAAATATAATGTACAATGGTAAGTCTCAACATATATGTCGAAGACATAATACCATAAGGCAACTGCTCTCAATTGGTATAATTCTAATAGATTATGTCAAGTCGAAGGAAAACCTAGCGGATCCACTTACTAAAGGTTTACCTAGAGAGCAAGTTGAGAAGTCATCGATGGGAATGGACTTAAAGCCTATAAATTAAGAATTATCATTGTGGAAACCCAACCTAACTAACTGGAGAACACAAGATCTAGGTTTAAAAGAGACAACTGAAATTTTGTGCAATTCAAAACAAACACTGTAGAGTTCTATACTTTTTCACATTCCTATAATGACGTATAGTGCTATCTATTAAGGTTCAGATAAGCGAAGGCTTTTAATGATCACTATATTAGGATAAGAGTCATAATGGGGGTAGAAATAGATTAAATTTTTATAGTAGATCACCTATTTCAAGTAAGAAGTGAAGTCACTTCCATGAGAATTTGAAAGGCTGGATTCTCTAAAGTGTTTAATGAATTCATGACCGATGTTCATGGCCGAATAGAACACAATTGTAGAACGAGAAATAGTCGAAGTAAAGCTGTGTGATGGCTATTGTCTTGGTTTACACTAACGGTGGAACATTTCAAGACTATGGGTTACCGGTTTGCCAAGTAAATTCGATAGTTATTCACTATGAAAGGTTCAAGGTGAAAGCTATTTATTCTGATGCAGTTTCATTTCAAGAAAACTCTCTTTAGTATCTGCATTAATATTTAGAAAATTATGGGGGATTGTAAGAAATTTTCTAAATAAACATGTATATTTATAGGGTGTCTCATTAGAAGACATGTCCTTTGATATGTGCCCTTTGGGAAAGACACAAATAAAGTGATATGTCCTTAAAATAAATAGATATAACCCTTTAAAGTGAAATGGTATGTTGGAGGGTCATAATCTTTTAAAGGATTGAAAGCTTAAACTAAAGGTACATTTACAAAGGCAACCTCACATGTCTATAAATAGACTCCATTGGGTTCATTTTTAATCATCATAAAAAATATTCCAAGTTTCATTCATTGTTAGAGAGTCTAAGGTCTTCAAAAATAAAGAGTTTCCATCATTATTCCTTGTTCGCGTTCTAGAAGAAATGAGTGCCTCTTCTACAAGAAACAACCAAGAATCCTGGGAGAATGTTAGCCACAAGAAATTCGTAGCGCACCAAGGCGGGGTTAATAAGTTCTTAAGGATATAGGAAAAAGTCGACTTAGTTTAAGTTCATCATCTTATTTATTTCCAGGTTTTTCTAACTTTTTGAGTTTGTGTTCAATTTCATGATTTGCATGATTTATTTTAATGATTTTGAATGAATAATGCATGTTATAAAATGACTAATAACACATCCGCCCAATAATTAACACCAATTGCCCTTAGACACGGCCATGTATGTCATTTCCTGCATATCTGACATATAGGATTATCATACAAAAATATTGGGGCAGAAAAAGCTGCTTGAGAAACAACGTAGGCTCGTTGTTTTGACATGTTGATATATTTTTCTGGTCAGTAATATTTTGACATGGAGGCTCGCTCTGAGCCTTACTGTATCCTGCGGTTGGATCTCCAAGTTGGCTCCGTCTTACTTTTCTTCCTCGATTCCCTCTTAGCTTGACTTTCCCTCGCTCGCATCTCCAAGCGCAAGGCAACTTCCAGAACATCAACATATGTGCTTGAATCTATTATTTGTATCGATCTGTATAGATAATCCCTCAATTCATTCACAAATCATTCCACTTTCATCATTTATGTACTTAATACATGAGGAGCATAATGATCCAGGAATATTTTACTAAACATCGGCTAAGCTAGTGGTGGGTCTGAAGCGCTCATTCTATCAATGATAGAGGTAAACCACTCATAGGAAACATCTCTTAGTTGGAAACTCACAAGCTCAACAGATATTTCTGGTGTGCAGCCCAGTGCCACATATCATGTTGGATTCCTGAATAAACCCAGTCGAACCTGCGTCAGAATCTAAACCCAAAAAGTTCAGAATGTGCATCTTACAGAAATCATGGAGCGATACAACTACTGTATGTTTGGGTTCAGTTGGGGTCTGAATGGGTGTATAAATATCAACGTGATGAGGTACTAAGGTGGGTGGGTTGTTGTCCAACTGGAAGTTGTATTGGTTGTTGTTGTTTGTGGGAAGGCAATTCCACCAATTGATCCATTGAATGTCACATATACCAATATTCTAGGCAAGTTCACCTACATCAGGGGCCCCACTAGGTTCCCCTATTGATTCTTAGGATTCCAAAGTGATCCAAGGAGAAGTAGAGATAGCGAATTTACTCTAGGGCCATCAATTTATGTTTCCAGAATTAGTAAAAGATTAAGCAACATATGATATAAGGAATCCTAATTGCATGGATTAGAGAACTTACTTAGAGTCGATGGAACCCGGAGGGGTGATGTCTTACATGCGAGTATCACGAGTATACTACATATGTAAAACCTCATAGCCCTACCAGTGCAGTCATAGACCTCTAAAATCGTGCTCATATACCAACTTTATCACATACCAGTATATCTGGTAGGAGACGTCTTACTATCTTCATAAGCCTCGGACATAAACAAACATAGCATGGTGTAGTTCGTGCACACGTGTTTCACCATGATTTAACCTATAAATACATGAATCATGAACATGCTCTAATATGACAAATTCTGAGCAATTTGCATATTTTATGTATAAAAATACATAATACACTTAAAACATTTGTAGAGATTATACATATCATAATAATGTATAAAAAACTATCAGGACTCGTGGTCTATTACATCAAAATAACGAAAGTGGACCCTTGACTTGAGGTACCACCAGCTCAAGATTCGAGATTCAGATGTATCCAAGACAGTATTTCGAACACGTTATGAGCATTAGGAGTTCCTGGTGATGTCATTTGGACTCACTAACGTTCTAGCCGTGTTCATGGATCTAATAAATAGGGTATTCAAGCTCTTTCTTGATCAATTTGTATTTGTTTTCATTGATGACATGTTGATTTAATGTTCTAACACGGAAGAAGATGAGAGACACATGCGCATCATTTTGCAAATTCTAAGAGATCATAGGTTTTATGTCGAATTTCTCTAAACGTGAATTTTGGCTTACTGAAGTGGCATTCTTAGGCCATGTTGACCCCAAGAAAGTAGAAGCAGTTCAAAGCTAGCCTAGACCCACAAGTGTTATAAAAACTAGAAGCATTTTGGGATTGGCGGGTTACTAATAAAGATTCATAGAGAATTTCTCCTCGATTGCTACACCATTAACAATGTTGACTCAGAAACATGTAAAATTCTTTTGGTCTGATTCATGTGAGAAAAACTTCCATGAGCCTAAGAACTGATTGACTACAACATATGTCCTGACGTTACCATCAGGAACAAGTAGGTTCATGGTTTATTGTAATGCTTCCAGAATAGGGTTGGGATATGTGTTAATGCAACATCGCAAGGTTAACGCTTATGCTTCTAGATAATTGAAGGGGTGTGAGGAGAACTACCTTATGCATGATCTTGCGATGGTGACAGTCATCTTTGCAATTAAAATCTAGAGGCACTACCTGTATAGAGAGACATTTCAGGTTTATACGGATCATAAAAGTCTCAAATATATCATAGAACAAAAAGTCTTGAACTTAAGGCAAATGCTTAGGGTGGAGCTGTTAAAGGATTATGATTGCTCAATCTACTACCAACCAAGAAAGCTAACATGGTTGCAGATGCCTTAAGCCGAAAATCCATTAGCAATTTATCTCGCCTAGGGGTGAATAGAAGGGGTATCAGTTAAAGAGTGGCAGGAATGTATGAGCAGCAGGCTACAATTCCAATTTTCTGATTCGGTGGTGTTAATTGCGCATGTACAAGTCAAGCCCTCGATATTGCATACAGTTAAAGAAACTCAAACGTCAGATCCTTTCATTCTGAAATTGAAGGAAAAAGAGCAGCATGACGGTGAATACATATTAGATGGCAGTGGTATTCTCAGGTATCATATAGAGTTGTGGTCTCATTAGTTTCAGACTTGAAATAAAAGAATTCAATATAGCTCATGCGTCTATACGATGCACCCAAGCATGATCAAGATGTATCCCGACCTACGATAATTTTACTGGAGGGATGGCATGAAGAATGAAATAACGGATTACGTATCCAAAAGTTTGACATGTCAATAGGTTAAGGCATAACATCAAAGACCAGTGGGAACGCTTTGGAGGTTAGATATACCAAAGTGGAAATGAGACAAGATTACTCTAGATTTCATTGTGGGTTGCCTAGAAACCAAATAAGTTGTGATTCCATCTCGGTTATAGTTGTCAAACTTACCAAGCCGGTGCACTTTCTCTCTGTTAAGTCCATATTCACTGCTTCTTAGTACGCAAAGAACTACTTAGACAATATAGTATTCTTGCACACAGTTCCCATCTTTATTATCTCTAATAGGAGGCGCAGTTCACTTCCAGGTTTTGGCAGTCATTTCAAAGTACGTTGGATACTCAGCTCCAGTTTAGTAAAACGTTTCATCCTCAGATTGATGGTCAATCAAAAAATACCATATATACCATAGAAGATATGTTAATGGCTAGTGCCTTAGACTTTGGAGGCAATTGGGACCAGCATCTGCCATTGATCGAATTTGCCTGCAACAACAGCTACCACTTAAATATTCAAATGGCCTCGTTTAAGGCCTTATATGGGCGTAAGTACAGATCTCTGGTAGGTTGGTTTGAAATGGGGATTAAAAATTTTGACCTAGACTTAGTCCAAGATTCAGTCGAAAAGATCAAGCTGATTCGAGAAAGAATGAAAACATCCTAGAACATACTTAAGTCCAACACGGATCATCGAATGAGGGACTTGGAGTTTCAGGCAGGAGATTATGTGTTCACGAAGGTTTCCTCTTTCAAATATGTCATGAGATTTAGGAGAAAAGGCAAGTTAATCCCAAAGTATATTGGGCTGTATCAAATTCTCATAAGGGAAGGGAATAGAGCCTATGAGTTAGAACTTCCACATGATATAGACCAAATTCACCAGGTGTTTCATGTCTCCATGCTCAAGAAGTATATGTATGATGACTCTCACATGTTAGAGCCATATTCTATAGAAATCAACCAGAACATGTAGTATTAAGAACTTTATGTGCCTGTCGTCAATCGACAAGTCAGAAAGTTACGCTCCAAGAATATTCCATCAGTGAAAATCATTTGACAACACCACAAGGACCAAGAAGGTACGTTGGAGCCTGAGGACGTTATGTGACAACATTATCCTCATCTATTTCTATATGAAGGTATATTTCATAAGCTTGACTTTATATTAGATTCGAGGACGGATCCTTTTTAAGAAAGGTTAATGTAACACCCCGAATTCCATGACACGTCTATCATGGTCATATGTTTCATTCACGAGCCATTTCTATGCTTAATATTAGACTTGTGGCTTCCGTTACAAGTCAAAATCCACAGAATTGAAGATTTTGAATGATTTCATATTTCGCCTCATGCCATATTCATCCTTTGTTCAAACGAAACCTGACAGAGGATTCACGTTCAACAAGCATTCGACATGACATTTGAACGATTTCAGACTTCAAGTTCGTGTCGTGTTCATCTTGACATTCGAACGCGTGCCTATAACGTGTGTTCATTCAAGTCGTGTTCGAAAAGCCTTGCACGTTTTTAACCCATTTAAGTTAGAAACATCTAGAGATTTGTGGCTTATAAAAATAGACCTCTCTTTCTCTTCCACAATACCTCTCACGATCAAACCCCATTTTTCCCCTCCATTTTTGAGTTTCCCAAAGCTTGGAACTTGGGCTATTCTCCTTGCAATTTCTTGAGCAATTAGACTCAGGTAAGCTTCTCCATCTTGCTTTACAAAAGACCAAGTAATCCAAACATGATTTTATAATTTTAGTGTGAAACCTATGTAAACCTAATCATAACCCATGTCCAGTTTTGTATGAATAAGTTAATTACAACCTTGAATATGCTTATTTTGTTGAGTATTTTCATCAAGTGTGCAAAGTTTGACATAAGCTAGAACCTTGGGTTTTGGGTTGTGAATGCTATGGAACTCCTTATGGGTTTTGAAGAGAATGGAACATGATGAAAGAGCTTGTTGACTTTATACATGTTGTGTACCCATCTCTACGCAAATATCTCGTCTTAGGATGTCAAATATCCCCTTAGTCTTTCTAGTCGACATGAATACACTCATAATTCACGTACATGTTTAGAATCGTGAATATTATTCTAACCGTACGTTTATAGATCTCGTGCAGAAAGTCCCATCCAGTTCCACAAGCCAACACGAACAGTAGGATTAACGTCAGCTCTATGAGTAGATGCTATGTTTTTAACATCAAATGCCTTATAGTATTGAATTTATGTTCAAATGAATATCCATATTTGAACTTATATAACCATTTCTCTGAGTTGTTTCTTTTACATGTTACACTATTTGATTATATGTTTCATTTCTAGACCATGATAATTATGTTTGCCTTTTAAGTTGAGTTATATATTTGACATGTTTCACGAATACGGTTTATAAGATTTTGTCACGTGATTTAGTTAACTATCAAATTCCTTATTCAACTAATAAAATATTTTCAAACGCAAATAGAGTGTCGTCTCATTATATCTAGCTACTCGAGTATGCTCTCTATGCCTAATGGTTCTTGAAACCCTATTAGGCTAATTCATGTTTATGTACACAATCTCCTGTTTACGCAGTGCTAAGTTCATATTAAGTAGGTTTCACGCCCCCAGGCCACGATACTAGTGCTGATATTTACAACGGATATACAAGTGTAGATTTCATGAGTTTTTCATGTTACATTTCACACTTGGGATTTGTCTTCGAAAGTTTATGTTTTCACGAACATGATGTTTCAAGGTTGCAAGTAATTTTTCAAGCTTTAACGTTTTTATATTTTTACTTTCAACATTCACTTACTAGGTCGTACCAACGACTTAACCCCCTCAACTACTCAATTTTTTTATCGTAGGATATTGCCATAGCTCTCTCTTGCTGAGGACCCGCTTTTGTTAGATCGAACGACTTGGAGAAGATGGACGCTAGCTGCAGTCTTAGAGTCATTCATGTCATGGGTCAACTTTTGCCATTTTGATGTAACAGGCCACTAGACCTCTCGATATCTTGAACATTTTCATGGTATGTATAGTCATTTCAGATGTTTCAAGTGTAATAAATTGATGTATATAAGTTATGTATATTTCACAGAATTTGTCATATTATAGCACGATCTAGAGTATGTATGTTCAAGTTCAGTCATGGTCAGACATATGTGCATGAATGTTATCATAACAGACATGTTTATGTCAGAGGCTTATAGAGATGGTAAGATCGTTTCCTGCCGGTCATGTCTCAGCACATGAGACATGACAAATGTGTTCGTGATAATTTTTTTATAACAAATATATGCTATCAAAAATTCTTGACTGAAAAATATCTATTAAGAATTCTTAACACCCCGATTCTTAACAGTTAATTTTCAATTAAGAAACCATTTTCTTGACAGACATAACCTGTCAAGCTAGCCTATTTTTTAAGTAGTGGAATAATATATTTTAGTGAGCCAAAATACATATTTTAAGTGATCACATATATCACTTTTTCTTTTTTCACCAAATTTCCTTAATTTCAGTAATTATATCTCATTTATCATTCCAAAAATTTCCATTCCAACAAAATGATGCTCATTCCTTTCAAATATAACCAATTACATATATTAAGTGACCCCCAATACACACACTCTAGGTTCGAGGACATCAGTTATATAAACCAATTCTATACATACGTGGTTTGTCTACCTACAAAACACGACCATCACAAATGACCTCACAGAATCATACTAGTCGAGGTCAAGGTATATCATAAAATTCTTTCGTCATCATATAATTGATTCGATCTAGGTAAGACTGCCAAGTCTCTTATATATCTAACTTATCCATATCAACATATGTGTTGTAATGATCGGTAATTATGACTACTATTACACTGTGAGAAGAGTGTCACATGATATAAATTATGTTTGGACACATATACTTTCATGAAATGATTTTGGGAATGATCGGAAAATTCTTTGAGATTCTGATACTAGACGATACGATATTCTGCTCCGGACAGCCCATGGTATTTGGGCCATAACTTTCTCATACGAACTCCAATTTTTATGAATTTTATATTTCTGGAAAGCTGAGAACGAGGCCTACAACTTCTAAGTTGAATATTTTTCAAAATTCGAACCATAAATGGGTTGAAAATATATATCAGAAATTCGGATGAATTGTATCTGAGGGTCATTCTAGTAAATTCTCAAAATTTCTCCCAATTTCTAAAACCATAAAATTCAAAAAAAGAAAGAAGAAAATATGGAAGAAGAATAAGAAGAAGAGAAGAAAAATAAGAAAGATATAGGATAGAAGAGAAGCAAAGTAGAGGTATGACATCCAGTTATATATGTGAGAACTCAAAGGAAGAAACTCATAAGTAACAAGAGTTTGGTGGAGAGAAAAGAGAAAAGATTAAATAGTTAGCTGAGATTGGAGCCAATAAGATAGCTACTAAGATATATCTTATAAATGCATTTAAGCAGTCACATTATGAATAATAAATGTAGAACCTGAAGTACACTCAAGTCAAGGGAAGTGAAGATTATTGGCTATAGTATAAAGTACATAGTAATACCCTAAACAAGAATAAGATTTATGTGATGCATAGAGGTAGTTCGAGTATGATGGTAAGTGTAGAATACTAAGCAGAAGTTCATGGAATGAGAATAAGGAATTATCTTTCAATTAGAAAATTCAAAGGATTATTCACTAAGAACCATGAACTTTGAAGTGGTATGTACAAAAATGATAAAAGATTTCCAGGAGTTGTAATATTAAGTTTTCGAACAGAAGAGTAGAAAGGAAGTTAAGGAAAATAAGAATAACTAGAAACACAGCTATCCTTAAAACAAGATGAATCTGTGAGATGAACCCCAGAAAGGATTCTAGGACGAATACTATCTAAGGGGGGAGAATTTGTAACGACCGGTAATTATGACTACTATTACACTGTGAGAAGAGTGTCACATGATATAAATTATGTTTGGACACATATACTTTCATGAAATGATTTTGGGAATGATCGAAAAATGCTTTGAGATTCCGATACTAGATGATACGATGTTCCGCTCCGGACAGCCCATGGTATTTGGTCCGTAACTTTCTCATACAAACTATGATTTTTATAAATTTTATATCACCAAAATATGAGATCGAGACCTACAACTTTCGCGTTGAATATTTTTCCAAATACAAATCAAAAATGGGTTGAAAATACATATCATAAATTCATATGAATAGTGTCTGAGGGTCATTCTAGTAAATTCTAAAAGTTTCTCCCAATTTCTAAAACCTTCTAATTTCAAATAGCCCAAGTATAAAAGGGGAATACTATTCATATATCCCTAAAATTCAAAAAGATAAAGAAGAAAATGTGGAAGGAGAATGAGAAGAAAAAAAATAGAGAATAAAAAGAAGAAAGAGAGAGAAGAGAAGAAGAAGCAAAGTAGAGGTATGACATCTATGAGAAACTTGTAGGATGGTGGAATCCAACAAAAATGAGGTAAGGTTATTTGACCCAAATCTTGGATTTAGGAGTTTTGTTGAGTTAATGATATATGAATGTTATGAGCACACTAGACATTGTATTTAGTGACATCTGAGTATGGAATTTGATTATGTTGAGTAAGAACCAAATACTTTGAAATCCTAAAGTATTGAGTTAATTGGGGGTTATGAGATTTAAGAGTTAAGTGAATTGAGAAGTGTTGGTTAACAAGAATTTATGTTGAAGTTTAAAGAATGGATGAGTAGAAATTGTAGTATGGAAGAGTATTGAGCAAACTAGGCTTGGAAAGTTGCAGAAAAGACCTGAAAATGGCCTCGCGTTGCGACGTAGAATGCTCCGTATCATGACGCACAAGGCCCGGCATCATGACGCGACAACAGATTTGGTCACTGGTTCATCTGTGTATGTGCGCGTCGTGATGCCAAAAAAGGTTGATTCGCGACGCGTGATCAAAAATTCTCCAAATCAGTTTTAAATCACTCCAGTTTCACCCTAGCATGTTAAAGACCACCATAAGGGTCTCGTATCAGTTCGTGTATGCATATTATATCATGAATTAAGTACGATATGCCTTGAAATAATAATAAGTGTTTGAGTGGCTAAATTTAGTTTAATTCAGAATATATTCCCCAGCCTATTTTCTAATCAAAGTTATCAATTATATATCATTGCAGGAACCAGAGTTTTCTTCAGCAAGTGAGTAAGGTCAGCTAGATTCAAACCAGTGAGTGGACATACGTTTTCTTAAGTTGATTTTACTTTATGTTCTTATATTTTATGTATATAAGGCGTTAGACAAGTTTGGTTTGTATTATATTATAATTAAGCATGTTCCGAGAATTCTTTTAGAAATAGATCTTTTCAAAAGCATGATTTTATGTTTTCAAGGCATGGGGGAAAAATCCACCTCAGTATGTAACTTGATACAAATATGGAATTGACGGAGAGCACATGTGCATATGTAGAGGACTGGGGGGATGGCGATATGTAACCCCTCAGATCCTAGTTCAGGACTAGGGATGAAAGATGCCCATAGATCCTAGTTTCAGAGCATGGAGGGTAGCATAGATCTGCACCCCCAGTTCTAGTTCAGTGGCTTGAGGGACGGCGATACATAACGCCCCAAGACCACTAGTTTCAGGGACAAATAGTGGCATGCTTTGGGGGACGGCGATGCGTAACGCCCCAATGTCATGGATTTACACTTCTTGCTCTAGTTAGGCGTATGGGGGGACGACGATACTTAACGCCCCCATACGTCAGGTTTTTAAGAGACATAGATTAGTTTTCAGAAACAATTTTTCAGATACAGATTACAGAGACAGTTTTCAGAAATAGTTTTCAGAACAGATCTTTCAGATATAGGTTTTCGGAACTAGATCTTCAAAAGTAAACTTTAGAAAAGTTTTCCAGAAAGAAAGTGGTTTTCAGTTAATAGAAGAGTTTTCAGGAAAGATGATTTTAGATGAATATGAATTTAGAACCATGGACTTTTAAAAACACTTTTAATATCTACTTTTAAATTGTCCACTCACTTAGATCGCTCAAACGATCTAACCCCCCCACCCTCCTAGTTTCTTTATTTTTCAGGTTACTCATAGGATGATCTCGAGAGGATGGATACTGATGACAGTCACTAGGATATGGAGTCCACCAGGTCAAGTCAGAGAGAGAGCTCAGTTAGAGTCATAAGGAAGTCATGTATCAGAAACTAGTAATGTGTTGGTCCTTGTATATGGTTAAAACATATATCAATAAAATTATAAAAACAAGTGTTATTGAGTATACAGTTAGTAATATAGAGTTTACTTTTCATGTTGTCGAGTTTGGGCAACGGTCCTTTACATAAGATTTTGATTGAGAAAAGAGTATTTAGTGTTGTTCATAGTTAGAAAGTCAGAGGTTTAGGGGGATAGTACGACATATTCCCTGCCGGTAGCATCTCCCGAATTGGGCATGTTACATAGATGGTATCAGAGTATGGTCTATGGAGTCAGTGACTGCAGTGGGTAGAGTGTTGGGGTCTTGTATACGTAGTATACCCGGGATTCTAGTATATAAGACATTACCTCTCCAATATCGGATCCTCGAGTACGTCCTTAATTCCCATAGACAGGTCAGTAAGAATCCCTAAGTTATCTGAATTTTTTTCTTAGTAAAAGTAACCAAAATTCTTGTTCTAGTTAAGGATTCTCATGTAGTAATCCTGGCTTATTAAGCCGAAGTCCAAGACTAGTTGGGAGAACAGATAGTAAATTTCTAAGAATAGTAACCCAATGGAGTGGGAAAATAAAATTATAAGAAGTCAGGTAAGATGTATATGTGTTTAAGTAGCCATAGACAAAGAAAAGTAAAGAGACAGAATAAGATAGCAAAGTTCTATGGATACCTACCCAAGGAAGTAGAAAGGGAAAGAAAAGCTAGAAAGAAAGGTAAATGATAAAATAAAGATGCTTAAGCAATCAGAAGTAATTAGAGCTAATGATAGAAATATATGAATAAGAAAGAACAGAATCTTTAGTACTAAAGAAAAAGAATAGAATAAACCCGAGTAAGAAAAAAAACCTAGGTACGGTTCCTTCCTTTCCCGTAAGATTATTTCTTTCTAGTAAGACTCATTCTCTCATCAGAAAATTTCTTCAAGTATATCCAATAACCATGAATACCTCTTATAGATAGCAAGTTCCATGAGTAATGAAGAATAGACAGGAATATAAAAGAAGCAAGAAATCAGAATGAGAAGTGGGAGTTCCAATAGATAAGAGATGCCAAGAGGATGAAAAGATTTTAGACCCCAAACTCAGGTTCGCAAGTAAGCAAATAAAGGTTGTTAGTAGAAAGGATTAATTACCTTACCCCCAAGAGATTTGACATAGATATGACCCTGAGCTACCTAAAATCATATTCCTTGGTGATATCGATTAAGGAGGTCGTCTTGACGAAGCTTACCCCATACCCATCTTACATGAGTAATAGACTTTACCAGGACATAAGAGTACCAGAACAAGAAATGTCGACATCCATAGCGAAGTAAAATATTCATCCCGGTCTATGCCAGCATAGAAAGAGATAATAGTATGAAGCCTAGTTCCCATAACATCAGTATTAAAAGACAAAAGTAGTGAATTTGGTAGAAAATTGTGAAAGAATAAAAGGGACAGACCCATGGAATTGGAGATATTCAATAGTTATAAACGTACCCTTACAAACAGCAAGGCTAAATGATATAGCTTTAGCCTATATTAAGAGTGAAGAACAGAAGTTTAGGAAGAAACCCAGAAAAATGGATCAATACTAGTCTTAGCACCTCAGTCTAGAACCAAGAGATAATGAAAGAAGTTATATAGGATGCAGACAGTAACAAGAGAGTTCAGTACATATAGTAACATAGATAATGAAACTTGAAGGTAGGAATATAAAGCATAGACCTCAGGATAGGTGATGAAAGTTGAGGAATCCTAAAACTGTAGGGTTTTGAGGGAAATACCCGGATAACGCAGCGGAACGCGGAAAATCAAAATTTTCAGATTTCAATAATTTTTTTTTGATCAATTAAAATAAACTTATTTATTTTAAATACCCAATACTTAAAAACTGAAATTTTACCCAAGAAATCATATTTCTTGAAAATTACCGTTTGACCCCTTAACTTTGCTTTTTGTTCATTTTAGTCCTCAAATTGTCAAATATAATTTTGGATGATTCCAAATCAGTTCTAAAATGATTTCCAACATGTCCAATATATGAGATTATAAATTTCAACAAAAACCCCCCCATAAAAGTCCAAAATGGTTGTGAGGTCTCTTAGGTGGGCATATTGTGCATTTTTCTCTTTACTTGTTCAAAACATGTCAAGATCAAATCCAATCAGTCAAAAATTAAACATGCATCATATACACATCATAATACATCACATATATGAAAAGCCCAAAATTTACAAAGGGAATAAACCATAATTTTATAATTTCTTCAAATTGGACAAATTACACCAAATCAAATGAATCCAACACTTCAATGAAGTCTCTACCACACCAAACAAGTCTCACCACTTTGAAATAACTCTATAACAATTATAGGTCATCAATTAGTGGCCCAAGAACTCTAGAATAGCAACTAAATCATCAAATGATCAAAAGAATGCTTACTAATACCTTAAATGTTCCTATTGTTCTTGTCTACATCCTATTTTTCCTACATGTAGCAAGTTGGAAATTCTTACTTATTTCAAAGCTTATCTTGATTTCCTTTTGTTTCTTTTTTTTTATCTCAAACTTCTTTTGTTTATGTTTATGGAGGCTTAGATAAAGATGAAGCAAATGAAAAAATTTAACACTTTAAAACTTAGGTCAAGGCCGAATTTTGCAAGATAAAAAAATAGATATTTTCAATTTTTAACAAGTTAAAACAAATATCTAACAAGTCAAAACCAATTTGATGACTATTTCTTTTAATGTAAAAGTCAAACGTTTACATTCTAATCATTTCCTAACGTTATCATAACATAAGATATTTATATTTTAATTATTTAATAATTAATTAATTATAAATATCTCAAATATATGTATTATTTTTACTTCAAATATCTCAAATATATATTAATGATATATGTCAACTATCATAATTTGACAATTAATGTTGGTTTCTATAATTAGTCCCAAAGAAAGATTAAGCCATAGAAATACAAATAACATACATGCAAAGCTAGAAACATGGCGGAATCATACTTACTAAGCTTTGTGACGAAAATGGTGAAGACAATCCTTGAGTCTTCAAGGTGGAAGTTTCGGCCAAGCAAGAAGATGGAGAGAAGCTTCAAGTCTTCAAGTGTTCCAAGCTCCAAGGTTGTTTCCCTATCACCTCTTTTGATCCTTCAATGTGCTAGCAAAAATGGAGAAGATGAAAACAATTTTCTGCCCTTGTTGGAAGAAGCTCACGGCGTGCGTGAAGAAGAAGGAGATGAGAGTGAGAGACTTTTCAATTTTCTTATTCTCTTTTGTTTCAAAAACCGTGAGTAGCCAAATGAAAAGCAATGATAAGATATCAAATACGAAAATGAATTTTTTAATTAAAAAACCCTTCAAAAACCGTGAAAGGTTTTCCCTCCAAAGGAAAATTCATCATATGCCATCATTATCTCACATTGAGAATAGAGACAATGCATAATCCCATAAAGGTGACTAGATACATCCATCATCTATTCGTGTCAAGTAATGAGATATCGCGATGTGATTTGCGGATTCCACCCATTTCAAAATACGAATGTGTCCGTAAACACTTTCGGGCCCAAATTCGCTAATTCTGAATTAACGAATTTCCGTCGCGACGAGAATTAAATAATTACGCCTAGCGGAATTATTATTCAGATCGCTAACGAATTAATTCCAAATTAATTCGTTTGCCCGAATTAAAATCCGATTTTAATTCCGCGTCGAAATCTAATTTCGTTTAATAATATATCGAATATATTATTTTATCGATTAATTCCAAATTAATCGATCTCTCTCTCTCTCTCTCCTAATAAGGCATTTTATCCAAGATAAAGTTTCTCCGTAATTAATCCAAGATTAATAAAGTTCGAATCAAACATCATAGGTGAATCTTCAGGAAGCGACCCAAGAGATCTCCGGATATGTTGGCAGTAAATATGGTCGTTGGATAATCCAAACACGTACGTACCTCGTACTACGTTTTACCGATTTACAAGACAAGGTTGGCTTCTAGCAAAGCGCCATGCCTACCCAATTCTCCAGAAATATTCTTACTGGAATATTAGATCTTTATCAAGCGTAGTATACCGTAGTATCGCGTACATCGATCCAGTATCGGACGATCACATGTTAGGCCTGGGGCTGGAAATGTGTCTGCCCCGTACGAAACATATATCGGATATCAAACAACTAGTCTCTTTAAATCGGACAATCCTGACCTGGTCATATTGTCCCGAAGGTTGCAACCTTTTATAGAGTACTAGTTCTGTATCCTGCGTGATCATCATCTCCATATGTCTGAAGTGATACTTCCATCTTGACATCACATCCAGTACACTACGATTCTCGATAAACCCAGAAGAGGCGTACACAGAACCGGTTAAAGCCCCGAACCACCAAAACCAAAGTTTACCGATTGTCGCAAGTACTAGCGATGCAAGTCTCAGGTTAAGACCATATACACCTACCCTAATGCGGCCTCCCATAGACACGCAGACATACTACCAATGGGATTCTGCGGGGTCTATCCAGAGCGAATCTGTTTTCCGTACCATCGGTAAAACACAACCTCCTATCGCACTTGCATAAGTATCCAATACTTAAATATATGAGAACTATGCCGTTGTGCCATCACAACGTGCACAAGTGCAATACTAGTCTATTCCGCATTATCGATGTCCGATCTCGATAATACTCCGACTAGGATATTTAATGATTAAACCTTTTTGTATTGATACTGTCTCATATCATCTCAATACGGAATTAATCATATGGACTTTTGCCATCAATATATCAAAGTAAATAATTTACAAAACGGCAAAAGGCAATTTCATGATCACATAGTTAATTTTGTACAATAATACAATATCATTTACAAAACAGTGACGCTATGGGTCATAATGTCTAACAATTAATTAATGTATATTTAATAATATCATTTATTAATACAAACAAACATTAATTAAGAAATGACAGTTCGGTCCATATGCATGTATCTTTCGTTTAACCGTTAAACGATTTATAAATAATCGCCATTATTCATAAAAGTCGCCCTAGTGCTCTACGAGTATATTTCATTAGTGAGACTCTCTACATTCAGGTATATCCATCATGAAATCTAATTTCGTGTCATAATTCACCCACATGTAAATAATGATGACCACAAATATACTCGCTGAATCATACAAGTCGAGGTCATGGCATAAGTTTAATTCCTCAATCACAGGTATCTGGATATATCCCGGAGATATAGATGTAAACGTCAAATCCTTATATGGAAAATCTCGTCGACGTCTCTATTAGCAATCTCTAAAAGAAATCTTAGATTTCACTTCTAAAGTGTACCACGGGCCCATTATTTTTATTTGATTGCTAATCATATATGGAATACCTATGCTATGTACACAGATGTAACATCCCCAATTCGGGAGATGTAACTAGTATGGGATAGACCGTACTAACCCTAAAAGCCTCTAACTCTGATAACTCTTATTCAATTTCTAATACTCTTTGCTTTAATTATATACATATAAATCGTATATGTGGGACTGTGGCCCAATCTTAACAACTTAACATACAATCTCAACTCCAATAACTGTATATATAAATATGCATGCTTATACAATGACTACACATAACACAAATACTAATACAGGACTTTTGTTTGACTCTGACCGACTCCAACTGGATTCTTACTCTTGACTTGGACTGGTGGGCTCCAAACCCTAGTGACTGCATCAGTATCCGTCCTTCCGAGAATACCTACAAAAACAAGGTATCTTGGAGGGGTTAGATCGTCGTACGATCTAATTGAGTGGATGATAAACTGAAAACTGATATAAAAACTTTTGGTTCTAAAACCCAAATTCCAGAAATATCTTTATATAAAAACTCTTTTATGAAAACTTCATCTGAAATCTCTTTTATAAAACTTATCTTTCTGAAAACTGCTTTTGAAGCTCTAGTTTCTGAAAACTATTTCAAAAATATGGTTTCTGAAAACTATTTTCCTGAAACTCTGATATCCGAAAACTCTTTTTCAGAAAATCTGATGTCTGAGTATTGATCTGTATCTGAAAAACTTGACGTATGAGGGTGATATGTATTGCCGTCCCCCATACGCCTAACTGGAGCCATCAATGCAAATCCATGACTTTGGGGAGTTACGTATCGCCCTCCCCCAAAGCATGCCACTACTGTCTCTGAAACTGGTGGTCTTGGGGCGTTACGTATCGCCGTCCCCCAAGCTCCAAAACTAGAACTGGGGTGCGGATCTATGCTTCCCTCCAAGCTCTGAAACTAGGGTCTAGGGGCGTTACGTATCGCCGTCCCCCAAGCTCCAAAACTAGAACTGGGGTGCGGATCTATGCTTCCCTCCAAGCTCTGAAACTAGGGTCTAGGGGCGTTACGTATCGCCGTCCCCCTAGCCCTGAACTAGGATCTGGGGGCGTTACGTATCAATGTCCCTTCAGTCCTCTACATGTGCACATGTTCTCTGTCCGTCAATTCCAAGCCGCATCAAGTTACATACTGGGGTAGGTTTTTTACCCCATGCCCCGAAAACATAAAATCAACTTTGAAAACGTTTTTGTCTTAATCATAACTTAAAGCATAAACTATCATGTAATTACAGTAGTAAAATCATCTAACGCCCTAAAAGCGTGAAAATAAGTCCGATAAGAAAATACGAAATGGAAATCCAGTAAAATGGAAAATGTCCACTCACTATTTTTGGAATTTGGCTGGCACTGAATTCCTTTATCGAAGAAGATTGTGGTTCATGTGGATGATCTACGATCGGAAACTCGATTAGTATATTCGTAGTAAAATGAGCTTCGAACTTAGCTAAGCTTATTAATACATTGGTATGTTTTATCTACAAGGATTATCATGCTTGTTTCTTGATGTAAAGTATGTATACGAACTAATTCGAGACCTATAAGACGACCTCTATGTTGGTTTCTATTATTAGTCCCAAAGAAAGTATAAGCCAATGAAACACACGATTTATACATGCAAAGCTTGAAGCATGGCGGAATCATACTTACAAAGCTTGTGACGAAAAATGATGAATAAAATCCTTGAGTCTTCAAGGAGGAAACTTTCGGCCAAGGAAATGAAGAAGAAGCTTTAAGTCTTTTAGTATTCCAAGCTCCAAGGTTGTTTCCCTATCACCTCCTTTGATCCTTCATTGTGCTAGCAAAATGGAGAGGATGAAAAACAATTTTTTTGCCTTGTTGAAGCTCACGGCGTGAGCAAGAAGAAGAGGGAGAGAGGCTTTTTGGTTTTCTTTTGTTTTTTCTCTTTTTTGTTTCCAAAACCGTGAAGGGATAGATAACAATTACCAAAAATATTTGGTAATATCCCTCCAAAAACGTGAAAAAGTTTTCCCTCCAAAAAAGCCATTAAATGGCCTCACCTACTTACATTGAGAATAGTGACAATGTATCATCCAATAAAGGTGACTAGATACATCCATCAACTAGTCGTGTCAAGTGATGAGACTTCGCGATGTGATTTGCGGGTCCCACTCGTTTCAAAATACGAATGTGTCCGTAAACACTTTCGGGCTTGGTTTCGCTAATTTCGAATTAACGAATTTCCGTCGCGACGTAAATTAAATAATTATGCCTAGCGAAATTACTATTCACATCGCTAACGAATTAATTCTAAATTAATTCGTTTGCCCGAATTAAAATCCGATTTTAATTCCGCGTCGAAATCTAATTTCGTTTAATATATCGAATATATTATTTTATCGATTAATTCCAAATTAATCGTTCTCTCTTCTAATTAGGCATTTTATCCAAGATAAAGTTTCTCCGTAATTAATCCAAGATTAATAAAGTTCGAATCAAACATCATAGGTGAATCTTCAGGAAGCGACCCAAGAGATCTCCGGATATGTTGGCAGTAAATACAGTCGTTGGATAATCCGAACACGTACGTACCTCGTACTACGTTTTTACCGATTTACAAGACAAGGTTGGCTTCTAGCAAAGCGCCATGCCTACCCAATTCTCCAGAAATATTCTTATTGGAATTAGATCTTTATCAAGCGTAGTATACCGTAGTATCGCGTACATCGATCCAGTATCGGACGATCACATGTTAGGCCTGGGGCTGGAAATGTGTCTGCCCCGTACGAAACATATATCGGACATCAAACAACTAGTCTCTTTAAATCGGACAATCCTGACCTGGTCATATTGTCCCGACGGTTGCAACCTTTTATAGAGTACTAGTTCTGTATCCTGCGTGATCATCATCTCCATATGTCTGAAGTGATACTTCCATCTTGACATCACATCCAGTACACTACGATTCTCGATAAACCCAGAAGAGGCGTACACAGAACCGGTTAAAGCCCCGAACCACCAAAACCAAAGTTTACCGATTGTCGCAAGTACTAGCGATGCAAGTCTCAGGTTAAGACCATATACACCTACCCTGATGCGGCCTCCCATAGACACGCAGACATACTACCAATGGGATTCCGCGGGGTCTATCCAGAGCGAAGCTGTTTTCCGTACCATCGGTAAAACACAACCTCCTATCGCACTTGCATAAGTATCCAATACTTAAATATATGAGAACTATGTCGTTGTGCCATCACAACGTGCACAAGTGCAATACTAGTCTATTCCGCATTATCGATGTCCGATCTCGATAACTACTCGACTAGGGATATTTAATGATTAAACCTTTTATATTGATACTGTCTCATATCATCTCAATACGGAACTAATCATATGGACTTTTGCCATTAATATATCAAAGTAAATAATTTACAAAACGGCAAAAGGCAATTTCATTATCACATAGTTAATTTTGTACAATAATACAATATCATTTACAAAACAGTGACGCTATGGGTCATAATGTCTAACAATCTCCCACTTGGCCTATAGCCAGTCACTCAAGCATCTAATACCTGAACTATGTATATGTCGTTCAAACACATGCTGAAGAACAGCTTCGTCAGCGGATCTGCAATGTTGTCATCCGATGCGACCTTCTCGACTTTTACATCGCCACGATGTATAATCTCCCGAATCAGATGGTAACGCCGAAGAACATGCTTGGATCGTTGATGAGACCTTGGTTCTTAGCTTGTGCTATAGCCCCGTTATTGTCACAATACAATGGCACGGGCTCAGCTGCTAACGGAACTACTCCTAATCCGATTAGGAATTTTCGGATCCAAACTGCCTCCTTTGCTGCTTCCGACGCAGCGATATACTCCGCTTCTGTTGTTGAATCGGCAACAGTATCTTGCTTGGAAGATTTCCAGCTCACTGCTCCGTTATTCAAACAAAAAATGTACCCCGATTGCGACTTGAAGTCGTCCTTGTCGGTTTGGAAACTTGCATCGGTGTACCCAGATACCTCAAGTTCTCCACCTCCATAAATTAAGAAAGCATCCTTAGTTCGTCTAAGATACTTAAGGATATTCTTAACTGCCATCCAGTGACCTTCACCTGGATCGGCCTGAAAGCGACTGCACATGCTCAAAGCATATGACACATCAGGTCGCGTACATATCATGGCATACATGATCGATCCGACTGCCGAGGCGAACGGTATCCGACTCATGTTATCTCTCTCTTCTTTAGTCTTAGGACACATGTCCTTAGACAGAAGGATACCACGTGACATTGGCATCAATCCCTTCTTGGATTGATCCATGTTGAATCGCTTCAACACTTTGTCAATATATGTACTCTGGGAGAGTCCAAGCAGCTTTCTAGATCTATCCCGGTAGATCTTTATTCCCAGAATAAAGGCTGCTTCTCCCAGATCTTTCATGGAGAATTTTAATGAAAGCCAAGCTTTCACCGACGTTAGCATGGGAATGTCATTGCCTATAAGCAATACATCGTCGACATAAAGGACAATAAAAGTCAGTGCTCTCCCACTAACCTTCTTGTATACACAAGGGTCATCAGCGTTTTGCACGATCAATCATATTCTTTTATGATCTCATCAAAACGCTGATTCCATGACCGTGATGCTTGCTTCAATCCATAAATGGATCGATTTAACTTACAAACCTTGTTTGCAAGTCTAGGTACGATAAAACCGTCAGGCTGTTGCATATAAACATCCTCCAAAAGGTTTCCGTTAAGGAAAGCGGTTTTAACGTCCATCTGCCATATCTCGTAATCGAAATATGCAGCTATTGCAAGCATTATCCGAATGGATTTAATCATGGCAACGGGTGAGAAAGTTTCGTCATAATCAATACCATATTGTTGACGATACCCCTTTGCTACAAGCCTAGCTTTGTACGTTTGCACGTTGCCATCCATGTCGGTCTTCTTCTTGAAGATCCATCTGCATCCAATAGGCTTTACGCCTTCTGGTGCATCAACCAGTGTCCAAACTTGGTTGGCGTACATGGAATCCATCTCGGACTTCATGGCTTCTTGCCATAAAGCGGAATCAATATTCTGTATTGCTTCCTCATACGTAGCCGGTTCATTATCCTCAATAAGATTAATATCTACATGAGGCGAGATCAGGAACCCATACCTCTCAGGTACTGTCCTGACTCTCTCCGACCTACGCGGTCCTTGTGTATATGAAGATTGTGGTACAGACTCATCCCGGATGGTCTGTTTATGTTCCGTCGTTGATTCATTGCCAGGAACAGTATCACTACGATTTTCATCGAGCTCCACTTTCCTCCCACTTACCACTGCATCTAGGAATTCCTTCTCAAGGAAAAATGCATGTAGAGCAACAAATACTTTGTTCTCTTGTGGGTGATAGAAGTAATATCCTTTGGTTTCCCTAGGATATCCCACGAAAAGGCATTTATCTGATTTGGGTTCTAGTTTGGTACCTTCCAAACGTTTAACATATGCCCAGCATCCCCAAATCTTCAGGAAAGAGAAACCTGGTTTCCTCCCTGTCCATATCTCATATGGAGTCTGTTCAACAGACTTTGACGGAACCTTATTCAAAATAAGTACTGCACTGTTTAATGCGTATCCCCAGAAGGATATTGGTAGCTCAGTGCGACTCATCATCAGGACCTTACCATGTCTAACAAGGTACGGTTTCTCCGTTCAGACACACCGTTTAATTGCGGTGTTCCAGGAGGAGTCCACTGTGAAAGAATACCATATTCTTTCAAGTAATCTTGAAACTCATAACTTAAGTATTCGCCACCACGGTCCGACCGCAATGTCTTAATACTCTTGCCTGTTTGTTTTTCTACTTCGTGTCGAAACTCTTTGAATTTCTCAAAAGTTTCCGACTTGTGTCTCATTAGATACACATAACCATAACGAGATGCATCATCTGTAAAGGTTACGAAGTAATGATATCCACCTCTAGCCTGGCTAGACATGGGCCCACATACGTCGCTATGAACGAGGGCTAACAGTTCTGTGGCACGTTCACCTTTACCACTAAAAGGTGATTTAGGCATTTTGCCTAAAAGACAAGATTCGCAGACATCATATGAATTAGGATCAAATCCGTCCAAGTACCCACTCTTCGAAAGTGTGGATATGCGAGTCTTGTTAATGTGTCCTAGACGACAATGCCACATGTAAGCTTCATCTTTTAGATTACTCCTTTGAGCCTTTTGTTTGTTATTTTATGTTTAGGAGATTCATTTATATTCAAAATATAAAGGCCATTATTTGCAACAGCAGTGCAAATTTCTGCATCATCTTTATATAAATAACACCCCTTTTCTAAATACAAAAGTGTACCCATGCTGGGTTAACAAAGATACAGATATGATATTCCTAGTCAAACTAGGTATATAAAAACAGTTCAAAAGTTTAAGCACATGCCCCGAGGGCAATTCCAAAACAAAAGTCCCTACAGCCAAAACAGCAACTGGAGTTCCGTTTCCGACTCGTAGATCAACCTCCCCTGAAGCCAGCATCCTGCTATTCTGCAGATCCTGCAAATCAGTACATATATGAGCAGCACAACCAGAATCAAAAATCCAATTTTTAAAACTAGAAGTAGTCATATTTATCTCAATAACAAACATACCAGAGGCTAGTGCCTTGCCTGCCTTGATATCCTCCCTGTGTCCCTTGCCCATTCGGCAGTCACGTTTCCAGTGACCCTTCTTGCCGCAGTTGAGGCAGACATCTTGAGACTTGTCCATTGGCTTCCCAGAAGCTTTTTCAACTTGCCTTTACCCTTTTTCTTATGTTTCTTCTTCCTCACCCCTCCAGTAGCTTTGGGCCCAGCCCTTGGCCTCTGAGAGGTCGATGCATAGTGCGCCTCGCGCTTGCCCCCTTTTTTGGAGTTCTTTTTCAGACTCCTTCAAGATGGATAACAGCTCTCCAAGAGAGTCATCCGTGTCCATCAACTTATAGTTGATTATGATTTGTTTCCAAGAATCAGGAAGTGACTGTAAGATCAAATCTACGGTCAGCTCAGCCTCCAAGACTATTCCCATATTGGCCAACTCATCAATATCGGCGATCATTTGAGCCCGGGCCTCAACTGATGCGCCTTCAGTCATTCGGGCGCGGAAGAGTTTCTTCACCAACTCGTACCTCTCCATCCGCTTGTTGGTGCGGTGGAGATCTCTCAGTCTAGCCATCATATTATAAGGATCCAAGTCCTTATTCTAGCGACGAAAGTGCTGAGTCATCGAAGCTAACATAATAGCCTGAGCAGTGTCACAATCATCGCTGTGAGTTTTCCATAACTCCAGCTCAAGTGGGTCAGTGGGCTTAGGCGGGAGAGGTATCTGTATAGTGTACAGCATCCTCTCAGCCCCAAGGACTATCCTTAGGTTCATTTCCCAATCAGCGAAGTTTTTGCCCTTAAAGACATTGTCACCCATGATGATGTCTCGGACATTTCCCTTGCTTGCCATCTCAACTACGATAGTCCAACTATCTAGTTAACGAAAAATGGGTACAGTCAAACTGTTACAAAAAAAAATAACAATGTATTAGTCCAACTAATTTTAATAAATAGACGAAATAATATTGAAAGACGCGTAAGGCTAAGTATCTGAACGAAATAGCAAATTCAATACTAGCCTCCCACTATTTTCATCAAGTCTCTAACCCTCTGTTGAGAACTCGGGAAATCCTATTTCCTAGTGGGCTAGGATCCCGTTAAATAACACACACCTTGACTTTGGCCAACAAGCTGTATGCTATTTAACTAGGTAGATCTCAAAGATCAATTGGATCCCATCCAATTCCTAGATCCGGTTAGGTGGACATCCAAATCCAAAACATATGTACATTACTTATGCCAATGTATCTAATACATTTTCCTAACTATCCTCCGAATCATCTAGGCCTTGGCTTTGGCACAACAAACCAATGATTCCAGTTAAGCGGGACCCATTGACAAGGAAAGTTTCGTAATCAATGTCGTTGGACAAGAAGTGATCTTGACTTTGGCCAACAAATCACAACTTGGACAAGACACCGATGTGGAACAAAACTCTCATGATTCAAGTACATCCTCAATTGACAAAGGTCTTGACTTTGGCCAACAAACCAATGCCAATTTTGGATCTTGAACAAGAATCATTCAACGGAAGGATAATCGCTTAATATAGATTGAGGGATTTTTGCGTAATTGGCAACCAATTTATTATCTTTGTTAGGTCTCATCATCATACACCCTTAAGCATGCTTCTAAACATCATAAAGCGCGTAAAGTAAATTAATAGTGATATACGGATGGATATATAAAACAACTTGTTCCTAGAACAAATCACTCCATTTCCTCTCCCCCGCTAGCACTATTCTACTTCTACCCAATTACATAATACAATAAGAGAAAACCTCATTTACATTGAGGGGAATTAGGTGAGAAGAGAATACAAAGAGATAAAAGAGATAAGGCTGGACACGCAGGTCCAATTTATAAATTCAAAATTTACAATAATTTCTAAAATTACCTTTCCCTTCTAATATCCATCCGATATACACTATTCATTCATCACATACATATATATTCAATCAAGACATGCTTACAACCAATCTAATCCAATTAATTAGTCTTTGTTTAAGTGATCATCCAATATTCAAACAACGGTTTGATTTTGCGCGAGTCCAACTCGTTTGAGAATAAGTACATAAGGTACGAATTCATGAATTATATCGAACTACTCGTTAAATCCATTTAAGTCGTATTCAATACTAATTCAATTTATTTAATTCCAAATTAAATGTTTACACTTTTAATGTGCTTTTAAGGACTTAGATTCTAAATCTAATCTAATTGGGTCTCCAAGCCCAACTAACATCCAATGTTTGTTTAATTAAAGTCCGATGGGCTTTCAATTGATTTATTAAGGCTTGGGCTTTGGTCAATGTGGGTCAAACCCAATTACCAAGCCCAAATAAGGAATCACCCTTAAATGCCATAAAATCAATTTCAAGCCCATAAGGCCCAATTAAACATTAAAGCCCATTTTACTATATTTGGACTTAATTGAGTGATTTAAGCTCAAATTGGATCCAATCCTTTGGCCCAAATCTACTTGGCCCAACCAAGCCCATTATGCCCAAATAATAACACAAGCCCATTTTACAATAAGCCCATTAATTAAATTTTAATATTCCAAATTTTAAAATTCAATTAATTAAAGTGTAAATCCATGATTAATTCATTAAACCAAATATTTCCAAAACACCAATTTAATTTATTAATCATCACTTGTTCAAACACATGTCCAACATTTATTTGAACAAAAAAATCAAGTCCTTTAACATGCCATATTTCATTCGGCCAAGAGGGATTTTCGGTTCGATTTGTTTTTCAATCCGATTGAATCACTAATCTAAATCCCGTATATGTTTTAAGTCATCTAATGAACTTGTACACAAAAAAATTCCAATCCTGTGCAAGGACCTCCACATTCGGCCAAAGCAACAAATTTGGGGAAAAATCATCCAATGCATTTTTCTCAAAATTGATCATGTATAACATCATATTACATACATATAAGCATACTTAATCATCAAATTTCACAAGAACATGCTTCAATCAATTTTACCCAAATCTCCATATTCGGCCAAAGCAATAATTTTGGGGAAAAATCATCCAATGCATTTTTCTCAAAATTGATCATGTATAACATCATATTACATACATATAAGCATACTTAATCATCAAATTTCACAAGAACATGCTTCAATCAATTTTACCCAAATTAACCCTAATGTATTTCATGCTTAAACATGGCTTCATGATACCATTGTTGGTTTCTATTATTAGTCCCAAAGAAAGTATAAGCCAATGAAACACACGATTTATACATGCAAAGCTTGAAGCATGGCGGAATCATACTTACAAAGCTTGTGACGAAAAATGATGAAGAAAATCCTTGAGTCTTCAAGGAGGAAACTTTCGGCCAAAGAGAAAGAAGAAGAGAAGCTTTAAGTCTTTTAGTATTCCAAGCTCCAAGGTTGTTTCCCTATCACCTCCTTTGATCCTTCATTGTGCTAGCAAAATGGAGAGGAATGAAAAACAATTTTTTTTTGCCTTGTTGAAGCTCACGGCGTGAGCAAGAAAAAGGAGAGAGGCTTTTGGTTTCTTTTGTTTTTTCTCTTTTTTGTTTCCAAAACCGTGAGGATGAGATAACAATTACCAAAAATATTGGTAAATATCCCTCCAAAAACGTGAAAAAATGTTTCCCTCCTAAAAAGCCATTAAATGGCCTCACCTACTTACATTGAGAATAGTGACAATGTATCATCCAATAAAGGTGACTAGATACATCCATCAACTAGTCGTGTCAAGTGATGAGACTTCGCGATGTGATTGCGGGTCCCACTCGTTTAAAAAATACGAATGTGTCCGCAAACACTTTCGGGCTCGGTTTCGCTAATTCCGAATTAACGAATTTCCGTCGCGACGTAAATTAAATAATTATGCCTAGCGAAATTACTATTCACATCGCTAACAATTAATTCTAAATTAATTCGTTTGCCCGAATTAAAATCCGATTTTAATTCCGCGTCGAAATCTAATTTCGTTTAATATATCGAATATATTATTTTATCGATTAATTCCAAATTAATCGTTCTCTCTCCTAATTAGGCATTTTATCCAGATAAAGTTTCTCCGTAATTAATCCAAGATTAATAAAGTTCGAATCAAACATCATAGGTGAATCTTCAGGAAGCGACCCAAGAGATCTCCGGATATGTTGGCAGTAAATACGGTCGTTGGATAATCCGAACACGTACGTACCTCGTACTACGTTTTTACCGATTTACAAGACAAGGTTGGCTTCTAGCAAAGCGCCATGCCTACCCAATTCTCCAGAAATATTCTTATTGGAATATTAGATCTTTATCAAGCGTAGTATACCGTAGTATTGCGTACATCGATCCAGTATCGGACGATCACATGTTAGGCCTGGGGCTGGAAATGTGTCTGCCCCGTACGAAACATATATCGGACATCAAACAACTAGTCTCTTTAAATCGGACAATCCTGACCTGGTCATATTGTCCCGACGGTTGCAACCTTTTATAGAGTACTAGTTCTGTATCCTACGTGATCATCATCTCCATATGTCTGAAGTGACACTTCCATCTTGACATCACATCCAGTACACTACGATTCTCGATAAACCCAGAAGAGGCGTACACAGAACCGGTTAACCCCGAACCACCAAAACCAAAGTTTACCGATTGTCGCAAGTACTAGCGATGCAAGTCTCAGGTTAAGACCATATACACCTACCCTGATGCGGCCTCCCATAGACACGCAGACATACTACCAATGGGATTCCGCGGGGTCTATCCAGAGCGAAGCTGTTTTCCGTACCATCGGTAAAACACAACCTCTATCGCACTTGCATAAGTATCCAATACTTAAATATATGAGAACTATGTCGTTGTGCCATCACAACGTGCACAAGTGCAATACTAGTCTATTCCGCATTATCGATGTCCGATCTCGATAATACTTCGACTAGGGATATTTAATGATTAAACCTTTTATATTGATACTGTCTCATATCATCTCAATACGGAACTAATCATATGGACTTTTGCCATTAATATATCAAAGTAAATAATTTACATAACGGCAAAAGGCAATTTCATTATCACATAGTTAATTTTGTACAATAATACAATATCATTTACAAAACAGTGACGCTATGGGTCATAATGTCTAACACTCTAACACTACGGGTGGAACTGGGATGATAGAATCATTTAGGAAAAATTTATGTCACATGTCGCGACGCAAATCTTGAGTGTTGCGACGGACAGCGTCCGAGGCGTGCAATAATTTTCCTCTTACGCGTCACGACGCAAGGTTTCTTCAGTTTCCAGGATCCTATTTTGCTTCTCTAAGGTCATCCAATGCACAAAACATCAAGTTTCACTTCATATTAATACTTCCATACTTAAACCAATACACAATACATTATCATACATCAACTTCGCACATTATAATCCAAGTTAACATCCTCAACACTCATTAATCACATCATTCCCACTCTTAGCTAAACCCCTAGAATTCATAAAATTTGGGTACTTATGCTATAACCAATTTCTTTTCTTACCAATCAATAATAGATAACCCTTAGCATGCTAGTATTTCTATTTTGTCTTCAAACTTCCAAAATTCAACAAATTGAATTTGGGTTAAGTTGGTCTTACCTCTTCCTTGTGAATTCCCTCATCCTCCAAGGATGCCATATCCAACCTTGATTCATCTTTTTATTTTCCTTCTTCCTTCTTCTTCTTCTTTTCTTCTTCCTCTTCTTTCTTTTCTTCTTCTTTATCATCTTCTTTCTCCCTTCCACGTTTCTTCTTTCTCTTCTTGTTCCAATTTTATGATTTGTTAAATAGTATACCCTTTATATAGTGGGATTCATTTGATATTTGGAAGTTTGTGGAAAAATGTGGAATTTTGGAGAATATTTGAGATTCTTCTATTTGGGTCCGAAGTTACTATTCATCTAAAATTTGGATCTACGTTTTCGACTCGCTTCTAGTCTGAATTTGGAAAATTTTTCAACGCGAAAGTTGTAGATCTCGATCTCATCTTTCCGTTGATATATTATTCATAAAAATCAGAGTTTGTATTAGTAAGTTACAGCCTAAATACCATGAGCTATTCAGAATAGAACTTCATGAAATTTCGTATCGGAATTTCTAAGAATTGTCGTTTGTCCCCAAAGTCATTACGTGAGTGTATATATGCTCAGACATAATTTATTTTATACAATACTCATTTCGTGATGTAACAGTACTACTGTGCGTCAGTAGTAGTAGAGACTACCGGTCGTTACAAATTCTCCCCCCTTAAATAAGAGAACATCGAGACTCTTTTCTTGTATCAAATACAAGCATTCATGAGGTCTAGATACTCTTTGTGACCTATGGAGTGTGTGTGTTGAAGATTCTTCATCTACTAGAACTTCAGGTTCCTCCATTGGTTCGTTGTTATCAGGTTGGACTTCATCAAGTCCAACCTGTGTATGATTATCACCTTCTGACAAAAATTATACCTCTATAAATTTATGGGTCAGTCTCTTCAACTAAGAGAACATCAAGACTCTTTTCTTGTATCAAATACAAGCATTCAGGAGGTATAGATACCCTTTGTGACCTACGAAGTGTGTGTGTTGAAGGTTCTTCATCTACTTGAACTTCAAATTCCTCCATTAGTTTGTTGTTATCAGGTTGGACTTCATCAAGTCCAATTTGTCTATGATTATCACCTTCTGACAAAAATTCTACCTCTAGAAATTTTGCGAAGCGAGCTACGAACACATTTTGATGCTCGGTATCATAGAATATATATCCCTCGTATTCGAACGATATCCAACAAACCAAAACTTTTACCCTCGAGGTGAAAGCTTATCTAGTAGATCCATCCTTACATAGGCAGAACAACCCCAAACCTTAACATAATTTAGATTTGGTTTCCTACCAGTCAATATCTCAGATGGAGTCGCAGGAACAGATTTTGAAGGAATCTTATTCAAAAGATGTGCAGCTGTTAAAAAAGAGTAGCCCCATAAATGATAGGGCAAATCTGTAAAACTCAACAAAGATCAGACCATATCCAATAAAGTCTGATTTCTCCTCTCAGACACCACATTGTGCTGTGGAGAACCTGGACGAGTAGATTGAGCGAGAATCTCATTCTCCTTCATATAATGCATGAACTCACCACTCATAGATTCGCTGCCTCGATCAGATCGAAGGCATTTAATATACTGACCAGTTTATTTTTCTACTTCATTACGGAACTCATTGAACTTTTCAAAGGTCTCTGATTTATGTCTCATCAGATAAACATAACTGTACCGTGACATATCATCGGTAAAGGTAACGAAGTATGAATAACCACTGTGAGCATTCTGACTTAGTATACCACACACATCAGAATGTACGAGTTCCAGTAAGTTAGTAGTGTGGTGTCCAGCACCAGAAAATGGGGCTTTGGTCATCTTACCCCGAATACGTGATTCACAAGTTGGATAGGGTTCAATGGTGAGATCTGGTATCAAACCATTCCTAACTAATTAGGTAAGGCATTTCACGCCTATATGAACTAGCCTCATATGTCATAGTTCAGTATTATAACTACAGACAAACTACGTTTATTAATCATAGTATTCAAAATATCTCTAGAAGTATGCAATATGTAATGACCATGCTTATTTGGACAACAAAGGATCTTAATATTACGTCTATCATATAAATATAAAGAACAGTAATTAATATTAACATGATAGCCTTCTATATCTAATACAAAAAGATATATAATATTTGCTACACATCCTGGTACAACGTAGTAATCATTTAACAAAAGGCTCCCACTCAGTATAGGGATCTCGCATACTCCCACTGAAATTACATCTAGAGAGTCTCCACTCCCAAAACACAATTGTATCTCTCCAGATTTTAGCTTATTACATTCCTTCAGCACCTGCAATGATTGCAAATGTGAACAGGACAAGCAGAATCTGAAATCCAGTTGTATGTAACAGCTTCACAAGCTAGTGAGATATCAATAACATGAAAAATAAATGTACCTGATGTAGATGCCCTCTTTCTCCTTATCTGGGCAATGTAGTTAGGACAGTTCTTTTTCCAGTGCCCGACTTTGCTACAATGATGGCATTTGTCTTCAAACGCCCTCTTGGGCTTAGCTATCTTTCTTTGCGGTGGAGGACCGAAACCATTCTTCTTCTTCGCTTTCGTCTTCTTTCCCTTTGGCCTAGCCTGGGAAGAAGTAGAAAGTGAAGTAGGTTTCAGAGGGCTAGTCGATACTCCCTTCCTTGGGTCCTCTTTCGATGTGATCAGCATCCTATGTAGTTCATGGTAAGAACAAATAATCTCGTTCATGTTGAAGTACATTACGAATTAGCGATAAGATGCTGGGAGAGAACCAAGAATGACACTCCTATCGAGAATGTCATTTAGAGGGAGATTATATTGCCTCAGTTGTTCGATCAAATCGATCAAGTGAAGAACATGTGAGCTCACAGCTTGCCCCTTGTCCAGCCGAGCATAGAATAGTTCCATCGCCACTTTATGAACAACAACTTGTTCTTGGTTCATGTACGATTCTCTTAATCGCATCATCATACTATATACATCTATCATGACATAGTACTGCCTCTTGAGTTCCGATGCCAGTGAACTTAAAATGTATGATTTAACTTTTAAATCATCATCTTTCCAAGACTGGAAAGTTTCTAGTTCATCCAGTGTTGCATCCTCAGACACGGCAAGGGGCAGCGGACCCTCAAGTACATATCCCAACTTTTCGGATTCAATGACAATCCTTAAATCCATATCCCAATCGGTAAAGTTTTCAGCGCCATTCAATTTGTTCGTATCCAATATATGCGCAAACAAATTAGTCGATTTTCCCGCCATCGCAAATATATTGTATAGATTATGAAAAACGATTAGCAGAATTAAACATTTTCATATATATCAAAAGTATTAACTAGATCATGGATTTTTAATCTAAAAATGCCTCTCCCACTAAATCATTCAATATTATAATCCCCAAACAGAATACAAAGATTTAATAATTAAATTAAATTAAATACAAATAGTGAAAGGTGGATCCCATGAATATATTTCAGCTCACAGATTTGGCACGTTCTCGCCTACGAATAATCATTAGGTAGACAACTCATTGTCAATCACTCACTAATGACTCATGTGTTTCAGTCCTGGTCGTTTCTCATTGTGACAGCTTTGGCATGTTCACAAGGAGGCATAGAAAGGTTAAACTTATCAATGATAAACTCAAGCTACTTGCATAACCCTTATAGCTTTGGCACGTTCAGGATTCCGCTTTTGCTTGAATTTATCTAGTATCCAATATATATCCGGCATAAATAAATTTCTATCGGCTACATCCTCACAGTTTTGGCACGTTCTCAGATGTAGTCATGGAAAAGATATCTATAAACTATATTGACAAGACGGACCATGTAACATGCATCAAATACATAATTAGCATATAACCTTATTAATTAGGGATTTTTCTATAAAGTGTCATACACCCTAAATCTAATCAAATTAAATTAAACATGTATGTATAAAACAAAGATAAGATTGAGCATTGAATTTAAAGGGCTAATCATATCAATGGCCTAGAATCAGACTCGCTCTGATACCATTTTGTAAGGGTTTTAAGGGAAATACCCGGGTAACGCAACGGAACGCAGAAAATCAGAATTTTCCGATTTCAATAATTTTTCTTGAATCAATTAAAATAAACATATTTATTTTAATTACCTAATACTTAAAAACTGAAATTTTACCCAAGAAATCATATTTCTTGAAAATTACCATTTGACCCATTAACTTTACTTTTTGTTCATTTTAGTCCTCAAATTGTCAAATATAATTTTGGATGATTTCAAATCAGTTCTAAAATGATTTCCAACATGTCCAATACATGAGATTACAAATTACAACAAAAACCCCATAAAAGTCTAAAATTACCGTGAGGTTCCTTAGGTGGGCATATTGTGCATTTTGCTCTTTACTTGTTCAAAACATGTCAAGATCAATTCCAATCAACCCAAAATTAAACATGTATCATATACACATCATAATAGATCACATATATGAAAACCCCCAAATTTCGAAAGGGTATAAATCCTAATTTTATAATTTCTTCAAATTGGATAAATTACACCAAATCAAATGAATCCAACACTTCAATCAAGTCTCTACCACACCAAACAAGTCTCACCACTTTGAAATAACTATATAGAAATTATAAGTCATCAATGAGTGTCCCAGCAACTCTAGAATGGCAACTAGAACATCAAATGATCAAAAGAATGCTTACTAACACCTTAAAAGCTTTCTTTGTTCATCATACATGCAAAACCTTATCATCAAACTTCCAACCATCAAAAACACAAATAAGAAAGAGTAGAAAAACTTAAGAACAACATAGGATGTAGCCTAGAACAAGAGGAACATTTTTCCTACATATAGCAAGTTGGAAATTCTTACTTATTTCCAAGCTTATCTTGATTTCCTTTTGTTTTCATCTCTTTTTCTCTCAAACTTCTTTTGTTTATGTTTATGGAGGCTTAGATAAAGATGAAGCAGATTAAAAAATTTAACACTTTAAATACTTAGGTCATGGCCGAATTTTACAAGATAAAAGAAATTAGATATTTTCAGTTTTTAACAAGTTAAAACAAATATCTAACAAGTCAAACCAATTTGATGACTATTTCTTTTAATGAAAAAGTCAAACATTTACATTCTAATCATTTCCTAACTTTATCATAACATAAGATATTTAAATTTTAATTATTTTAATTATTTAAGAATTAAATGATTAATTAATTAAATAAATATAAATATCTCAAATACATATATTAATGATATATGTGAAATATCATAATTTGACAATTAATTAATGTGTATTCAATAATATCATATATTAAATACAAACACATATTAATTAGGAAATGACGGTTCGATCCCCATGCATGTATCTTTTGTTTAACCGTTAAACGATTTATAAATAATCACCATTATTCATAAAAGTCGCCCTAGTGCTCTACGAGTATATTTCATTAGTGAGACTCTCTGGATTCATGCATATCCGTCACGAAATCCAATTTCATGTCTATAATTCACCCACCCGTAAATTTTGACGACCACGAATAAACTCGCTAAATCATACAGGTCGAGGTCATGACATAAATTTAATTCCTTCACCACAAGTATCCGGATATATCCCAGAGATATAGATGTAAACGTCAAATCTCTATAGGGACAATCCCGTCGATGTCTCTATTAGTAATCTCTAAAAGAAAGCTTAGAATTTACTTCTAAAGTGTACCACGGGCCCATGGTTTTTATCTGATTGCTAATCATATATGGACTACTTATGCTCTGTACACAGATTTGGCGGATTTTATCTTGACACACACACAGGACACCCTGAGGATCTGTCCACACCCAATGAATAGGCGGAGGTCTGACCTTAATAAATCGGTGACGTGACTGCCATCTAAGTGTAGAAGATGTCTCATGTGCCCAAAGTGGTATCTCAAGTCGAAGAATCACTTATTCTACTCAACCCGAGAAGATTCTTATTAATGTTAGTGTACCATCCATTAAGAATCTTCGATGAGTCGTTCAGTGTTTATCCGCTATAAACACTTATACGTCTATACGAGTCTCCAAGACTTATGGTTCATTGAGAAACCATTCAAATCCAATATTCCAGTAAATGACATGTACCAGTCTCAACAGGTTTACTATACTGACCAAATAGTGTAAACCTTGACCTAGAACTGTCTAAGAATGACAACGTCATGATACAACTCAATGTCAATTATGACATTTTTGTAACTGTATCATAACTAATCATTTTAAGGTCAATTACGTCTTTACCATATAAAGAGATATATTATATTATAGAAACTGCTTATTTTATTCATAATAAAATATTTACAAAAGTATATACAAGAAAATACAACAGGGAATTAGCGCTTTGAGCACAAACCCTAACAAAAACATGATATAGTCGAAGCAGCTTTCAATAGAATGAATAATAATTTTCCCTTTTAGAAACCCCAAACTCTAAGTAAGCTTATGGACACCTAAGTAGACTGTCACCAAGTTTATGAAAATGATAAAAAAAACTGATTCACATATCCTTATTGAATGTATATACACACTCTTCTACTTAGAGCCCAGCAAGGAAAAAAACAAGTAAAGAAGCGTATTTGACAGGGTAAACAAATTATGAGATAGCTAGATTGCCGGGCCAACGAGTGCAATAGGACATAAATAATAATCATAGGACGATAATATATTTATATAAAATGGAGTAATGTGAAAACATGGAAAATAAAGCTAAATCTCGAAATTATTATTGAATTGAGAACCTTTAAGGAGGCAAAGACTCAGAAAAGTAAGAAATCAGAGAGAATAATTCTCATGATGATAACATATAAAGAATCTCATTGAATTATGATGAAAGAACTAGTAAGGGACTAGTACCTAAACTAAGGATTTAATAGAGAATTCCTAAGTAATCGAAGTAGATGGAATTTTCAGGAAAGTAGAGACGAAAAAAGTTCAAGGAAATGAGATGAGGAGAAAATCTTAGTAAATAGAGTAAACTTCATAAGGAGCAAAATAGAAGCAATATAGTAGGACTCAGAGAGTAAGCAATGATTACAGATGTTCAAGCAACAACGACTAGTGAAAAGAAATACAGAGGCAGCATAATGGAGTTTTTAGATAGCATGACTCTAGAAGAGGCATTATGATTGATAGTCGGAAAAGAATTAAGAGTGAAATTGAAGCAGGAAACTCAGGTAGTATCTAGTAGAAGAATTTTAGTATGAGAGTCAAGCCAGATGTGTAAACACGGAAAGTTATAAGCTTATAGGTAAACAAAGAGTACAACCGTGGCATGAGAAGCTATTGAGATTACTATCAACAGTAAGACGTCAGGACTCAACCCCACCCTCCCAACCCTCGTTATACAATAGCAGAAAAGATGGATCCCGTTTTTTACTTTAAATACATTCCCAGGAGAAATCGAATATACAGTAAAGTAGGCTGAAATATAAAATTTTCAAATCTAGTACAAGAATGGGGTAAAAGGAGAAAGTGGTGCTAAGTAAAAAGGTTTAGAAGAAAGATAGCCTATATGAAATTATTAAGAGAGAAAATAGTAGTTAAGCAATAACATAATATAAGAGAACCGACGATAGACATAACCAGAGAATTGAATAGGTTGATGCCCATCAACGTAAAAGATAGATACATATGAACCAAAATTTCCGCAAATAGTTAAGAACAAGAAAGAAGACAAGAAGGACGTCAGGTGAAATGTAGAGGTAAAACTGTTGAGATAGGACAATAATAAAATAGATACCAGACAAACAATGACAGAGGTGTGTAATGATAAGATAAATTTACAATGGTACTATGGAATAATATGTCGGGGTTTTATAGGGGTATTACCGGGCAACGCAGCAAAATGCGGAATATCAAAATTTTCCAATTTCAAAAATTTTTCTCGGCCAATTAAAATAAACTTATTTATTTTAATCACACAATACTTAAGATCTGAAATTTTTATCCAAGAAATCAAATTTCTTCTTCTTACCGAATTGCCCCAATACTTTGTATTTTTTTCATTTTGGTCCTCAAATTTTCAAATACAATTTTAAGTGATTCCAAATCATTACCAAGATGTATTTAACATGTCCAATACATGAAAACACAAATTGCAACAAGAACCCCACTAAAAGATAAAATTGCCGAGAAGGCCGTGAATTTTCAAGATTTGCAATTTAGTCCAATCTTGTTCAAAACAAGTCAAGATCAAATACAATTAATCCCAATTTAATATACATCATATATACATCAATACAACACACATATGAAAATTCCCAAATTTGGAAAAGGTTAAGAACCCTGATTTTAAAATTTCTTAAAATTGACAAATTAATCAAATTCAATAGTTTAATTCAATTTTAATAACACTATTATAATGAAACAACACAAGAAAAATTCTAGGTCATTAATAAGTGGTCTAACAACTCTAGAATGGCAACATGATTACAAATAATCAAAAGATAGCTTAAGAACCAATTTCATGCTTTCTTTGTTCATCAAACATGCAAGCACCTTTCAAACAAGTTTCCAACCATTTAATTACATACTTAAAGAGAAGAGAAAATTCTAAACAACACAAGTTGAAGCCTAGTATCATAGAAATAATTTTCTAATTAAAAAAGTTTAAGAAAAACTTACAAAAATTCAAGTTTTTCAAGCTTTTCTTTGTTTCTTCAACCTTTTTTCTCTCAAACTTTCTTTGTATATTTGGTGGCTTAACCTAATGAATGAAAAATGAAACAAAATAATTTATACTCTCCAATGAAGCCCTTGCCGAATTTTGAGTAATAAAAATAAAAATCTAGATTTTTTTGTTTCAATTATTAAAGTTAATCCACTTGTTGTATTTTATCATTATAACATTTAATGATTACAACAAGTCAAACTAATCAAATAAAGTCATTTCCTAAAATAATCATAAGTTAAGATATTTATATTTTAATTACTTTAATTATTTAATAATTAAATAATTAAATAATTATTTAAATACAAATATTTTAAATTATGTATTATATTTACTTTAAATATTCAAATACATATATATTTATGTTATCTCAAATATCACAATTTGACATTTAATTAATGCATATTTATTAAAATCATTCATTAAATACAAATACACATTGATTAGGAAATGACCATTAGATCTATTTGCATGTATTTTTCGTTTAACCGTTAAACGACTTATAAATAATCAGTATTATTCATAAAAGTTTCCCTAGTGCTCTATGAGTATAATTTATAGGTGAGACTCTCTAGATTCAGGCATATTCATCACGAAATCCAATTTCGTGTCCATAATTTACCCACCCATAAATTATGACTACCACGGATAAACGCGTTGAATCATACAGGTCGAGGTCATTGCATATGTTTAATTTCTCCCTCACATGTATCCGGATAAATCCAAGAAATATAGATGTAAATGTTAAATCTTTATAGGGACAATCATGTTGACGTCTCTATTAGCAATCTCTAAATAAACATTTAGAACTCACTTCTTAAGTGTACCACAGGCCCATGGTTTTTATCTGATTGCTAATCATATATGCACTATCTATGCTATGTACACAGAACTGACGGATCCTATGTTGACACACACAAGACGATCTGAGGATCTGTCTATACCCAACGAACAAGCAGATGTCTGACTTTAATAGGTCGGTGAGATGACTGCCGTCTAAGTGTGGAAGATGTCTCATGTGCCCACAGTGGTATCTCAAGTCGAAGAATCTCTTATCCTACTCAACCTGAGAATATTCTTATTGACGTTATTGTGCCATCCATTAAGAATCTTCGGTGAGTCGTTCAGTGTTTATCTGCTATAAACACATGTACGTCTATACGAGTCTCCAAGACTCATTGTTCATTGAGAAACCATTGGAATCCAATATTCTAGCATACGACATATACCAGTCTCAACGAGTTACTGACCAAGTAGTGTTAAACCTGGACCAGGACTGTCTAAGAATGACAACGTCATGATATAACTCAATGTCAGTTGTGACGTTTTTACAACTGTATCATTACTAATCATTCTAAGGTCAATTACGTCTTTACCATATAAAGAGATATATTATATTATAGAAACTGTTTATTTTATTCATAATAAAACATTTACAAGAGTATTTACAAGGAAATAGAACAAGGAATTGGCGCTCTGAGCACCAACTCTAATAAAATATCTCACTTGCTCTAGTGCCAATATCGATTGTATCTAATATCCATCAAATCCACATGTTTATTAAATAACTTTGGAGGTATGGCCTTCATAAGCGAGTCTGCTATATTCTTAACTAGGTATCTTGTACATGACAATGTCCACTCGCGACACAATTTCTCAAATGATGTGGTACTTGCGTTCCACATGCTTCGACTTCTGTTGTGCCCTCGGTTCCTTTGCTTGCGCAATGGCTCCAGTATTATCACTGTATAACAGAATCACATTCTCGATACTTGGGACCACTCATAATTCTGTGATAAAGTTCATAATCCATACAGCTTCCTTTGCAACTTCAAAAGGTGTAATGTATTCTGCCTCTGTGGTGGAATCAGCTATTGACCCCTGTTTGGAACTCTTACAACAAACTGCACCACCGTTATGGGTAAACATGAATCCTGATATAGACTTTCTATCATCAGGATCCGATTGGAAATCAAAATCTGTATACCCATTAACTTGCAGTTCATTTCCTCTATATATAATTAACTTATCCATAGTACCTTTAAGATACTTCAGGATATATTTAATGGCCATCCAATGGTCATTGCCTGGATTGGATTGATATCTACTGGTTACACTAACAATGAAACTGATATCAGGCCTAGTACATAACATGACATACATTATGTTACCCAAACACGAAGCATAAGGTTGGTTATACATTATAACCTTCTCATCTTCTGTTTGCGGACACATCTTCTTCGAAAGATGAATCTCATGTCTGAACGGTATATTTGATGTCTTACAGTTACTAAAATTATACCATTCCAAGATATTATCTATGTACGTTGATTGGGATGACCCAATTAGCTTCATTTCTTTATCTCTATATAGTTTTATGCCTAAAACATAGAAAACTTCTCTCAGGTCCTTCATGGAGAAATTATTACAGAGGTAAGCTTTGACGTCTTGCATCATCCCTATATCATTCCCAATGATTAGGATGTCGTCAACATAGAGGACTAAAAATACCACCATGCTCCCACTGGCCTTCTGATATACACAGATTCTTCCGAATTCTTGAGAAAATCAGACAATTTAATAATCTCGTCGAATCTAAGATTCCAAATTTATGAAGCTTGTTTAAGTCCATAAATGGACTTCTTAAGCTTACATACCATACCCGAGTTCTCGCTTGATGCAAAACCCTCCGGCTTTTCCATATAGATTTCTTCATCAAGAAATCTATTTAGAAATGATGTTTTGAAATCAATTTGCCAAATCTCGTAATCATGATAAGAAGCTATAGAAATCAAAATCCTAATAGACTTACGCATTGCTACTGGCGAAAAAGTTTCATTGAAGTTGACACCAGATCGCTGCGTGTAACATTTTGCTACCAGTCGAGCCTTATAGGTTTCAACCTTTCCATCAGGCTCGCGCTTCCTTTTGTAAACCCACTTACAACCGATAGGAACAATTCATTCGGGAAGCAGAACCAAGTCTCAAACTTGATTCTCATCCATTGAGTCTAACTCGGATTTCATGGCATCTTTCCACTTTACGGAGTCAATGTCCAACATCGATTCTCTATAGGTAAAATGGTCAGTCTCTTCAACTAAGAGAACATCGAGACTCTTTTCTTGTATCAAATACAAGCGTTCAGGAGGTCTAGATGCCCTTTTGTGACCTACGGAGTGTGTGTGTTAAAGGTTCTTCATCTACTTAAACTCCAGGTTCCTCCATTGGTTCGTTGTTTTCAGGTTGGATTTCATCAAGATCAACATGTCTATGATTACCACCTTCTGAAAAAATTTCTACCTCTAGAAATTTTACGAAGCGAGCTACAAACACATTTCGATGCTCAGTATCATAGAATAGATATCCTTTTGTATTCGAATGATATCCAACAAACCTAAACTTTTACCCTCGAGGTGAAAGCTTATCTTGTTGAGCCATCCTGACATAGGCTGTACAACCCCAAACCTTAACAACATTAAGATTTGGTTTCCTACCGGTCCACACTCATATGGAGTCGTAGGAACAACTTTTGAAGGAATCTTATTCAAAAGATGTGCAGATGTTAAAAGAGAGTGGCCACATAAATAATAGGGTAAATCTGTAAAACTCAACATAGATCGGATCATATCAAATAAAGTCCGATTTCTCCTCTCAGGCACTTCATTGTGCTGTGGAGTACCTGGAGCAGTATATTGAGCGAGAATATCATTATCCATCATATAATCCATGAACTCACTACTCATATATTCACCGACGCGATCAGATCGAAGGCATTTAATATATTTACCTGTCTGTTTTTCTATTTCATTACGGAACTCTTTAAACTTTTCAAAAGTTTCGATTTATATTTTATCAGATAGACATAACCTTACCGTGATAGATCATCGGTAAAAGTAACGAAGTATGAATAACCACAGTGAGCAGTCTGACTTAGTGGACCACACACATCAGAATATACGAGTTCCAGTAAGTTAGTGGCGCGGTGTCCAACACTGGAAAATGGGATTTTGGTCATCTTACCATGAATATATGATTCACAAGTTGGATAGGGTTCAATGGTGAGATCTGGTATCAAACCATTCCTAACCAATTGGGTAAGGTGTTTCACGCCTATATTACCTAGCCTCATATGCCATAGTTTAGTATTATTAACTACAGGCAAACTATGTTTATTAATCCTAGTATTCAAAATATCTCTAGAAGTATGCAATATGTAATGACCATGCTCATTTGGACAACAAATGATCTGATTATTACATCTATCATATAAATATAAAGAACAGTTCTTAATATTAACATGATAGCCTTTTGTATCTAATACAAAAAGAGATATAATATTTGCTACACATCCTGGTACAACGTAACAATCAATTAACAAAAGGCTCTCACTGGGTAAGGGGATCTCACATACTCCCACTACAACTGCATCCAGAGAGTCTCCATTCCCAAAATGCAATTGTATCTCTCCAAGCTTTAGCTTCTTACTTTCCTTCAGCAGCTGCAATGAATTGCAAATGTGAACAGGACAAGCAGAATATAAAACCAGCTGTATGTAACAGCTTCACAAGCTAGTGAGATATCAATAACTGGAAAAGTAAGTGTATCTGATGTAGATTCTCTCTCTCTCCTTATCTGGGCAATGCAGTTAGGACAATTCTTTTTCCAGTGCCCGACTTTGCTGCAGTGATGACATTTATCTTCAGACGCCATCTTGGGCTTAGCTATCTTTCCTTGTAGTGGAGGATCGAAACATTTCTTCTTCTTCGCTTTCGTCTTCTTTCCATTTGGCCTAGCCTGGGAAAAAGCATAAAGTGAAGTAGGCTTCGGAGGGCGAGTCAGTATTCCCTACCTCAGGTACTCTTCCGCTGTGATTAGCATCATATGTAGTTCATGGTTGGAACAGATAATCCCAAAGTACATTACGAATTGGCGATAAGATGCTGAAAGTGAACCAAGAATGACATTCCTACCGAGAATGTCATTCAGAGAGAGATTATGTTGCCTCAGTTGTTCGATCAAATCGATCAAGTGAAAAATAATGTAAGCTCACAGTTTGCCCCTCGTCAAGTCGCGATTGGAACAGTTCCATCGCCACTTTTTGAACAACAACTTATTCTTGGTTCATATACGATTCTTTTAATCGCATCATCATACTATATGCATCTGACATGCCATAGTACTGCCTCTTGAGTTCCGATGCCAGTGAACTTAGAATGTATGATTTAACTTTTAAATCATCATCTTTCCAAGACTGGAAAGTTTCTAGTTCATCTGGTGTCGCATCCTCAGACACAGCAAGAGGCAGCGGACCCTCAAGTACATAACCCAACTTTTCAGATTCAAGGGCAATCCTTAAATCCATATCCCAATCGGAAAAGTTTTCAACGTCTTTCAGTTTGTTCGTATCCAATATATGCGTAAACGGATTAGTCGATTGTGCCGCCATCGCAATTCTATCATATAGATTACGAAAAATGGTTAGCATAATTAAACAGTTTCATATAATATAAAAAGCATTAACTAAATCATGGATTTTTAATCTAAAAATACCTCTCCCACTAAATCATGCAATACTGTAATCCCCAAACATAATACAAAGATTTAATAATTAAATTAAATATAAATAGTGAAAGATAGATCCCATGAATATATTTCATTTTACAGCTTTGGAATGTTCTCGCCTACGTATATTCATTAGGTAGACAACTTATTGTCAATCACTCAATAGTGACTCCTGGATTTCCGGTCCTGGTCGTTTCTCATTGTGACAGCTTTGACACGTTCACAAGGAGGCGTACCAAGGTTAAACTCGTCAATGATAAACTCAAGCTACTTGCATAACCCCGACAGTTTTTTGCACGTTTAGGATTCCGCTTTCGCTTGAATTTATCTAGTATCATATATACATCCTGCATAAATAAATTTATATCGGCTACACCCTCACAGCTTTGGCACGTTCTCGAATGTAGTCATAGAAAAGATATCCATAAACCTTATTGACAAGACATACCAATTAATATGCATCAAATACATATTAAATATAAAACCTTATTTTCAAATAGGGATTCTCCGCAAAAGATGCCTTTACTTTATTTAATCAATTTATTAAACACATGCATGCATAAAGTAAATATTAAATTAAACATTGAATTTAAAGGCATAATCATATTGAGTGTTCAGAATCTGACTCGCTCTGATACCATTTTTTCGGGATTTTACCAGGTAACGCAGCGGAACGGGGAAAATCAAAATTTTCCGATTTCAAAAATTTTTCTCAGGCAATTAAAATAAACTTATTTATTTTAATCACCCAATACTTAAGATCTGAAATTTTACCCAAGAAATCAAATTTCTTCTTAATTGATGAATTGCCCCAATCTTTGCATTTTGTTCATTTGATCCTCAAATTGTCAAATACAATTTTAAGTGATTCAAAATCATTACCAAGATGTATTTAACATGTCTAATACATGAAAACACAAATTGCAACAAAAAACCCCACTAAAAGACAAAATTACCGAGAAGGCCATGAATTTTCAAGATTTGCAATTTGGTACAATCTTGTTCAAAACAAGTCAATATCAAATCCAATCAATCCCAAAATTAATATGCATCATATATACATCAATACACAATAAATTTATGAAAATCCCCAAATTTGGAATGGGTTAAGAACTCTAATTTTACAATTCTTCAAATTGACAAATTACACCAAATTAATCAAATTCAATAGTTTAATTCAATTTTCACAACACCACACAATGAAAACAATATAAGAACAATTCTAGGTCATTAATGAGTGGCCTAACAATTCTAGAATGGCAACATGATTATCAAATAATCAAAAGAGAGTTTAAGAATCAATCTCATTCTTTCTTTGTTCATCAAACATGCAAGCACCTTTCAAACAAGTTTCCAACCATTTAATTACATACTTAAAGAGTATAGAAAATTCTAAGAAACATAAGTAGAAGCCTAGTATTATAGAAATAATTTTCCAATTGAAAAAGTTTAAGAAAAACTTAGAAAAATTCAAGCTTTTCAAGCTTTTCTTTTGTTCTTCAACATTTTTCCTCTCAAACTTTATTTGTAATATTTGGTGGCTTAACCTAATGAATGAAAAATGAAACAAAAACAATTTATACTCTCCAATTAAGCCCTTGGCCGAATTTTTGAGTAATAAAAATAAAATATCTAGATTTTTTTTTTCAATTTATTAAAGTTAATCCACTTGTTGTATTTGATCATTATAACATTTAATGATTTACAACAAGTTAAACTAATCAATAAAGTCATTCCTAAAGTAATCATAACTTAAGATATTTATATTTTAATTACTTAATTATTTAACAATTAAATAATTAAATAATTATTTAAATACAAATATTTTAAATTATGTATTATATTTACTTTAATATTCAAATACATATATATTTATGATATGTCAAATATCACAATTTGACATTTAATTAATGCATATAATAAAATCATTCATTAAATACAAATACACATTGATTAGGAAATGACCATTAGGTCCATTTGCATGTATTTTTCATTTAACCATTAAATGACTTATAAATAATCAGTATTATTCATAAAAGTTTCCCTAGTGCTCTATGAGTATATTTCATAGGTGAGACTCTCTAGATTCAGGCATATCCGTCACGAAATCCAATTTCGTGTCCATAATTTACCCACCCGTAAATTATGACGACCACGGATAAACTCACTGAATCATACAGGTCGAGGTCATTGTATATGTTTAATTCCTCTGCCATAGGTATCCGAATATATCCCAAAGATATAGATGTAAATGTCAAATCTCTATAGGTACATTCACATCGATGTCTCTATTAGCAATATCTAAAAGAATACTTAGAACTCACTTCTAAAGTGTACCACGGGTCCATGGTTTTTATCTGATTGCTAATCATATATAGACTATCTATGCTCTGTACACAGAACTGACAGATCATATATTGATACACATATGACACTTTGAGGATCTGTCAACACCCAATGAACAGGCGGAGGTCTGACCTTAATAGGTCGGTGATGTGACTCTCATCTAAGTTTGGAAGATGTCTTATGTGCCCACAGTGGTATCTCAAGTCGAAGAATCACTTATCCTACTCAACCCGGGAAGATTCTTATTGACGTTGGTGTACCATCATTAAGAATCTTCGGTGCATCGTTCAGTGTTTATTCGCTATAAACACCTACACGTCTATACGAGTCTCTAAGACTCATGATTCATTAAGAAATCATTGGAATCCAATATTCTATTATACGACATGTACCTATCTCAACGGGTTTATTTTACTGACCAAGTAGTGTAAACCTTGACCAGGAACTGTCTAAGAATTACAACTTCATGATACAACTCAATATCAGGTGCGACGCTTTTGCAACTGTATCATAACTAATCATTCTAATGTCAATTACTTTTTTATCATATAAAGAGATATATTATATTATAGAAACTGTTTATTTTATTCATAATAAAATATTTACAATAGTATTTACAAGGAAATGCACACAGGGAATTGGTGCTCTGAGCACTAACCCTAACATAGTAAGCTTTTCAAAACTGGGATCAGACTGAAATTTATCGTATAAGTAAAGGGAGAAAGATGGATGATAGAGACTTGTATGTTCTTTTTGTAACGCACCGTTAAGGATAATATATAGGATAACTCAAGAAAAGATTAAGTACAACTAACATAAGGTCAAGGAAAATAAGAATACCAAAATTATTGAGATCGGGACAACTCTTAAATAGGATAGGATTCGAGAGATAATTGAAGGTGGAGCATTCTAGAGTACAAGTAAGCAAAGAAAGAATAGTCAGCATAAAAGACAATAACCATACTAGTACCAGCAAAGAAACAAAATGTGTAGAAAAGTAAATTAGACCAGTTTGGCTAGAGCCAACATTGATAGTAAATAATACAGTTTTAGCATAAAGATATACGAGGTTAGGCTTAATATAAATACTTTGTCCCAAACTCCTTAGCCAACCGAGAGGATCGCTAGAGAAGACTACCCTGAAGTAACGTCCTAGTATGGGAGCCATTGATTGATAGTGAGAATACATGAAAAGGTTAGTTATGAGTTATGAAGTCCTAAACCCATAAATAGTTGTATATGTGAGAACTCAAAGGAAGAAACTCATAAGTAACGAGGGTTTGGTGAAGAGAAAAGAGAAAATATTAATAGTTAGCTGAGATTGGAGCCAATAAGATATCTACTAAGATATATCTTATAAATTCATTTAAGCAATCACATTATGAAGAATAGCTGGAGAACCTAAAGTACACTCAAGTCAAGGGAAGTGAAGATTATTGGCTATAGTATAAAGCACATAGTAATACCCTAAACAAGAATAAGATTTATGTGATGCATAGAGGTAGTTGGAGTTTGATGGTAAGTGTAGAATACTAAGCAGAAGTTCATGGAATGAGAATAAGAAATTACCTTTCAATCAGAAAATTCAAGGGATTATTCACTAAGAACCACGAACTTTGAAGTGGTATGTACAAAAATGATAAAAGATTTCCAGGAGTTGTAATATTACGTTTTCGAACAGAAGAGTAGAAAGGAAGTTAAGGAAAATAAGAATAAGTAGAAACACAGATATCCTCGAACCAAGATGAATCTATGAGTTGAACCCCAGAAAGGATTCGAGGACGAATACTATCTAAGGGGGAGAATTTGTAACGACCGGTAATTACGACTACTGTTACACTGTGAGAAGTATTGGGGTTTTGGGCGAAGGGGCGCAGCGGAAGCGTGGGTTCGGGCGAAATCGTATTTTAAAAAACTTTTTAAAATACCAAATAAATTATTGAATATCTAATATGAATAATTTATTCATATTTCACATAAACCTATTTATTCAATATCAAATATTAACATAAATATAGTTGAAAACTCGCGAAACTCTTACGAAAATGGTTTTTCCGTAAAATTACCTAAAAAGTGTTTTTTACCGAACCGACTACCCAATACTTATGGAAACTGTCTAGGTCAGCTCCATTAGTGTCGGGGCAGTTCATGGTCTTCCAAACAGTGACGGATTCACTGTTTGGACAGTCATCACCCCGTTGGCTCAAAATCCACCCGATAACGTCTTTTTTGGCCTTTTTTACTTATTCAAGTCGGAAACACTTTCCGGAAATTGTGCCAACTCCCAAAACACATCCAATACATTCAAAAGACAACATTTCCATCACCAAATCAAAATGGTATCCAGGTCTGATCATAAAATTGAAAATGACCAATTTTCATGCTTTAAATCCAAAAATTCAAGATTAATCAAATTAATCATATCACCAACCAAAGTCACCAAATATGAACAACCCAAGAAAAATTCTAGGTGCCATAAGAGTGGTCACAACACTCTGGAATAGAAACTCATCATCAAATGATAAATTTGGAAACTAATTACACTAATTACTTCCAAATCTATTTCACACAGCAAATACCACCTCCAATTCAACCACCAAAGCCAAAGCCCCAATTTTTAGATTTAAAAGAATCCTAGAACCCTTCTAGATTGTCAAGAAACAAGAAACAAATATTCCAAGCTTTGGGTTTTGAAGAATTACCTTAAATCTCCAATCTTCCTTAAGCTTTTTCTTGCTTTTCCTTCAATCTTTGTGCTTGAATCATCAGGATCAAGGAAACCCATTTTTCATCTTTCTTGTTTGAAACTCTTGGCCAAGGTACAAGACAACAAGAGAGAGAAAATAATTTTTCACTTTTAAATAAGGTGATTCACAAAATTATGGAATCCAATTTTAATTCCGCTTTGAAATCCGATTTCATTTATATATCAAATATATTATTTAATTGATTAATTCCAAATTAATCATTCTCTCTCTTCTATCCGAATTTTATCCCAGATAAATTCTTGCCGCAATTAATCCTAGATTAATTTTCTCTCTCTCATAATTAAACCTAGATTATTATGTTCGAGACAATTTTCATCGGTGAATCTTTGGGAGGCGACCCAAGAGATCCCTAGATATGTTAGCAGTAAATGCGGTCATCGGACTATCTGAATACGTGCATACCCGGTACCATGTTCTTATCAATTTACAAGACATGGTTGGCTTCTAGCAAAGCACCGTGTCTACCAAATTCTCCAGAAATATTCTTTTAAGGAATACAAGATCTTTATCAAGCGTAGTATACATAGTATTGCGTATTACGATCCAGTATCGGATATCACATGCTAGGCCTGGGGCTGGAGTTGTGTCTGCCCAGTACGAAGCATATATCGGATCACTAGCAACTAGTCTCTTTATGATCGGAAAGTCATGACCTAGTCATACTTTCCCAATGGCTATAGCACTATAGAGTACCAGTTATGTATCCCTGCTTGATCATCATCTCCATATGACTGAAGTGATACTTCAATCTTGACATCACACCCAATACACTACGATTCTCAGTAAACCCAGAAGAGGCGTACACAGAACATGATAAAGCCCATGACGACCAAAACCAAAGCGTACTGATTGTCGCAAGTATTAGCGATGCAAGTCTCAGGTTAAGACTATATACACATATCCTGATTCGGATTCCCATAGACACATAGTCATACTACCAATGAGATTCTGAGGGGTCTATCCAGAGCAAAGTTATCCCCGTACCATCGGTAAACAGAACCTCCTATCACACTTGCATGAGTATCCAATACCCAAATATATGAGAACTACGCCGTTAAGCTTCCATAACACGCACAAGTGTAATACTAGCCTATTCTGCATTATCGATGTCCAGTCTCGATAATACTACGACTAGGGATATTTAATGATTAAACCTTATGTGGATTAATATTGTCCCATATCTTATTAATCCGGTACTAATCATATGGACTTTTATCATTTATATATCCAGGTAATCCAATTACAAATGATAAAAGAATAATTTCCTTTGTCACATAGTTAATTTTGTACAAAAAAAACCATGTTCTTTATAAAATAGTGATGCTATGGGTCATAATTATCCAACAATCTCCCACTTGGCCTATAGCCAATCACTCAAATGTCCAACACATGAACTATGTACGGGTCGCTCAAACTTCTGCTGAGAAATAGCTTTCGTCAGCAGATTTGCAAGGTTATCATCTGATGCGATTTATTCGATCATCACATCGCCACGATGTATGATCTAACGAAACAGATGAAATAGTTGAAGTACATACTTGGATCGTTGATGAAACCGGGGTTCCTTAGCCTATGTTGTAGCCCATCTCAGCTGCTAACAGAACTACTTCTAATCCAATTAGGAATTTATAGATCCAAAATGCTTCTTTTGCTGCCTCAGCTGCAGCAATATTCCACTTTTATTGTTTAATCGGCAACAGTATCTTGCTTGGATGATTTCCAGCTCACTGTTCCATTATTCAAACTAAATATGTACCCTTATTATGACTTACAATCGTCTTTATCGGTTTGGAAACTTGCAGCGGTGAACCCAGTCACCCAGTGACCATCACTTGGATTGGCCTGATTGCGTCTACATATGCTCAAAGCATATGAGACATCAGGTCGCGTACATTTTCATAACATACGAGCTCTGGGAGAGTGTCGGCAGCTTTCTAGATCTATCCCAGTAGATCTTTATTCCTAGAATAAAGCATGCTTCTCCCCGGTTTTTCATGGAGAATTTTATGAAAGCCAAGTTTTCACCGATTATAGTATGGGAATGTTATTGCCGAAAAGCAATACATCATCAACATAAGGACAATGAATGTCAGTGCGCTCCCACTAACCCTCTTATATACACAAGAATCATCTTCGTTTTGAATTAAATCATATACCATTATGATTACATCAAAATGATGGTTCCAAGAATTCAATGCTTGCGTCAATCCATAAATGGATCGATTTAACTTGCAAGCCTTTTTTGCATGTTTCAGCATGACAAAACCGTCAGGATGTTGCATACAAACATCCTCCAAAAGGTTTCCGTTAAGGAAAGCGGTTTTGGAGTCCAGCTGTCATATTTCATAAATGAAATATACAGCAATAGCAAGCATTATCCGAATGGATTTAATCATGGTAACAGGTGAAAAAGTTTCATCGTAATCGATACTATGTCGTTGACGATACCCTTTTCTGTACAAGCCTAGCTGCGTACATTTGTATGTTGCCATCTATGTCTGTCTTCTTTGAAGACCATTTGCAACCAATAGGTTTAATGCCTTCTGGTGCATCAAACAGTATCCAAACTTGGTTCGTATACATGGAATCCATTTCAGACTTCATGGCACTTTTCCATAAAATGAGTCGATACCTTGTATCACTTCCTCATACGTAGTCGGTCCATCTTCCTCAATAAGATTAATAACTACATGAGGTGAGATCAGAAACTCATACCTCCCAGGTTGTTTTTTTACTCTCTCTGACATACGCGGTTCTTATGTATTCGAAGATTGTGGTACAGTTTCATCTCTGATGAACTGTTCATGTTCCATAAGGGATCGGTGCTTGGAATAGTATCACTCTGATTTTCATCGAGTTCTACTTTCCTCTCACTTACCACTGCATTTATTAATTCCTTTTCGAGGAAAACCGCATGGAGAGTAACAAATACATTGTTCTCTTGTGAGTTGTATAAGTACTATACTTTGGTTTCCCTATGATAACCTACAAATAGGCACTTATCCGATTTGAGTTCTAGTTTGGTATCATCCAAACGTTTAGAGTATGCCCAGCATTCCCAAATCTTCAGGAATGAGAAACCCGGTTTCTTTCATGTCCATATCTAATATGAAGTCTGCCTAACAAATTTTTCATGGAACCTTATTCAAAATAAGTATTGCACTGTTTAATGCGTATCCTTATAAGGAAATTGGTAGCTCAGAGCGACTCATCATTAACCTTACCATGTCCAACTAAGTTCGGTTTCTCCGTTCGGTCACACCGTCCAACTGAGGTGTTCCGGGAGGAGTCCACTGTGAAAGAATACCATACTCTTTCAAGTAATCTTGAAACTCATATGTTTAAGTATTATCCACCTTGGTCCAACCGTAATGTTTTAATACTTTTACCGGTCTATTTTTTTTCTCTACTTCGTGTCGAAACTCTTTCAATTTCTTAAAAGTTTCCGACTTGTGTTTCCAAGATACACATAACCATAATGCGATGCCACATCCGTAAAGGTTACGAAGTATTCATATCCACCTTTAGCCTAGCTAGAAATGGGCCCACTTACGTCACTATGAACGAGGGCTAACAGATCGGTGGCACTTGCACATTTACCATTAAAAGGTGTTTTAGGCACTTTGCCTAATAAACAAGATTCGCAGACATCATTTGAATTAGGATCAAATCCTTCCTAGTATCCACTCTTCGAAAGTGTGGATATACAGGTCTTGTTAATGTGTCCCAGACAACATTGCCACAAATAAGTCTCATCTGATTTACTCAGTTTGAGCCTTTTGTTTGTCATGTTATATGTTTGAGATTCATTTATATTCGAAATATAAATATTGTTATTCACAGCTAATGTGTATATATCAATATCATCTTTATAGATAAAACATCCGGTGTTTCGGAATACAAAGGTATACCCCCAACGAGTTAAACTAGATACAGAGATAATGTTCTTAGTCAAACTAGGTACATTATAACAGTCTCCTAATTTAAGTACATGCTCTAAGGGCAGTTCCAAAACTTAGGTTTTTACGGCCAAAACAGCTTTCTCGTCCCATTTCCGACTCGTAGGTCGATCTCATCGGAAGCCAGTCTCCTGCTAATCAGCAAATTCTGCACATCAGTACATATATTTATGGAAGTCTCGACCTCGTAGGTAATGCCCAGCTATCCTAATTGTTCGATGTCAGCAATCATTTGCGACACCTAGTGCTCGACAGATGTACCCTCTGACATACGCGAGCGAAAGAGCTTCTTTTGCAATTCATACTTCTAAGATCTAAGAAATAGATCTATGAATATCCTTTAATTTCAACATCATGGTACAAGGATCAAATCCTTAGTTCCGACGATGAAATTTGAGGATTCATTGCAGCAAGCGTGAAAGATTGAGCACTAAAGTTATCATCACGATAAGTCTTCCTAAACTCATGCTCTACTATTTGCTCAACTTCGAGCTCAGGCCCGAGAGGTTTCTCTATCAAATAGAGTAACTTCTCAGCTCCCAGGACTATTCTGAGATTCTTTTTCCTAATCTGGAAAATTAAAACCGTTAAAGACATTTTCACCCAGGATTATGTCCTTTGACGCTAATCTTTCAGGTCATCTTGATTGCTATAGTCCAACTATCTAATCAACGATTTCAGGTACAATCAAATGTAATGATTACTATAGTCTAACTATAAAACCAACTATAAATGATTGGTTAAACTCAAATGTATTGATTACTATAGTCTAATTATATAACCAACTACAAATGAAGCAGTTTGAATACAGTCCAACTGCTCAATTAAAACAACAATTGAATATTAGTCCAATTAATATATATAAATTTAATGACGAAAAATAAAGAGCGCATATTAGCCAGTATTAAACGAATATTGCAAATTTAATACTAACCTCCCACTATTTTTCGGCGAGCCTCTAACCCTCTGTGGAGTACTCGAGAAACCTAGTTTCCTAGTGGGCTAGGATCCCGTTAAATAACACACAACCTTGACTTTGGCCAACAAGCTATATGAAACTTAACTAGGTAGATCTCCAAGATCAATTGCATCTCATCCAATTCCTATATCTAGTAGGTGGACCTCCAAGTCCGAAAGATATATCCAATATATGTAAATATATCCAATATATTTCCTAACCTGTTTCATCTGAATCAACTAAGCCTTGGCTTTGACTCAACAAACTTAATGATTCCAGTTAAGCGTGACCCATTGACATTGGGAAAGCTTCGTAATCGAAGTCGATGAACTATAAGTGACCTTGACTTTGGCGAACAAGTCACAACCGCCCAAGACATACGATATGGAACAAAGCTTACATGGTTCAAACACATCCGCGATGGACAAAAGTCTTGACTTTGGCCAACAAACCAATGCCAATCTTAGATCTTGAAAGAGAACCACTCAATGGAAGGAAAAACGTTTAATATTGTTTGAGGGTTTTCGCGTAAATTGGCAACCAATTTATTATCTTTGATTAGGTCTCACCATACACCCTTAAACATGCATTCTAAAAACATAATAAGGCGCGATAAAATTTAATAATGATATGCGGATGGATATATAACAAATTGTTCATAGAACAAATCTCTCATTTTCCTCTCTCCCGCTAGCACTATTCTTACTTCTACCCAATTACATAACACTAATAAGAAACCTCATTTACATTGAGGGGAATTGGTGAGAAGAGAAATACAAAGATAATAGAGATAATAGGCTGGACACACAGGTCCAATTTAATAAATAAGTACCATACTTACAACAATTTCCAAAATTGCCATCACCCTTCTAATATCCATCCGATATACATTATTCATACAAATACATCCAAGTATTCACACAAAGTATATTATTCAATCAATCTAATCCAATTAATTAATCTTTGAACTAATGACCATTCAATGTTCAAACAACGATTTGATTTGCGCGAGTCCGACTCGTTTAAGAATAAATACTCAAAGTACGTATTCTTGAATTATATCGAACTATAATTTCAAATCCAATTTAAATTGTACCCAATATTAATTCATGTTTAACTCCAAATTAAATAATTACACTTTTAATAGTGCCTTTTAGACGTGGATTTCAAATCCAATCTTAACGGGTCTCAAAGGCCCAATTAGTATCCAATACTATTCAATTAAAGTCCAATGGGCTTTCAATTGATTCTTTAGGCATGGGCTTTGGCCATTATGGATCAAACCCAAGATACCAAGGCCCAAGTTAGGAATCACCATATACCACAAAATCAATTTAGGCCCATTAGGCCCAATTAAATTATTAAAACCCAACGTCATATTTTGGACTTTATGGAAATGGTTTTAGGCCCAAATATGATCCAAGACCAAAATTTGGCCCAACCAAGCCCAATTACAACAATTAAATTAATACATTATTCCAAATTACATATTAATTCAATTCAAGTGTAATTAACATAATTGATCAACTAATCTAATGTTTCCAAAATACTAATTAATCCAATTAATCATGCTCATTAATTCCAATTCATGTCCAACACAAATTAAAGCAAAACAACTCATTCTAACATGCTTCACACTCACGGTAATACATGAAATTAACATCCAATTTGATTTCAATCTAATTAAATCAACAATTAACATTCAATTTCATGTGAATCAACATATCCAATTGTCTAATTCAAAAAATTAACCATGAGCAATCCTAGGGTAATTTTCGGCCATGATGAGAAATTGAGGATTTTTTATCTAATCAATTTTTCTCAATTTCAAAGATGCACAAATCCAATTCAACATCATATAAACACAACCAACTCATCAATTTAGGCAAAATCAAGCTCCAAACATAAAATCCCAAATTAAAGTTTACAACCCTAGAATCCAAATCAAGCTTAGATCTCGCTCTGATACCATTGTTAATGTCCTAGACATTCCACGGGATCTCTAAGCGTGATTATTGTGTGAATTAATCAAGAAAGTTGCGAAATACTTACATTGATTTGGATGAGAAGTTTCAAAAATCTTTGAAGATGGAAGCTCAAAGCCCTCTCTTTTATAGTGTTTCCAACACTTGGGTGAGTCTCCCTATCACCTTGATCAACTCCAAAAGTGCTAGCTTTTACAGATTTTGAAGAATAAAATTTGCCCTCCAAGGTAGAGAGAGAGTTTCGGCAATAGCAAGAAGAATGAGAATGAGAGAGTTTGGTTGCTGTGAATAGTAACCTTATTACACTTCCAAAGTCAACAAGTTAATTTATACTTAGGTTGTGTGTTGAATTTGGTTTGAGTGTAGTATAAGCAAAGTCAAGTCTTATTTGCCAACAAATCAAACCTAAAATCAAGCTTAACCACTTCCATCAAATGTCCAAATTTGATGTAAGTGAAGTGGGTCCCACCACTTTTAAATTCCAAATTTAAGTCGGCTAATCCAACACGCAACTTCGCTCGGGCCCGGGTTCGTTTAATTTCGAATAAACGAACTTGTCGTTGCGACATAATTAAATCCAATTTAATTAAATAATAATGCCTAGAAAAATTATTTCGAAAGTCGCTTACGAATTAATTCTAAATTAATTCGTTCGCCCGAATTAAAATCCAATTTTAATTCCGCTTTGAAATCTGATTTCATTTAATATATCCAATATATTATTTAATCGATTAATTCCAAATCAATCGTTCTCTCTTTTCTATCCGAATTTTATCTCAGATAAATTCTTGCCGTAATTAATCTTAGATTAATTTTCTCTCTCATAATTAATCCCAGATAAATTTTGTTCGAGTCAATTGTCATCGATGAATCTTTGGGAGGCAACCCAAGAGATACATGGATATGTTAGCAGTAAATGCGGTCATCGGACTATCCGAATACGTGCGTACCCGATACCACGTTCTTATCGATTTACAAGACATGGTTTACTTCTAGCAAAGCACCGTGTCTACCCAATTCTCCAGAAATATTCTTTTAAGGAATACAAGATCTTTATCAAGTGTAGTATACATAGTATTTCATATTATGATCCAGTATCGGATATCACATGCTAGGCTTGGGGCTGGAGTTGTGTTTGCCCCATACGAAGCATATATCGGATCACTAGCAACTAGTCTCTTTATGATCGGAAAGTCATGACCTAGTCATACTTTCCCGATGGCTATAGCACTATAAGGTACCAGTTATGTATCCTTGTGTGATCATCATCTCCATATAACTGAAGTGATACTTCAATCTTGACATCACACCCAATACACTATGATTCTTAGTAAACCCAGAAGAGGCGTACACAGAACCTGTTAAAGCCCCAGACGACCAAAACCAAAGCGTACTAATTGTCGCAAGTATTAGCGATGCAAGTCTCAGGTTAAGACCATATACACCAACCCTGATTCAGATTCCCATAGATACATAGTCATATTACCAATGGGATTCCGAGGGGTCTATCCAGAGCGAAGCTGTTCCCATACCATCGGTAAACAGAACCTCCTATCACACTTGCATGAGTATCCAATACCCAAATATATGAGAACTATGTCGTTAAGCTTCCATAACGCGCACAAGTGTAATACTATCCTATTATGCATTATCGATGTCCAGTCTCGATAATACTACGACTAGGGATATTTAATGATTAAACCTTACGTGGATTAATACTGTCTCATATCTTATTAATCTGGTACTAATCATATGGACTTTTATCATTTATATATCCAGGTAATCCAATTACAAATGATAAAAGAGCAATTTCCTTTGTCACATAATTAATTTTGTACAAGAACACCATTTTCTTTACAAAATAGTGATGTTATGGGTCATAATTATCCAACATTGAGGAGTGTTGGATTAACAAGAATTCATGTTGAAGTTTAAAGAATGGATGAGTAGAAATTGTAGTATGGAAGAGTGTTGAGCAAACTAAGCTTGGAAAGTGGCAGAAAAGACTGAAAATGGCCTCGCATCGCGACGCAGAATGCTCCGTGTTCTGGAAATTTTGTGAGATAAGTTTCTGGAATCATGCGCGTCGTGACGTGCAAGGCTCGGCATCGTGACGTGACAACAGAGTTGGTCACTGGTTCATCCGTGTATGTGCGCGTCGCGACACCCAAAAGGGTTGAGTCGCGACGCGTGATCAAAAATTTCCCAAATCAATTTTAAATCACTCCAGCTTCACTATAGCGTGTTAGAGACCACCCTAAGTGTCTTGTATCAGTTCGTGTATACGTACGATATGCCTTGAAATAATAATAAGTGTTTGAGTGACTAAATTTAGTTTAATTCAGAATATATTCCCCAGCCTATTTTCTAATCAAAGTTATCAATTATATATCATCGCAGGAACCAGAGTTTTCTTCAGCAAGTGAGTAAGGCCAGCCAGATTCCAAACCAGTGAGTGGGCACACTTTTTCTTAAGTTGATTTTACTTTATGATTGTTTTAAATATCAGACTTACATTTTCTGTATATAGGGCGTTAGCTAAGTTTATTTTCCATTATATTGTAATTAAGCATGTTCCGAGAAATATTTTAGAAATATGTGTTTTCAAAAGTATGGTTTTATATTTTCGAGGCATGGGGAAAAACCCACATTTTTATGTAACTTGATACAGATATGGAATTGACGGAGAGCACATGTGCACATGTAGAGGACTGGGGGGACGGCAATACGTAACGCCCTCAGATCCTAGTTCAGGACTAGGGATGACAGATGCCCCTAGATCCTAGTTTCAGAGCTTGGAGGATAGCATAGATATGCACCCCCAGTTCTAGTTCAGTGGCTTGGGGGACGACGATACGTAACTGTAGGCATTGCATTTTTGCATGTGAATCCCTATGATGAGTCTCATTTGGAGGCAATACCTTTTAAGTCGCGGAAGCCGCGGGAAACGGACGTCGAAAAGGAAAAGATGGAAATCAGTACTTTGTCGAATTTGACTCACTTGTTTAGCGTCAAGCTCACTCGTTGGACCTCCGTTTAGAGCACCTTAGCCTAACAAAACCCACAAACCTTTTAACCTTGGCCCAAATTCACTCACCAAACCAACACAACACCTAATCCACTAAGGCAAGCCCACGCCCACTACCACCAAGCCCACACGCCCAAGGCCCTCAAAATACAACTCAATTGAATTAAATATTAATTAAATAATATACCAAACTAAATAAAATATTAAAACATATACCAAATTAAATTAAATATTAATTAAGTCATATACCAAATATAAAACAAACATGAAATATAATCATACCAAGTTAAAATCAATCAATCAATATTATTCCTAAATAAAAATATATTATTCCGAACTTAAAATATTGTATGCCTAATCAACACAAACTAAATATACTAACTTCCTAATCAAGCCTAAATTTGTCCCCCCCCCCCTCAATCTTGTATTTACCTTACTTGAAACCAAATCATATCTCCCTTTTAATGAGAATATCTCTTCCTTGTCAAGCAAGGACTCACATATTCCCTTTGTCTATAAAAGCAAGCCAAAACCAAAGCCATCCTCCTCTCCAAGCTCTCTCTATTCAAGCACACAACAAGAAGAAAAACACAAAATTTATCTCCTCCCCCACCATCCAAAAAAAATCGAAAGTCACAACTCTTAAACACTCTTACATTAACCAAATATCACAGCCCCATAAACCCCCACACATCACCGAAAATCCCCCCCATACAGCAGCCCTATTTACTGAAAATATACCCCAAACAGTGAGCCATAAAACGCCCCAAACAGCAGCCATAAAACGCCCCAAACAGCAGCCCCTAAGTCCCCAAAACAGTGAGTAAAAAACGCCCCAAACAGCAGCCCCTAAGTCCCCAAAACAGTGAGTAAAAAACGCCCAAAACAGCAGCCCCTTAACCGACCAAAACAACAGCCCTGCACCCCTAAAACAGCCCCCTAAATCACCTAAACCAGTAACAAAAAACTGCACTTTTAATCTTCAAAATAATCACAAAAAGAATGCACTTAAAGCCTTTAAAATCACCCAAAACAGTAGCCTAAAACACCAAAAATAGTGACCAAAATACAGTAGCGAAATGGTAGCAAAACAGCAGCAAAACAGAGTCAAAACAGTAGCTTGAGCGGCGAAACAGCGAGGTAAAATGAAAACCAGTGAGCCAGAAAAAATGAGGAGCTTTAGCCCTTCCGATCTCCGTGAAATGCAAGTCCGAAAGTCGACAAAAAAGGTTAGACCTGAGGGTATTTTTCACATCCGTTTTCATTGTTGTATTTTTACTGTTTATTGAGTTTCGTTTGCATGATTATTATGGAGTGATGCATGTTGTGGCCTTTGAATAGATAAAAATGCATGTATTATAATATGACGTATGTTGTGGCCCTTGAATAAAATAAAAAGTGTGTCGCCTCTTGTGGTATAAGGATGGAAACCCGGACATAAATTTCATAGCCGATTCTGAATGGACGGTAGTATGATATGTACTCGGGATACAACTCCACGTACCACTTGAGTAAACGGCGCATATTTCGTTTTATGTTGTTTTGATTTGTTTATTATTCGCTACTTGATTTCCGCATGTTATTTGTTTATGTAATGATGTGATCGAGCGCATGGGCTTAGTAGTTTGATTAAAGGTCCCTTATTTTGAGGGGTTAAAATCCTTTACTACGATGCTTTACCACGCCGGTTGATGTATATTCGGTTGAATGTAAGATGTGTTCAATCGGGTATACGAAGTCCGATATTATTTATGTTATTTTTTTATATGCATGATGTGATTTAGCGCATGGGCTTAGTAAGTCGGATTAAAGGTCCCCCATTTTGAGGGGTTAAAACCTTTACCACGATGCTTCGCCACGCCGATTGATGTATATTCGGTTGAATGTAAAATGTGTTCAATCGGGTATACGAAGCCGATGTTGTTATTTTTATTTTTATATGCACTATGATGTGATGCGCATGGTCTTAGTAAGTCGGATTAAAGGTCCTCCATTTGGAGGGATAAAAAGCCTACGGTCTACCTTTACCACAATACTTTACCGCACCTTTTAGCCTGTTAACATTTATTAGGTGTCATCTATTCATCCGTTCACGTATGTGTCATGTTGTTTACTGCATTTTAGAGGTTACTATTGTAACCACATTCGAACGCGTTCCAGAATTCCGCACGAACGCATGTTTTCTGTCTGGTCTCGTTCGAACACGTTATCAAACGCTATACGAACGTGAACCTTCTGTTTACCGTTCAAACGCGTTTACGAACGCTACTCGAATGAGCATGCATTTGTTTCACCAGGTCTGGTCCCGTTCGAACGCGTTCTCAAATGTTATACGAACGCGAACCTTCTGTTTACCGTTCGAACGCGTTTACGAACGCTACATGAACGCGAATACACTGAACTGAGTCATTTTCATCACATGTCATGCATAATTGTTTCTTAGGTGATTTCTATTATATCATGTAATCAATCACATTAATTGTATCCTTGCGTTTATCTATTTGATGTGTTCATGAGATGGTATTCAAGCATGATTTAGCCTATTCGGTTGCTCATTTTCAAGCATGATTAGTCATTTATTTTGCATTTGGAATTTGCATTATGTTTAGGTTGTTCTTTGTTTTCTGCATTATATGATCGAAGTATGTTCAAGAGATTACCGTGTGCTATTGCATGTTCGCCGTTATGATGATTACTTTCATGCATGTGAACTTAAAAGTATAATACTCTTGGAAATATGTTGCTTAGGCTTGGTTAAATTATTGCACAAATCCTTTCATTACAAGTGACATAAGTAAGAGACCATTCTGAACCCAACGGTTTGAGGTCTTCCCTTGCGAGGGGTGAGTGCGGCCTTAAATCTCATTTTCCCGGTTCACACCGGGTGGCGACTCCATTATTCTCCGGTTTAGTTCCCCGCGGGCTACTCCGTACTCCCAACCGAGCCGCGAGCCCGGGACAGCATGCGTCACCCAGTTTCTGTGTCCCACAGTAACTCCCCAATACCACTAGTTTCAGGGACATGTAGTGGCATACTTTAGAAGACGACGATACGTAACACACCAATATCATGGATTTTCAATTCTGGCTCTAGTTAGACGTATGGGGGATGGTGATACGTAACGTCCCCATACTTCAGGTTTTTCAGAGACAGAGATCAGTTTTCAGAAACAGTTTTTCAGATACATATTACAGAGACAGTTTTCAGAAACGGATACTTTAGAAATAGTTTTCAGAACAGATCTTTCATATACAGGTTTTTGGAACCAGATCTTCAAAAGTAAACTTTAGAAAAGTTTTTCAGAAAAAAATGGTTTTAAATTAATAGAAGAGTTTTCAGGAAAGATGATTTGAGATAAATATGATTTGAGAACCATGGACTTTTAAAAGCACTTTTAATATCTACTTTTAAATTGTCCACTCACTTAAATCGTTCAAACGATCTAACCCCCCCCCCCTCCACTCCCAGTTTCTTTGTTTTGCAGGTTACTCAGAGGACGAGCTCGGGAGGATGGATATCGTTGTTAGTCACTAGGGTATGGAGTCCACCAGGTCAAGTCAGAGAGAGAGAGAGCTCAGTTAGAGTCAGAAAGAAGTCATGTATCAATAACTAGTAATGTGTTGGTAGTTGTATAAGGTTAAAACATATATCAATAAAGTTATAAAGCAAGGGGTATTGAATATACAATTAGTAATATTGAGTTTGCTTTTCATGTTGTTGAGTTTGGGAAACGGTCTCATACATAAGATTTGATTGAGAAAATAGTATTAGTGTTGTTCATAGTTAGGAAGTCAGAGGTTCAATGGGATAATACGGTATATTCTCTGCCGGTAGCATCTTCCGAATTGAAGATGTTATATGTGCATTCCTTGATGATCATTATAGAATACATTCTCTAATATTATCATAACTAACATAAATATATTCCTTATATTACCAAAGACTTTAGGAATACAATCTTGAAGATTATATTTTTATCGGTATGATATTGATAAGAATTTTGCATTCTAAATAAATATGTGGGTTGAGACTTGGTATACATAGACTTTTATACAGAGTAATGGCAACGATATCAGGATTGGCAAACCCAACACATACCGAATTGTCTCATGATTAGCAAAAGATTTTTTTTCTTCCTTAAATTAATGAAAATAAAATTGAAATGTTAAAAATATAGCAGAGTCAAATTGTTTATTATAGATGTAGCGGTTTGGGTTTTGCCTACCTCTAATTTAAAAAAAAAAATACTAAAAACGATATATATGTTTTAAATTATACATAATCAAATGCACATTGATTCAAATACATTTGTGTCATTTAGAATATTTCTAATAAAACTCTTTACATAACTCTCTATATTTAACATAAAATAATATTATTTTTAATTTATAAAGTCATACAGAATGATATCTTTGAACAATTTTCATACTTAATATAAAATTTAATATATTTATTATTATAAATATATTTTAAATTCATTTCATCAAATTAATTAATAAATTGATAGTATGATTTACGTGTTGGATTTTTTTCATCCTATATAGAGCAAGTATTCACCGAAAATTGATGTAGGACAAAGTATTCCACTGATAGAGAGTGAAAATTCGCGATTAGCCTAGGTTCTGACCCTTGCGGAAATATAAACAATAAACAGGACAACTCCTGGTTATTGTAACTATGGAATCTCAACAAGCAACCACAATAACCAACAATTAAAATATGCTGCAAATATAAAAACAATAACAATAAATTAAAGCAGCAAATATAAATCAAACGCACAAAATCAACACAAGTAATTTTGGTGACGAAGTGGAAAACTCGTGCGAGTAAAAAACCACTCCGGGTATATCGGCTATCAGCCCAATCCACTATATAGAGAATAACTTACAGCGATGATCAAGACCTATGGTGGCAACTCCACCGACTTAAGTACCTCAATACTGCAATAACTTAAGGCAACTCCTCAAGCCCGCGACCCACGGTTTTCTTCAGAACCCCTGAAGTCTCTGAGTAGATTGTATCACCTCTGACGCTGGAACTCCGACTACCAAACTTCCTCCTAAAGAACTCTGAAGGATTATGAATTTTGGGTTAAGTTGTGTTGAAAGTTTATCAAAGATTGAATCTCACCATTAATGAAGAAGACATGGAGATGAAGAAGTCTTCAATGGTGGAATCAAATAAGGTTGAAAGCTTTGAGAGATTTTGGCTCAAGGAAAAAGTGTTTCAACCAATGGGGATGGCGGCTACATGTTATATTTATAGGTAGGGTGAAAAGCTAGGGTTTTTCAAAGGCAAAAGGCTGAAAAAAGCGTTCAGATGCGACTGGCGTTCGAACGCTTTCTCAAACGCAGCATTCCTCTCCTCTAGGTCATCTACCATCAAGAGGCTTTGCTCAAATTTGGCTTGAGTTTCATTCTTTTCTTGCTCAACTCGTTTTAGCCTCTTGTTGACATCTATATTAGTCTTATTAATAGCTAAACTCTCATTAAACAGTTCAATATAAGCTACCTGAAGACTTTCATCATCAACAGACTCATCGAGAGAGACTTCTGAATCAGCATCATTAACAACAATCTCTCTCTCATCAGCCACACTAGTAGTAAAGGCTATATAATTGCACTTGTTCTTAGGAGAATCATCACCTTCTGAATCACTAAGGGAGGTTGTCATGGCTTTCTTGCCTTTAGCCCTAAGGTATGTGGGACACTCAGATCTAACGTGCCCATATCCTTCGCATTCATAGCAATGGACACCACGGGATCTACTATCTCTATCCTCTCTAGACTCTCTCCTGCTATGCCTACTCTCTATAGGCTCATCTGAAGGGGTGTTATAGCGGAAATCCGGTAACGCAGCGGAATATGGGAAAATCAAAATTTTCTGATTTCAAAATTTTTTCTCGGATCAATTAAATAAACTAATTTATTTATTTATCCAATTATCAAATTATGAAAAATTACACAAGAAATCATATTTCTTGGTAATTACCAGATTGCCCCAAAACTTTGCATTTTGTTCATTTTAGTCCTTAATTGCCAAAAACTTCATATATATTGGCATGTTGCTAGATGTCAACCTTGGTCATTGAAATCGAATGACCATCTGGTCGGAGGATAATTTATGTTTGATTAAATTATCATGATTCATTTCATGTCCAACTTGAGGGGAACCCAAAAGGTCACCACACAAAAAAGTCGAAATCAAAGGTTAACATTGCACATTACAAATTTAACAGCATATATGATTGCTGTAGGAATTGTTCATAAATGGTTCAATATGTTTAATTATTGAACAGATCATTTATGAGGTTCCATAGTGGCTTAGGGATTGGTGAATGACGATAAGGACACTTTGGGAATTGGAATACATAAATAAATAAATAAATAAAAACGTGAATACTAACGTGAATAGTAACATGAATAATAACTTGAATAGTAAAAAAAAATTTGTTATTTGTTTTGAATTCCAATTCGACCCAAACTCTTATTAAGGTTTTATAATCTCATTAAACCACTAAATTAAGATCCAATGGCTAAGATTAAATTAGCTTTTATCCCACATCGGATTCTTAATTAATTTTGTTGTCTTTGGAGGACCTATATAAACCCAAAGAATTCTTTACAAATTTTTGCACCAAACCTTTCATATCTTTGGTTTATATAAGTAAGCAACTCTAAAGTTTAAGAGTAAGCCACTGATTTTGAGGATCCTTAAGTCTAATTGACTAGAGGCCTCGAGTTAAAAGTTTTGAGGTATTTGCATAGGCTAGCACCAAGGGCAAAATACCCGTGCACTCAAGGCGTAGTCTTGCCATTGAGTTTTGGCTTTGGTGTGTGCATCTTTGGAGGGCACACATTTGGGTGGCTCTTTGGAACGTCGAAGAAAACTTGCTGAGTTCGAGAAAAGCTTGTAGATTGGAGGGAGGATTGGAGGAGTCTTCGGTTCAAGTAAGTCTTTTTCTTTCTTTATTTTAATTAGAGTTCTTATGATAGTTAGCATGTTTAGGTTTATGTTCTTTGCATGCTTTATGAGTTTTTATGCCTAGAATATATAGTAACATGCCTAGGCTTGTAGAATAATAAAAACAAATGGGTCTTGGGCAAAGGGATGGCGGCATCATAATTTGATTTATTTAATTTTCCATTGCGCACTCGCGGTCGCTTCCCAACAACGTCAAATCTCTATAGGGACTATCTCGTCGACGTCTCTGTTAGCAATCTCAAAAAGAACATTTAGAACTGACTTCTAAAATGTACCACGGGCCCATGGTTTTTATCTGATTGCTAATCATATATGGACTACCTATACTTTGTACACAGAACTGACGGATCCTATCTCGACATACACAGGACACCTTGAGGATCTATCTACACCCAACGAACAGGCGAAGGTCTGATCTTAATAGATCGGTGACGTGACTGCCATCTAAGTGTAGAAGATGTCTCATATGCCCACAGTGGCATCTCAAGTCGAAGAATCACAAATGCTACTCAACCCGAGAAGATTCTTATTGATGTTGATGTATCATCCATTAAGAATCTTCGGTAAGTTGTTCAGTGTTTATCCGCTATAAACACCTACACGTCTATACTAGTCTCCAAGACTTATGGTTCATTGAGAAACCATTGGAATCATATATTCCAGTATACGACATGTATCGGTCTCAACAGGTTTACTTTACTGACCAAGTAATGTAAACCTTGACCAGAAACTGTCTAAGGATGACAACGTCATGATACAACTCAATGTCAGTTGCGACGTTTTTGCAACTGTATCATGACTAATCATCCTAAGGTCAATTACGTCTTTACCATATTAAAAGATATATTATATTAGAGAAACTGCTTATATTATTCATAATAAACGTTTTACAGTAGTATTCATAAAGAAATACAACCGGGAATTGGCGTTCTGAGCACCAACCCCAACAAAGACTCCCACTTGCTCTAGTGCCAAAATAGATTGAATCTAATACCCATTGAGTCCACGTGTTTATCAAACAACTTTTCGGAGGTATGGCCTTCGTCAGCGGGTCTGCTACATTATCTTCACTCGGTACCTTGCACACGATAATATCCCCTCGCGACACAATCTCTCGAATTATGTGGTACTTGCGTTCCACATGCTTTGACTTATGATGCGCCCTCAGTTCCTTTGCTTGCGCAATGGCTCCAGTATTATCACAGTATAACGGAATCGCATTCTCGATACTTGGGATAACTCTCAGTTCTGTGATGAAGTTCCTAATCCATACAGCTTCCTTTATAGCTTCAGAAACTGCAATGTATTCCGCCTCAGTGGTGGAATCAGCTGTAGATCCCTGTTTGGAACTCTTCCAGCAAACTGCACCTCCATTAAGGGCAAAAATGAATCCAGATGTAGATTTTCTATCATCGGGATCCGATTGGAAATCAGAATCCGTATACCCGTTAACTTGCAGTTCACTTCCTCCATAAATTATCAACTTATCATTAGTACCTTTAAGATACTTTAGGATATGTTTAATGGCCATCCAATGGTCATTTCCTGGATTGGACTGATATCTGCTAGTTACGCTAACAGCGAAACTGATATCAGGCCTGGTACATAACATGGCATACATTATGCTACCCAAACAAGAAGCATAAGGTTGGTTAGACATTCTAACATTCTCATCTTCTATTTGTGGACTCATCTTCTTTGAAAGATGAATCTTATGTCTGAACGATATATTTGTTGTCTTACAGTTACCAAAATTGTACCGTTCTAAGATCTTATCTATGTACGTTGATTGGGATAACCCAATCAGCCTCTTTTGTCTATCTCTATAGAGTTTTATCCCTAAAACATAGGAAGCTTCTCCCATCTCCTTCATGGAGAAATTCTTATAGAGGTACGCTTTGACGCTTTGTAACATTCCTATATCATTCCCAATGATTAGGATGTCGTCAATATATAGGACTAAAAATACGACCATGCTCCCACTAGCCTTCTGATACACATAGGATTCTTCCGAATTCTTGTGAAAATCAAACAATCTAATAATCTCATCGAATCAAAGATTCCAACTTCGTGAAGCTTGTTTAAGTCCATAAATGGATTTCTTAAGCTTACATACCATACCCGAGTTTTCACTGGACGCAAAACCTTCCGGCTGTTTCATATAGATTTCTTCATCAAGAAATCCATTTAGAAAAGCTGTTTTGACATCCATTTGTCAAATGTCGTAGTCATGATACGCAGCTATAGAAAGTAAAATCCGAATAGACTTAAGCATTGCTACTGGTGAAAAAGTTTCATCGTAGTCGACGCCAGGTCGTTGCGTGTAACCTTTTGCTACCAATCGGGCCTTGTAAGTTTCAACCTTACCGTCAGGCCCGCGCTTCCTTTTGTAAACCCATTTACAACCGATAGGAACAATTCCTACGGGAAGCAGAACCAAGTCCCAAACTTGATTCTCATGCATTGAGTCTAACTCGGATTTCATGGCACTTTGCTATTTCACGGAGTCGATGTCGAACATCCATTCTCTATAGGTAAAAGGATCAGTCTTTTCAACTAAGAGAACATCTAAACTCTTTTTTTGTATCAAATACAAGCTTTCATGAGGTTTAGATACCATTTGTGACTACGGAGTGTGTGTGTTGATGGTCTTTCATCTTCTTGAACTTGAGGTTCTTCCATTGGTTCGTTGTTTTCAGGTTGGACTTCATCAAGTTCAACATGTCTATGATTACCACCTTCTGACAAAAATTCTACTTCTAGAAATTTTGTGAAGCGAGCTATGAACACATTTCGATGCTCGGTATCATAGAACATATATCCCCCATTTCCGAAGGATATCCAACAAACCTAAACTTCTGTCCTTGAGGCGAAAGCTTATCTTGTTGAGTAACCCTGACAAACGTAGGACAACCACAAACCTTAATGTAAATAAGATTTGGTCTCCTACCGTACCATATCTCACACGGGGTCGTAGGAACAGCTTTTGAAGGATTCTTATTCAAAAGATGTGCAGCTGTTAAAAGAGAGTAGCCCCATAAGTAATAGGGCAAATCTGTAAAACGCAACATTGATCGGACCATATCCAATAAAGTCTGATTTCTCCTCTCAGACACTCTATTGTGTTGTGGAGTACCTGGAGGAGTATATTGAGCGAGAATCCCTTTCTTCTTCATATAATCAATGAACTCACCACTCATATATTCTCTGCATCGATCAGATCGAAGGCATTTAATATATTGACCAGTTTGTTTTTCTACTTCATTTCGGAACTCTTTGAAATTTTCAAAGGTTTCCGATTTATGTCGCATCAAATAGACATAACAATACCGTGACAGATCATCAGTAAAGGTAATGAAGTACGAATAACCACTGTGAGCAGTTTGACTTAGTGGACCACATACATCAGAATGTACGAGTTCCAATAAGTTAGTGGTGCGGTGTCCAACACCAGAAAATGAGGCTTTGGTCATCTTACCTTGAATACACGATTCACAAGTTGGATAGGATTCAATGGTGAGATCTGGTATCAAACCATTCCTAACCAATTGGGTAAGGCGTTTAATGCATATATGACCTAGCCGCATATGACAAAGTTCAGTATTATTAATAACAGGTAAACTATGTTTATTAACTCCAGTATTTAAATTATCTTTAGAAGTTTGCAATGTATAATGACCATGCTGGTTTGGACAACAAAGGATCTGAATATTACGTTTTTCATATAATATAAAGAACAGTTCTTAATATTAATATTATAACCTTATGTATCCAATACAAAAAGAAATATAATATTAGCTACACATCCAGGTACAAAACAACAGTCATATAACAAAAATGTCTCATTCTGCAAATGGATCTCGCATACTCCCACTGCAACTGCATCCAGAGAGTCTCCACTCCCAAATCGCAACTGCATTTCAGTTTCCTACTTTCCTTCTATGAATTGTAAATGTGAACAGGACAAGCATAATCTAAAATCCAGAAAGATTTAACGGCTTCACAAGCCAAAGATATATCAATAACTGGAAAAATAAATGTATCTGATGTAGATGCTATCTCCTTCCTCAGCTGGGCAGTGTAGTCAGGACAGTTCATTTTCCAGTGCCCGACTTTGCTGTAGTGATGGCACTTGTCGTCAGAAGCCCTCTTGGGCTTTGCTATCTTTGCCTGTGGTTGAGGACAGAAACCCTTCTTCTTCTTTCTTTTCTTCTTCTTCTTTCCCTTTGACCAAGTTCGGGAAGAAGCAGAAAGTGAAATAGGTCTCGGAGGGCGAGTCGGTACTCCCTTCTTGAGGTCCTCTTCCGCCGTGAGCAGCATCCTATGCAACTCATGGTAGGTACAGATAATCCCATTCATGTTGAAATACATCACGAATTGGCGATATGAAGCTGAGAGTGAACCAAGAATGACACTCCTACCGAGAATGTCATTCAGAGGGAGATTATGTTGCCTTAGTTGATCGATCAAATCGATCATATGAAGAACATACGAGCTCACAGCTTGCCTCTCATCCAATCGTGCATGGAACAGTTCCATCGCGACCTTATGAACAACAACTTGTTCTTGGTTCTCAAACGATTCTCGTATTCGCGTCATATATTATATGCATCTGACATGCTATAGTATTGTTTCTTGAGTCCCGGAGACAGTGAACTTAGGATGTATGATTTAACTTTTAAATCATCATCCTTCCAAGCTTGGAAAACTAGGAGTTCCTCCGGTGTTGCGTCCTCTGCCACAGCAAGGGGCAGCGGTGTTAGTGTTCCTAGAACATGTCAAGGATCTCTAAGAGTGATTTGTGTGTGAATAAATCAAAGGGAGTTGCAGAAATACTCACATTGATCGGATTTAGGATTTCAAAAATTCCTCTTTTGTTGGATGTAATGGAAGCTCCAAGCCTTCAAATTAGATTCCAAACTCTAGGATTGGTTTCCCTATCACCTTCCATTGTCTCTTTAAAGTGCTAGATTTGTAGAATTTTGCAAAAAAAATCCATGGGAGAGGAAGCATGCTCACGGTTTTGGAGAAAGGAAGAAGAATGAATAGTGACTTGTCTTACTTCCAAAGTTTGACTTGTTAATTTATATTAGGTTGGTGTGTAGGATTTCGTTTGAGTGTAGAAAAAGCAATCCCAAGCTTTTACTCAACCAATTATCAAATTCCATCAAGTGTCAAACACATAGATGTAAGTTGGTGGGCCCCACTTCAAATTCCAAATTTAAATCGGACAATCCAACACGCAACTTCGCTCGGGCCTAGGTTTGTTTTATTCTGAATTAAACAAATTTTTCGTTGCTACTTAATTAAATCCAATTTAATTAAATAATAATGCCTCACAATATTATTAAGTAAGTCGCTTACGAATTAATTCTAAATTAATTCATTTGCATGAATTAAAATCCAATTTTAATTCCACGTTGAAATCTAATTTCAATTAATATATCTAATATATTATTTTAGCCCAATTAAATAAATTAAATAGAAAAATCCAATTTCACTATTAAATTTATTTTGCCGTTTAATTCCAAATTAATCGCGTTCTCACTCTTCTAGTTGAATTAATCTCAGATTAATTTTCTCTCTATTAATTAATCCCAGATTAATTCTTGCCGTGATTAATCTTGTTCGAGTCAAATGTCATCGGTGAATCTTCGGGAAGTGACCCAAGAGATCCCTGGATATGTTGGCAGTAAATACGGTCATCGGACTATCCGAACACGTGCGTACCCGGTACCATATTCCTACCGATTTACAAGACATGGTTGGCTTCTAGAAAAGCATCGTGCCTACCCAATTCTACCCAATTCTCCAAAAATATTCTTTAAAGGAATATATAATCTTATCAAGCGCAGTATACAGTATATTGTGTATAACGATCCAATATCGGATGTCACATGCAAGGCCTGAGGCTGGAATTGTGTCTGCCCCGTACGAAGAATATATCGGATCACTGGAAACTAGTCTCTATAATCGGATAATCATGACCTAGTCATATTATCCTGATGACTGTAGTACTTAAGAGTATCAGTTTTGTATCCATGCGTGATCATCATCTCCATATGACTGAAGTGATACTTCCATCTTGATATCACACCAAATACACTACGATTCTCAGTATACCCAGAAGAGGCGTACACAGAACCTGTTAAAGCCCCGGACGACCAAAACCAAAGTATACTGATTGTCGTAAGTATTAGCGATGCAAGTATCAGGTTAAGACCAAATACACATACCCTGATTCGGATTCCCATAGACATATAGTCATACTACCAATGTGATTCCGAGGGGTCTATCCAGAGCGAAGCTATTCCCGTACCATCGGTAAATAGAACCTCCTATCACACTTGCATAAGTATCTAATACTTAAATATGTGAGAACTATGCAGTTACGCTTCCATAACCCGCACAAGTGTAATACTAGCCTACTCCGCATTATCGATGTCCAGTCTCGATAATACAACGACTAGGGATATTTAATGATTAAACCTTTCGTGGATTAATACTGTCTCATATCTTATTAATTAGGTATTAATCATATGGACTTTTATCATTTATATATCTAGGTAATCCAATTACAATTGATAAAAGAGCAATTTCCTTTATCACATAGTTAATTTTGTACAAGAACACCATGTCCTTTACAAAATAGTGATGCTATGGGTCATAATTGTCCAACAATCTCCCACTTGGCCTATAGCCAATCACTCAAGTGTCCGACACTTGAACTATGTACAGGTCGATCATGTATATGCTGAGATATCGCTTTCGTCAGCGGATTTACAAGGTTGTCATCTGATGCGATTTATTCGATCATCACATCGCCACGATGTATGATCTCACGAATCAAATAAAACTGTCGAAGTACATACTTGGATTGTTGATGAGTCCGTAATTCTTTAGCATGTGTTGTAGCCTAGCTCAGCTGCTAACATAACTACTTCTAATCTAATTAGGAATTTTATGGATCCAAAATATTTCTTCTGCTGCCTGAGCTGCAGTAATGTGTTTCGCTTTTGTGGTTGAATAGGAAATAGTATCTTGCTTGGAAGATTTCTAGCTCACTGTTCCGTTGTTCAAACAAAATACGTACCCTTATTGTGACTTACAGTCGCCATTATCGGTTTGGAAACTTGCAACGGTGAACCTAGTCACTTCAAGTTCTCTTTCTCCATGTTTTAAGAATGCATCCTTAGTTTGTCTACGATACTCAAGGATGTTCTTAACATCAATCCAGTGACTATCACCTGGATCGGTCTGATTGTGACTCCATATGCTCAAAGCATATGAGACACCAGGTCACGTACATGTCTTTCAATGTACGAGTTCTCGGAGAGTTCCAACAACTTTTAGATCTATCCAATAGATCTTTTTTCCTGGAATAAAGGTTGCCTCTCCCAAGTATTTCATGGAGAATTTTATGAAAGCCAAGCTTTCACTGATTGTATTATGGGAATTTCATTGCTAAGAAGCAATACATCATCAATGTATAGGACAGTGATTGTCAGTGTGCTCCACTAACCCTCTTATATACACAAGAATCATTTTCGTTTTGAATGAAACCATATTGTAATATGATCTCATCAAAACGTTGGTTTCAAGAACACAATGCTTGCTTCAATCTATAAATGGGTCGATTTTACTTGCAAACCTTGTTTGCATGTTTCGGCATGACAAAACCGTCAGGTTGTTGTATAAAACATCCTCCAAAAGGTTTTCGTTAAGGAAAGCGGTTTTGATGACTATTTGCCATGTTTCATTATGAAATATGCAGCAATAGCAAGCATTATCCGAATGGATTTAATCATGGCAACAGGTAAAAGGTTTCGTCGTAATCGACACTATGTTGATGACGATACCATTTCGCTACAAGCCTAGCCCTGTACTTTTGTATGTTGCCATTCATGTTTGTCTTCACCATAAAGACCCATTTGCTACCAATAGGCACAATGTCTTCTGGTACATCAACCAGTATCCAAACTTGGTTGGTATACATGGAATCTATTTCGGACTTCATGGCACTTTGCCATAAACCGGAGTCGGTACCTTGTATCGGTTCCACATACGTAGTTCGTTCATCTTCCTCAATAAGATTGACATCTACACGAGGTGAGATCAGAAACCCATACCTCTTAGGTAGTTTCCTGACTCTCTCCGACCTACGCGGTTCTTGTGTATTAGAATATTATGGTACAGATTCATCGCTGATGAACTATTCGTGTTCCGTTAAGGGACTGGTGCCAGGAACAGTATCACTCTGATTTTCATCGAGTTCTATTTTCCTCCCACTTACCAGTGCATTTAGGTATTCCTCTTAGGAAAACTGCATGGAGAGCAACACATATCTTTGTTATCTTGTGATTTATAGAGGTAATATCCTTTGGTTTCCCTAGGATAACCAATTACAAATAGGCGCTAATCCGACTTAGGTTCTAGTTCGGTACCATCCAAACATATGCCCAGCATTCCCAAATCTTCAGGAATGAGAAACCCGGTTTCTTTTATGTCCATATTTTATATGGAGTCTGTCTAACAGACTTTTTCGGAACCTTATTCAAAATAAGTATTGCATTGTTCAATGCGTATCCCTTGAAGGAAATTGGTAGCTCAGAGCGACTCATCCTTGACCTTACTATGTCTAAAAAGGTTCGGTTTGTCCGTTCGGACACACCACTCTATTGAGGTGTTCCAGGAGGAGTCCACTGTGAAAGAACACTATACTCTTTCAAGTAATCAAGAAACTTATTGCTTAAGTATTTTCCACCACGGTCCGACCGTAATATTTTAATACTTTAGCCGGTCTGTCTTTCTACTTCGTGTCGAAACTCATTGATTATATCAAAAGTTTCTGACTTGTGTTTCAAAATATACACATAACCATAATGCGATGCAACATTCGTAAAGGTTACGAAGTATTTATAACCACCTCTAGCCTAGCTAGAGATGGGCCCACTTACGTCACCATGAACGAGGGCTAACAGCTCGGTGGCACGTACATTTTTACCATTAAAAGGCGTTTTAAACATTTTGCCTAATAAACTAGATTCGCAGACGTCATTTGAATTAGGATCAAATTTGTCCAAGTATCCACTCTTCGAAAGTGTGGATATACGAGTCTTGTCAATGTGTCCCAGACAACAATGCCACAAATAAGTCTCATCTAATTAATTCAGTTTGAGTCAATTGTTTGTCATGTTATATGTTTGAGATTTTTTTATATTCAAAATATAAGTACTGTTATTCACATCTAATGTGTATATCTCAATATCTTCTTTATAAACAAAACACCTAGCGTTCTGGAACATAAAGGTATACCCGCAATGGGTTAAACTAGATATAAAGATAATGTTTCTAGTCAAACTAGGTACATTTTAACAGTTTCTTAATTAAAGTACATACCCAAAGGGCAATTCCAAAACTTAGGTTCCAACGGCCAAAACAGCGACTCTCGTCCCGTTTCTGACTCGCAGATCAATCTCATCTGAAGCCATTCTCTTGCTAATCAGCAGATCCCTCACATCAATACATATGTATGTACCACATCCAGTATTAAAAATCAAATTTTAAAACCAGTAATGGACATGTTTATAACAAACATACCTGAAGTCGGAGCTTTGCCCGCCTTCACTTCATTCATGTCTGCCTTGTCCATACGGCTGTCACGCTTCCAGTGACCCCGTTTGCCACAGTTTAGGCAGACATATTGGGATATGTCATTTGTCTTCCCAGAAGACTGTGATGATTTTGCCTTTGCCCATTTTCTTCACACCCCTAGAAGCCAAGCCTTGGCCTTCTGGGATGTCGAAGTAAGATGCGCATTGCGCTTCTTGCCCTTTTAGAAGCTCTAGCTCTGCCTCCTTGAGCATAGCCATTAACTCTCCAAGAGTTTTCTCTTGGTTTATTATGAACTCGCCCCACCATTCGGGCAGAGACTGTAAGATCAAATCTATGGAAGTCTCGACCTCATAGGTAATGCCCAGCTAACCTAGTTGTTCGATGTCAGCAATCATCTGTGACACCTAGTGCTCGACAGATGTACCCTCTAACATACGCGAGCGAAAGAGCTTCTTTTACAATTCGTATTTCCAAGATCTAAGGTTAGATCTGTGAAGATCCTTCAATTTCAACATCGTGGTATAATGATCTAATCCTTAATTCTGAAAACGAAATTAAGGAGTCATGCGGCAAGCATAACGGATTGAGCACTAAAGTTATCATCACAATGAGTCTTCTAAAGCTCATGTTCTACTATTTTCTCAACTCCGGGCTCAGGCCCGAGAGGTTTCTCTATTATATAAAGTAACTTCTTGGCTTCCGGGACTATCCTGAGATTCAATTCCCAATCTGAAAATTTTATGTCGTTAAAGACATTTTCACCTAGGATTATGTTCTTTTACGATAATTTTTCAGCTATATTGATTGCTATAGTCCAACCAACCAATCAATAATTTCGTGTACAATCAAATGTAATGATTACTATAGTCCAACTATATAATCAACTATAAATGATCGGTTATATTCAAATGTAATGATTACTATAGTCCAACTATATAAACAACTACAAATAAAGTAGTGTGTTGTACAGTCTAACTGTTTCAACGAAAGCAATATTAAATATTAGTCCAACTAATATATTTATAACAATGATAAATAAAATAAAAGAGCGCGTATTGGCAAGTATTTAAACGAAATTACAAATTTAATATTTGCCTCCCACTATTTTTCGACGAGCCTCTAACCTTCTGTGGAGTACTCGGGAAACCTAGTTTCCTAGTGGGCTAGGATCCCGTTAAATAACACACAACCTTGACTTTGGCCAACAAGTTGTATGAAACTTAACTAGGTAGATCTCTAAGATCAATTGGATCCCATCCAATTCCTAGATCCAGTAGGTGGACCTCCAAGTCCGAAACATATATCCAATATATGTAAATATATCCAATATATTTCCTAACCTTTTTTCCTCTAAATCAACTAAGCCTTGGCTTTGGCTCAACAAGTTTAATGATTCTAGTTAAGCGCAACCCATTGACAGTGGGAAAGCTTCGTAATCGAGGTCGATGAACAAGAAGTGACCTTGACTTTGGCCAACAAGTCACAACTGCCCAAGACACGCGATATGTAACAAAGCTTACGTGGTTCAAACACATGCGCGATGGACAAAGGTCTTGACTTTGGCTAACAAACCAATGCCAATCTTGGATCTTGAGAGAGAACCACTTAATGGAAGGAAAAACGCTTAATATTGAATGAGGGTTTTTCGCGAAATTGGCAACCAATTTATTATCTTTGATTAGGTCTCATCATACACCTCTAAGCATGCATTCTAAAAGCATAATAAGGCGCGAAATAAATTAATAATAATATGCGGATGGATATATAACAAAATTTGTTCCTAGAACAAATCTCTCCATTTCCTCTCTCCCGCTAGCATTATTCATACTTTTACCCAATTACATAATACTTCTAAAGAAACCTCATTTACATTGAGGGGAATTGGTGAGAAGAGAAATACAATGAGAAAATAGATAATAGGCTGGACACGCAGGTTCAATTTAATAAATTCTAAATTTATTACAATAATTTCCAAAATTTCCCTCACCCTTCTAATATCCATCCGATATACATTATTCATTCATACATCCAAGTATTCACACAAAACATGTTATTCAATCAATCTAATCCAATTAATTAATTTTTGAATTAATGACCATCCAATGTTCAAACAACGATTTGATTTGCGCGAGTCCAACTCGTTTAAGAATAGATACTCAAAGTACGTATTCATGAATTATATCGAACTACAATTTTAAATCCAATTTAAATTGTATCCAATGCTAATTCATATTTAATTCCAAATTAAATAATTACACTTTTAAATGTGTCTTTTAGACTTGGATTCCAAATCCAATCTTTATGGGTCTCAAAGGCCCAATTAGTATCCAATACTATTCAATTAAAGTCCAATGGGCTTTCAATTAATTCTTTAGGCGTGGGCTTTGGCCATTATGGATCAAACCCAAGATGCCAAGGCCCAATTAGAAATCATCCTAGGCCAAAAATTCAATTTAGGCCCAATTAAATTTTTAAAGGCCCAAATGTCATATTTGGACTTTATGGAAATGGTTTTAGGCCCAATTGGATTACCAAATTGTCCAAAACCAAACTTGGCCCAACCAAGCTCATTAAGCCCAATTACAACATTAAATTAATACATTTTTCCAAATTAGATATTAATTCAATTCAAGTGTAATTAACATAATTAATCAACTAATCTAATGTTTCCAAAACACTAATTAATCCAATTAATCATGCTCAACATTTCCAATTCATGTCCAACACAAATTGAAGCAAAATCAATCTATTACATGCTATATAGCTCACGACAAAGGCAAGAATTCATCATGCAATTTGATTTCAATCAAATTAAATCAACATTTAACATACCATTCATGCCATCAACACATCCAATTGTTAATTTTCAAAAAAGCACCATGAGCAACCTAGGGGATACATTCGGCCAAGCATGGATTTTGGGGATTTTTGATCTAATCAATTTATTCACAAATCCAATGATATACAAATCTAATTCAACATCATATAAACTCAATCAACTCATCAATTTAGGCAAAATCAAGCTCTAAGCATAAAATCCCAAATTAAAATCATGAACCCTAGATTTTCAAATCAAACTTAGGAGGCTTTGATACCATTGTTAGTGTTCCTAGAACATGCCAAGGATCTCTAAGAGTGATTTGTGTGTGAATAAATCAAAGGGAGTTGTGGAAATACTCACATTGATCGAATTAGGATTTCAAAAATTCCTCATGGATGTAATGGAAGCTCCAAGCCTTCAAATTAGATTCCAAACTCTAGGATTGGTTTCCCTATCACCTTCATTTATCTCTTTAAAGTGCTAGCTTTGTAGAATTTTGCAATAAAATTCCATGGGAAAGGAAGCATGCTCACGGTTTTGGAGAAAGGAAGAAGAGTGAATAATGACTTGTCTTACTTCCAAAGTTTGACTTGTTAATTTATATTAAGTTGGTGTAGGATTTGGTTTGAGAGTAGAAAAAGCAATCTCAAGCTTTTACTCAACCAATTACCAAATTCCATCAAGTGTCAAACACATTGATGTAAGTTGGTGGGCCCCACTTCAAATTCCAAATTTAAGTTAGACAATCCAACACGCAACTTCGCTCAGGCCCGGGTTCATTTAATTCCGAATTAAACGAATTTTCCATGCGACTTAATTAAATCCAATTTAATTAAATAATAATAACTCACAATATTATTAAGTAAGTCGCTTACGAATTAAATCTAAATTAATTCGTTTGCTTGAATTAAAATCCAATTTTAATTCCGCGTTGAAATCTAATTTCAATTAATATATCTAATATATTATTCTAGCCTAATTAAATATATTAAATAGAAAAATCCAATTTCACTATTAAATTTATTTTGCCGATTAATTCCAAATCAATCGCGTTCTCTCTCTTCTAGTTGAATTAATCCCAGATTAATTTTCTCTCTGTTAATTAATCCCAGATTAATTCTTACCGTGATTAATCATGTTCGAGTCAAATGTCATCGGTGAATCTTCAGGAAGCGACCCAAGAGATCCCTGGATATGTTGGCAGTAAATACGGTCATCGGACTATCCGAACACGTGCGTACCCGGTACCACATTCCTACCGATTTACAAGACATGGTTGGCTTCTAGCAAAGCACCGTGCCTACCCAATTCTCCAGAAATATTCTTTAAAGGAATATATAATCTTTATTCGGCGTAGTATACAATATATTTTGTATAACGATCCAGTATCGGATGTCACATGCAAGGCCTGGGGCTGGAATTGTGTCTGCCCCGTACAAAGCATATATCGGATCACTGGAAACTAGTCTCTTAATCGGATAATCATGACCTAGTCATATTATCCCAATTACTGTAGTACTTAAGAGTACCAGTTCTGTATCCCTGCGTGATCACCATCTCCATATGACTGAAGTGATACTTCCATCTTGACATCACACCCAATACACTACGATTCTCAGTATACCCATAAGAGGCATACCTGTTAAAGCCCCGGACGACCAAAACCAAAGTATACTGATCGTCGCAAGTATTAGCGATGCAAGTCTCAGGTTAAGACCAAATACACCTACCCTGATTCAGATTCCCATAGACATATAGTCATACTACCAATGGGATTCCGAGGGGTCTATCCAGAGCGAAGCTATTCCCGTACCATCGGTAAATAGAACATCTTATCACACTTGCATAAGTATCCAATACTTAAATATATGAGAACTATGCCGTTACGCTTCCATAACGCGCACAAGTGTAATACTAGCCTATTTCGTATTATCGATGTCCAGTCTCGATAATACTACGACTAGGGATATTAAATGATTAAACCTTTCGTGGATTAATATTATCTCATATCTTATTAATCTGGTACTAATCATTTGGACTTTTATCATTTACATATCCAGGTAATCCAATACAAATGATAAAAGAGCAATTTCCTTTGTCAGATAGTTAATTTTGTACAAGAACACCATGTCCTTTACAAAATAGTGATGCTATGGGTCATAATTGTCCAACAAGCGGACCCTCAAGAACATATCCCAACTTCTCATAATCGAGGACGATCCTCAAATCCAATTCCCAATCGGTGAAGTTCTCAGCGCCTTTGTGTTTGTTCGCATCCAACATACGCGCATATTGATTAGTAGATGGTGCCGCCATCGCAAATCTATCATATAGATTACGAAAAAAAATTTAGCAGATTAAATTAAGCAGTTTCAAGTAATATCAAAAACATTAACTAGATCATGGATTTTTAATCTAAAAATGCCCCTCCCACTAAATCATGCAATACTGTAATCCCCAAACAGAATACAAAGATTTAATAATTAAATTAAATACAAATAGTTAAAGGTGGATCCCATGAATATATTTCAGCTCACAGCAGAGGCACGATCTCGCCTACGTATATTCATCAGGTAGACAACTCATTTGTCAATCACTCAATAGTGACTCCTGGGTTTCCGGTCCTGATCGTTTCTCGTTGTGACAGCTAGGTCACGTTCACAAGGAGACGTACCAAGGTTAAACTCATTAATGATAAACTCAAGTTACTTGCGTAACCCTGACAGGTATGGCACGTTCAGGATACCGCTTTCGCTTTAATTTATCTAGTATATAATATACATCCGGCATAAATAAATCTCTATCAGCTACACCCTCACAGCAGAGGAACGGTCTCAGATGTAGTCATAGAGAAATATTCATAAATCGTATTGATAAGACGGACCAGTTGATATGCATCAAATACATAATTAACATAAACCTTATTAAATAGAGATTTTCCGTAAAGAGTCATACACCCTAAATCTAATCAAATTAGATTAAAACAAGCATGTATAAAGTCAAGACAACAAGATTAAACATTGAATTTAAGGGCTAATCATATTAGGGGGCGTAGAATCAGACACTCTCTGATACCATTTTGAATGGGTGTTATAGCGGAAATCCGGTAACGCAGCGGAATAGGGGAAAATCAAAATTTTCCGATTTCAAATTTTTTTCTCGGATCAATTAAATAAACTTATTTATTTAATTATCCAATTATGAAATTATGAAAAATTACACAAGAAATCATATTTCTTGGTAATTACCGGATTGCCCCAAAACTTTGCATTTTGTTCATTTTAGTCCTTAATTGCCAAAAATACTTTAAGATGATTCTAAATCATTTCTAAGATGAATTTAACATGTCGTACATATCAAAAATTCAAATTGCAACAAAAAAAACCCAAAATTAACCCAAAATGCCGTGAGCTTCATTAGGTGGGCAAATTGAGCATTTTGTTCCTTTTGTGTTCAAAACACATTAAGATTAAATCCAATCAACCCAATATTTTATATGCATCTTATACACATCCAAATACACAACATAAATGAAAAGCCCCAAATTTGGAGATGGTCTTAAACCCTAAGTTTTCAATTCCACCAAATTGGACAAATTAGACCAAATTAATTAAATAAATCAAACACTTTAATCAAGTTTCCACCACACCAATCAAGCCTCACCACAATGAAATAATTATAGAACAATTATAGGTCATTTAAGAGTGGATCAACAACTCTAGAATGACAACTAGTTCATCAAACTATCAAAAGAATACTTATTAACACATTAGAAGCATTCTATGATCTTTATACATGCTCAACCCTATCCTAAAACTTCCATCCTCCAAAAACACAAAGAATAAAGAATAGAAAAATATAAGAACATCACAAGATGAAGCCAACAACAAGAGGAACATTTTTCTCTCTAATGGCAAGTTGGAAATACTTTCAAAAATCCAAGCTTTTCTTTGTTTTTCCTTTTCTTTCTCGCAAGCTTCTTTGTCTTCTTTTAATGTAGTTTTGGATGAGTTTCTTAACTTAACTTGAAACCCTAAATTGAAACAAACAATTTATACCTCCTCCATAAGGCATGGCCGAATTTTTGGGTATAAAAAATATCAAGATATTTCCTTTTGTTTCAATTAATTACAACTTGTCAACTTGATAAAAATGATCATTACACTTTAATGAAATTTTCAACCAAGTCAACAATTGCAAATAAGTCATTAAAATAAATATCATAACTTAAAATATTCATATTTTATTTAATTTAATCATTTAACAATTAATTAATTAATTATTTATTTATTTAAATACAAATATATCAAATATATGTATTATATTTACAACAAATATCAAATACATATATATTTATGATATTAGTCAAATATGTCAATTTGACAATTAATTAATGTGTATTTGATAAAATCTAACATTAAATGCAAATACACAAAAAATAGGAAATGACTATTGGGTCCCAACACATGTATTATTCGTTTAACCTTTAAACGACTTATAAATAATCAATATTATTTATAAATGTTGGCCTAGTGCTCTAAGAGTATATTTCATTAGTGAGACTCTCTAGATTCAGCCATATCCATCACGAAATCTAATTTCGTGTCCATAATTTACCCACCCGTAAATTATGACGACCACGGACAAACTCGCTGAATCATACAGGTCGAGGTCATGGCAAATATATAATTCATCAGTCACAGGTATCCGGATATATCCCAGAGATATAGATGTAAACGTCAATGATAAACTCAAGTTACTTGCGTAATCTTGACAGCTAGGGCACGTTCATGATTCTGTTTTCGCTTGAATTTATCTAGTATCTGATAGACATCCGGCATAAATAAATCTCTATCGGCTACACCCTCATAGCAGAGGCACGGTCTCGGATGTAGTCACAGAGAAATATTCATAAACTGTATTGATAAGACAGACCAATTGATATGCATCAAATACATAATTAACATAAACCTTATTAAATAGAGATTTTTCGTAAAGTGTCATACACCATAAATCTAATCAAATTAGATTAAAACAAGCATGTATAAAGTCAAGACAACAAGATTAAACATTGAAATTAAAGGGCTAATCATATTAGGGGGCCTAGAATCATACTCTCCCTGATACCATTTTGAATGGGTGTTATAGCGGAAATTCGGTAACGCAGCGGAAAAGGAGAAAATCAAAATTTTCGATTTCAAATTTTTTTTCTCGGATCAATTAAATAAACTTATTTATTTAATTATCCAATTATCAAATTATGAAAAATTACACAAGAAATCATATTTCTTGGTAATTACCGGATTGCCCCAAAACTTTACATTTTGTTCATTTTAGTCCTTAATTGCCAAAAATAATTTTAGATGATTCTAAATCATTTCTAAGATGAATTTAACATGTCGTACATATCAAAATTCAAATTGCAACAAAAACCCCCCAAAATGCCGTGAGCATCATTAGGTGGGCAAATTGAGAATTTTGTTCCTTTTGTGTTCAAAACACATTAAGATGAAATCCAATCAACCCAATATTTTATATGCATATTATACACATCCAAATACACAACATAAATGAAAAGCCCCAAATTTGAAGATGGTCTTAAACCCTAATTGTTCAATTTCACCAAATTGGACAAATTAGACCAAATTAATTAAATCCAACACTTCAATCAAGTTTCCACCACACCAATCAAGCCTCACCATAAGGAAATAACAATAGAACAATTCTATGTCATTTAAGAGTGGATCAACAACTCTAGAATGGCAACTAGTTCATCAAACTATCAAAAGAATACTTATTAACACATTAGAAGCATTTTATGATCTTTATACATGCTCAACCCTATCCTAAAACTTCCATCCTCCAAAAACACAAAGAATAAAGAATAGAAAAACATAATAACATCACAAGATGAAGCCAACAACAAGAGGAATATTTTTCTCTCTAATGACAAGTTGGAAATACTTACAAAAATCCAAGTTTTTCTTTGTTTTTCCTTTTCTTTCTCTCAAGCTTCTTTGTCTTCTTTTAATGGAGTTTTGGATGAGTTTTTTAACTTAACTTGAAACCCTAAAAGGAAAAAAACAATTTATACCTCCTCCATAAGGCATGGCCGAATTTTGGGGGTAAAAAATATCAAGATATTTCCTTTTTTTTCAATTAATTACAACTTGTCAACTTGATAAAAATGATCATTACACTTTAATGAATTTTTCAACCAAGTCAACAATTGCAACTAAGTCATTAAAATAAATATCATAACTTAAAATATTCATATTTTAATTAATTTAATCATTTAACAATTAATTATTATTTATTTTAATACAAATATATCAAATATATGTATTTATTTTACAATAAATATCAAATACATATATATTTATGATATTAGTCAAATATTTCAATTTGACAATTAATTAATGTCTATTTGATAAAATCTAACATTAAATGCAAATACACAAAAATAGGAAATGACTATTGGGTCCCAACACATATATTATTCGTTTAACATTTAAACGACTTATAAATAATCAATATTATTTATAAATGTTGCCCTAGTGTTCTACAAGTATATTTCATTAGTGAGACTCTCTAGATTCAGTCATATCCGTCACGAAATCCAATTTCGTGTCCATAATTTACCCACCCGTAAATTATGACGACCACGGACAAACTCGCTGAATCATACAGGTCGAGGTCATGGCAAATGTATAATTCATCTATCACAGGTATCCGGATATATCCCAGAGATATAGATGTAAACTTCAAATCTCTATAGGGACTATCCCGTCGACGTCTCTATTAGAAATCTCAAAAAGAACATTTAGAATTGACTTCTAAAATGTACCACGGGCCCATGGTTTTTATCTGATTGCTAATCATATATGGACTACCTATGCTCTGTACACAGAACTGACGGATCCTATCTCGACACACACAGGACACCCTGAGGATCTATCTACACCCAACGAACAAGCGGAGGTCTGATCTTAATAGATCGGTGACGTGACTGCCATCTAAGTGTAGAAGATGTCTCATGTGACCACAGTGGCATCTCAAGTCGAAGAATCACAAATGCTACTCAACCCGAGAAGATTCTTATTGACGTTGGTGTACCAACCATTATGAATCTTCGGTGAGTGGTTCAGTGTTTATCCGTTATAAACACCTACACGTCTATACTAGTCTCCAAGACTTATGGTTTTTTGAGAAACCATTGGAATCATATATTCCAGTATAAGACATGTACCGGTCTCAAGGGGTTTACTTTACTGACCAAGTAGTGTAAACCTTGACCAGGAACTGTCTAAGGATGACAACGTCATAATACAACTCAATGTCAGTTGCGACACTTTTGCAACAGTATCATGACTAATCATCCTAAGGTCAATTACGTCTTTACCATATTAAAAGATATATTATATTATAGAAACTGCTTATATTATTCATAATAAAATATTTTACAGAAGTATTTAATAAAGAAATACAACCGGGAATTGGCGCTCTGAGCACCAACCCCAACAAAAACTCTCACTTGCTCTAGTGCCAAAATCGATTGTATCTAATACCCATCGACTCCACGTGTTTATCAAACAACTTCGGAGATATGGCCTTCGTCAGCGGGTCTGCTACATTATCTTCACTCGATACCTTCCACTCGATAATATTCCCTCGCGACACAATCTCTCGAATGATGTGGTACTTGCGTTCCACATGCTTCGACTTCTGATGCTCCCTCGGTTTCTTTGCTTGTGCAATGGCTCCAGTATTATCACAGTATAACGGAATCGCATTCTCGATACTTGGGACAACTCCCAGTTCCGTGATAGAGTTCCTAATCCATACATCTTCCTTTGCAGCTTCAAAAGCTGCAATGTATTCCACCTCAGTGGTGGAATCAGCTGTAGATCCCTGTTTGGAACTCTTCCAGCAAACTGCACCTCCGTTAAGGGTAAAAATGAATCCTGATGTAGACTTTCTATCATCGGGATCCGATTGGAAGTCGAAATCTGTATACCCGTTAACTTGCAGTTCACTTCCTCCATAAATTATCAACTTATCCTTAGTACCTTTAAGATACTTTAGGATATGTTTAATGGCCATACAATGGTCATTCCTGGATTGGACTGATATCTACTAGTTACGCTAATAACGAAACTGATATCAGGCCTGGTACATAACATGGCATACATTATGCTACCCAAACAAGAAGCATAAGGTTGGTTAGACATTCTAACCTTCTCATCTTCTGTTTGTGGACTCATCTTCTTTGAAAGATGAATCCCATGTCTGAACGGTATATTTGTTGTCTTACAGTTACCAAAATTGTACCGTTCTAAGATCTTATCTCTGTACGTTGATTGGGATAACCCAATCAGCCTCATTTGTCTATCTCTATAGAGTTTTATCCCTAAAACATAGGAAGCTTCTCCCATCTCATTCATGGAGAAATTCTTATAGAGGTACGCTTTGACACTTTGTAACATTCCTATATCATTCCCAATGATTAGGATGTCGTCAATATATAAGACTAAAAATACGACCATGCTCCCACTGGCCTTCTGATACACATAGGATTCTTCCGAATTCTTGTGAAAACCAACCAATCTAATAATCTCATCGAATCGAAGATTCCAACTTCGTGAAGCTTGTTTAAGTCCATAAATGGACTTCTTAAGCTTACATACCATACCCGAGTTTTCGCTGGACGCAAAACCTTCCGACTGTTCCATATAGATTTCTTCATCAAGAAATCCATTTAGAAAAGCTTAAGCATTGCTAATGGTGAAAAAGTTTCATCGTAGTCAACGCCAGGTCGCTGCGTGTAACCTTTTGCTACCAGTCGGGCCTTGTAAGTTTCAACCTTACCGTCAGGCCCGCGCTTCATTTTGTAAACCCATTTACAATCGATAGGAACAATTCCTTCGGGAAGCGGAACCAAGTCCCAAACTTGATTCTCATGCATTGTGTCTAACTCGGATTTCATGGCACTTTGCCATTTCACGGAGTCGATATCCAACATCGATTCTATATAGGTAAATGGACCAGTCTCTTCAACTAAGAGAACATCTAGAATCTTTTCTTTTATCAAATACAAGCGTTCAGGAGGTCTAGATACCCTTTTGTGACCTACGGAGTGTGTGTTTTGAAGGTCCTTCATCTTCTTGAACTTGAGGTTCCTCCGTTGGTTCGTTGTTTTCAGGTTGGACTTCATCAAGTTCAATATGTCTATGATTACCACCTTCTGACAAAAATTCTACTTCTAAAAATTTTGTGAAGCGAGTTACGAACACATTTCGATGCTCGGTATCATAGAACAGATATCCCCTCGTTTCCGAAGCATATCCAACAAACCTAAACTTTTGCCCTCGAGGCGAAAGCTTATCTTGCTAAGTCACCCTGACATAGGCAGGACAACCCAAAACCTTAATGTAACTAAGATTTGGTCTCTTGCCGTATCATATCTCATACGGGGTCGTAGGAACAACTTTTGAAGGAATCTTATTCAAAAGATGTCCAGCTGTTAAAAGAGAGTAGCCCCATAAGTAATAGGACAAATCTGTAAAACTCAACATCGATCGGACCATATCCAATAAAGTCTGATTTCTCCTCTCAGACACTCCATTATTCTGTGGAGTACCTGGAGGAGTATATTGAGCAAGAATCCCATTCTCCTTCATATAATCAATGAACTCACCACTCATATATTCTCCGCCTCGATCAGATCGAAGGCATTTAATATATTGACCAGTTTGTTTTTCTACTTCATTTCGGAACTCTTTGAACTTTTCAAAGGTTTCCGATTTATGTCGCATCAAATAGATATAACCATACCGTGACAGATCATCGGTAAAGGTAACGAAGTACGAATAACCACTGTGAGCAGTTTGACTTAGTGGACCACATACATCAGAATGTACGAGTTCCAGTAAGTTAGTGGCGCGGTGTCCAACACCAGAAAATGGGGCTTTGGTCATCTTACCCTGAATACACGATTCACAAGTTGGATATGATTCAATGGTGAGATCTTGTATCAAACCATTCCTAACCAATTGGGTAAGGCGTTTAACACCTATATGACCTAGCCGCATATGCCAAAGTTCAGTATTATTAATAACAGGTAAACTACGTTTATTAACTCCAATATTTAAAATATCTTTACAAGTTTGCAATGTATAATGACCATGCTGGTTTGGATAACAAATGATCTGAATATTACGTTTATCATATAAATAAAAGAACAGTTCTTAATATTAATACGATAACCTTCTGTATCCAATACAAAAAGAGATATAATATTAGCTACACATCCATGTACAAAACAATAGTCATATAACAAAAGTGTCTCATTCGGCAAAGGGATCTCGCATACTCCCACTGCAACTGCATCCAGAGAGTCTCCACTCCCAAATCGCAACTGCATCTCTCCAGGCTTCAGTTTCCTACTTTTCTTCAGCACCTGCAACGAATTGAAAATGTGAATAGGACAAGCAGAATCTAAAATCCAACAGGATGTAACGACTTCACAAGCCAAAGATATATCAATAACTGAAAAAATAAATGTATCTGATGTAGATGCTCTCTCCCTCCTCAGTTGGGCAATGTAGTCAGGACAGTTCATTTTCCAGTGCCCGACTTTACTACAGTGATGGCACTTGTCGTCAGAAGCCCTCTTGGGCTTTGCTATCTTTGCCTGTGGTTGAGGACATAAACCATTCTTCTTCTTTCCTTTCTTCTTCTTCTTTCCCTTTGACCAAGTCTGGGAAGAAGCAGAAAGTGAAGTAGGTCTCAAAGGGCGAGTCGGTACTCCATTCTTGAGGTCCTCTTCCGCTGTGAGCAGCATCCTATGCAACTCATGGTAGGTACAGATAATCCCATTCATGTTGAAATACATCACGAATTGGCGATATGAAGCTGGGAGTGAACCAAGAATGACACTCCTACCGAGAATGTCATTTAGAGGGAGATTATGTTGCCTCAGTTGATCGATCAAATCGATCATATGAAGAACTGCGCGCTCACAGCTTGCCCCTCATCCAATCGCGCATGGAACAGTTCCATCGCGACCTTATGAACAACAACTTGTTCTTGGTTCTCAAACGATTCTCGTAATCACATCTTCATACTATATGCATCTGACATGCCATAGTATTGTTTCTTTAGTCCCGGAGACAGTGAACTTAGGATGTATGATTTAACTTTTAAATCATTATCCTTCCAAGCTTGGAAAACTTAGAGTTCCTCTGGTGTTGTGTCCTCTGCCACATCAAGGGGCAACAGACCCTCAAGAACATATCCCAGCTTCTCAGAATCGAGGACGATCCTCAAATCCAAGTCCCAATCGGCGAAGTTCTCAATGCCTTTGAGTTTGTTCGCATCCAACATACGCGTAAACTGATTAGTAGATGGTGCCGCCATCACAAATCTATCATATAGATTACGAAAAACGGTTAACAGTTTCAAGTAATATCAAAAGCATTAACTAGATCATGAATTTTTAATCTAAAAATGCCTCTCCCACTAAATCATGCAATACTGTAATCCCCAAATAGAATACAAAGATTTAATAATTAAATTAAATACAAATAGTGAAATGTGGATCCCATGAATATATTTCAGCTCACAGCAGAGGCACGGTCTCGCCTACGTATATTCATCAAGTAGACAACTCATTTGTCAATCACTCAATAGTGACTCATGGGTTTCCGGTCCTGGTCGTTTCTTGTTGGGACAGCTAGGGCATGTAAGGAGACGTACCAAGGTTAAACTCATCAATGATAAACTCAAGTTACTTGCGTAATCCTGACAGTTAGGGCACGTTCAGGATTCCATTTTCGCTTGAATTTATCTAGTATCTAATATACATCCGACATAAATAAATCTATATCGGCTACACCCTCATAGTAGAGGCACGGTCTCGGATGTAGTCACGGAGAAATATTCATAAACCGTATTGATAAGACAGACCAGTTGATATGCATCAAATACTTAATTAACATAAACCTTATTAAATAGGGATTTTCCGCAAAGTGTCATACACCCTAAATCTAATCAAATTAGATTAAAACAAGCATGTATAAAGTCAAGACAACAATATTAAACATTGAATTTAAAGGGCTAATCATATTAGGGGGCATAGAATCAGACTCTCTCTGATACCATTTTGAAGGGGTGTTATAGCGGAAATCCGGTAACGCAGCGGAATAGGAGAAAATCAAAATTTTTCGATTTCAAAATTTTTTCTCGGATCAATTAAATAAACTTATTTATTTAATTATCCAATTATGAAAAATTACACAAGAAATCATATTTCTTAGTAATTACCAGATTGCCCCAAAACTTTGCATTTTGTTCATTTTAGTCCTTAATTGCCAAAAATAATTTTAGATGATTCTAAATCATTTCTAAGATGAATTTAACATGTCGTACATATCAAAAATTCAAATTGCAACAAAAACCCCAAAATTAACCCAAAATGTCGTGAGCCTCATTAGGTGGGAAAATTGAGCATTTTGTTCCTTTTGCGTTCAAAACACATTAAGATGAAATCCAATCAACCCAATATTTAATATGAATCTTATACACATCCAAATACACAACATAAATGAAAATCCCCAAATTTGGAGATGGTCTTAAACCCTAATTGTTCAATTTCACCAAATTGGACAAATTAGAACAAATAATTAAATCCAACACTTCAATCAAGTTTCCACCACACCAATCAAGCCTCACCACAAGGAAATAACTATAGAACAATTCTAGGTCATTTAAGAGTGGATCAACAACTCTAGAATGGCAACTAGTTCATCAAACAATCAAAAGAATACTTATTAACACATTAGAAGCATTTTATGATCTTTATACATGCTCAACCCTATCCTAAAACTTCCATCCTCCAAAAACACAAAGAATAAAGAATAGAAAAACATAAGAACATCACAAGATGAAGCCAACAACAAGAGGAATATTTTTCTCTCTAATGGCAAGTTGGAAATACTTACAAAAATCCAAGTTTTTCTTTGTTTTTCCTTTTCTTTCTCTCAAACTTCTTTGTCTTCTTTTAATGGAGTTTTGGATGAGTTTTTTAACTTAACATGAAACCCTAAAATGAAACAAACAATTTATACCTCCTCCATAAGGCATGGCCGAATTTTTGGGTATAAAAAATATCAAGATATTTCCTTTTGTTTCAATTAATTACAACTTGTCAACTTGATAAAAATGATCATTACACTTTAATGAATTTTTCAACCAAGTCAACAATTGCAACTAAGTCATTAAAATAAATATCATAACTTAAAATATTCATATTTTAATTAATTTAATCATTTAACAATTAATTATTTATTTATTTATTTAAATACAAATATATCAAATATATGCATTATATTTACAACAAATATCAAATACATATATATTTATGATATTAGTCAAATATGTCAATTTGACAATTAATTAATGTGTATTTGATAAAATCTAACATTAAATGCAAATACACAAAAAATAGGAAATGACTATTGGGTCCCAACACATGTATTATTCGTTTAACCTTTAAACGACTTATAAATAATCAATATTATTTATAAATGTTGGCCTAGTGCTCTACGAGTATATTTCATTAGTGAGACTCTCTAGATTCAGTCATATCCATCACGAAATCCAATTTCGTGTCCATAATTTACCCACCCGTAAATTATGACGACCACAGACAAACTCGTTGAATCATACAAGTCGAGGTCATGGCAAATGTATAATTCATCAGTCACAGGTATCCGGATATATCCCAGAGATATAGATGTAACGTCCAATCTCTATAGGGACTATCACATCGACGTCTTTATTAGCAATCTCAAAAAGAACATTTAGAACTGACTTCTAAAATGTACCATGGGCCCATGGTTTTTATCTGATTGCTAATCATATATGGACTATCTATGCTCTGTACACAGAACTGACGAATCCTATCTCGACACACACAGGACACCCTGAGGATCTATCTACTCCCAACAAACAGGCGGAGGTCTGATCTTAATAGATCGGTGACGTGACTGCCATCTAAGTGTAGAAGATGTCTCATGTGACCGCAGTGGCATCTCAAGTCGAAGAATCACAAATGCTACTCAACCCGAGAAGATTCTTATTGACGTTGGTGTACCATCCATTAAGAATCTTCGGTGAGTGGTTCAGTGTTTATCCGCTATAAACACCTACACCTCTATACTAGTCTCCAAGACTTATGGTTTATTGAGAAACCATTGGAATCATATATTCTAGTATAAGACATGTACCGGTCTCAAGGGGTTTACTTTACTGACCAAGTAGTGTAAACCTTGACCATGAACTGTCTAAGGATGACAACGTCATGATACAACTCAATGTCAGTTGCGACGCTTTTGCAACAGTATCATGACTAATCATCCTAAGGTCAATTACGTCTTTACCATATTAAAAGATATATTATTTTACAGAAACTGCTTATATTATTCATAATAAAATGTTTTACAGTAGTATTCATAAATAAATACAACCGGGAATTGGTGCTCTGAGCACCAACCTCAACATCGTCCTCCATATCCCTGTCACTATTATGGCCACTCTTCTTCAGCTTAAGAAATTTCCTAAACCTTTTTGCAAACAAGGCCAAATCTTGATTTGTGAGGGTATCCTCATCACTAGACGAACCATGGACAACTTCCTTCGCGATCTTCATCGCTATATTTTTGGGCTTTAGATGCCCAGGAAGTTTCTGCTCATAAACCTGCAGTTTTCCTACGAGGTCTTCTAAATTATGCTGATCAATGTCATTGTTTTCCTCAATGGCGGTGATTTTGGGTAGGAACTTATCAGACAGAGATCTAATGATTTTCCTAACTATCCTACTAGTAGGAATAGTCTCACCTAGGTTAAAACTAGAGTTAACAATGTCGTTAATCTCAGCATAGAATTCATCAAAAGTCTCATCATCTTTCATGTGGGCGACGTCAAACCTTATGGCTAAATCCTGAAGTCTATTATTTTTTACAGATAATGTGCACTCATGCACAGTCTGCAGGATGTCCCAAGCATCCTTGGCTATCTCACACATTGAAATTCTCCTAAATTTAGCAGAACAAACAACACAATGTATGGCATTAATTGCCTTGCTGTTCCTATTGCTAGTATCAAATTCGTCATTGGTCCAGGTCAATTTATCTTTAGGGGAAGATACCTCATCAACAATAATAACGGGAGGTTTCCACTCGTGTTCAACAGTCATCCAGACCCTCTCATCTAAGGACTTAAGGAACGCTTTCATGCGAACCTTCCAATGTAAATATTTTGTGCCATTAAAAAATGGCGGACAATTTAATGGTTGACTACGTTCCATAGCTAATGGGTCAAGGATCGAGTTCAGTCTCTGATACCAATTGAAAATTCACGATTAGCCTAGGTTCTGACCCTATACGGAAATACAAACAATAAACAGGACAAGTCCTGATTATTGTAACTATGGAATCTCAACAAGTAACCACAATAACCAACAATTAAAATATGCTGCAAATATAAAAATAATAACAATAAATTAAAGCAGCAAATATAAATCAAACGCACAAAATCAACACAAGTAATTTTGGTGACGAAGTGAAAAACTCGTGCGAGTAAAAAATCACTTTGGGTATATCGGCTACCAGCCCAATCCACTATATAGAGAATAACTTACAGTGATGGTCAAGACCTATGGTGACAACTCCATCGACTCAAGTACCTCAATACTGCAAGAACTCAAGGCAACTCCTCAAGCCCGCGACTCACGATTTTCTTCAGAACCTCTGAAGTCTCCGACTACCAAACTTCCTCCTAAAGAACTCTGAAGGATTAAGAATTTTGGGTTAAGTTGTGTTGAAGGTTTATCAAATATTGAATCTCACCATTAATGAAGAAGACAAGGAGATGAATAAGTCTTCAATGGTGGAATCAAATAAGGTTGAAAGCTTTGAGAGATTTTGGCTCAAGGAAAAAGTGTTTCAACCATTGACGATGGCGGCTACATGTTATATTTATAGGTAGGGTGAAAAGTTAGGGTTTTTCAAAGGCAAAAGGCTGAAAAACGAGTTCAAATGCGACTGGCGTTCGAACGCTTTCTCAAACGCAGCACGAACGCGCGCCTACTGGAAAGACTCGTTCGAACGCAACTCGAACGCACCACAAACGGATGCTCTCTGGAATGTCCCCGTTCGAATGCAATAAGAACGTGCCTCGAACGTTTGCTCTCTGGAATGATCTCGTTCGAACTCAAAGCAGAACGTGCCACTAACGCCACACGTTCGAACCAAATAACGAACGCATCACTCACGCCAATCGTTCGAACACTGCAACGAACGCACCATGAACGTACCACGAACGTATGTCTGATGCACATCAGCCAAAAATCAGTCCAATTGCACAAAGATCTTCATGATAGATTACAACTCAATTGAACTTATTTTATTACGGACGCATGTCAATAAAAATTAAACTAACACAGAAGATTAAAAAAACATTCGTTTGAATTCAAATTTGCCTCCTTTTGCTCCCTTATCCCAAAAAAATCTTGGCGATCCTACTTGGACCGTCCAAAAGTCCAACCCATCTAATCTAATTGAACTCCTCCACTCGTGATTCCTAAGTTTAAAATATTGACGCAATGGGCTCCACCTCCACCCCTGATCAAGATCGCCAATCCCAATGCACTAATCGACGTGATGACCAATAACTGACTGTCCTCACGCGCCCACTCGCTCGCTTTGGTCAGTCAATAAAACAAGTGTGCCACTTCACAAACGTGGTAGACACGCGCGCATTTTCTTCCGTGACCGTACAACAGTTTAAAGTTTAAACACCTTGGCTTGAGAGTTGCCCTGGTCTCCTCGTTTCCACAATCATTTCTCTTCGCACTCTTTGTTTAAAGGAAAATAAATAAATAAAGCCTCAAATATCTGTCTATTGTTAAATTTTATTTATTTTTTTTTAGGAAGCTTCAGCGTGTACTGTGCGGCCGGCAGATTTTATTTGCGTTTAGCAAACAGATTGAAACTGATTGATACGGAGAGAGAGGGAGAGAGTGTGCGTACAATTTATGAGAGAGAGAATGAACGCGGTAGGAAGGCAGATGTCGAGATCTAATACGACGGCGCATCACCAGCGTCAATACTCTGATAACTTCATGGACTCATCCTTCAGTTCGAAATGGCTGCAATCTTCTAATGTTCCTTCGTCACAGGTGGTTTTGTAATCTCCAACTTCCTTCTATTATTTTTGTTTTGACAGTCAAACTTTGACTAAACTGTTCGTTTAATGTTGTACAGGACTTGGGATTCTATGGAAGAAGAATGAACAGGAAGTCTCCGGAATCAACGACTCTGCCGGTTTACCGTCGCGCTCGTCGAGTATGAGGAAGAATGTAGACGACCACGTGTCTCCTAATGAGCTCAGCCCTGGCTTGCTGGATCTGCAGTCTTTTGATACTGAACTTTTACCTGAGGTCAGCACTCAGCAACTGCCTGCCTGGGTAGTATTTTCATTATTTATTTACTTGCTTTTTTAAATTATTATAGGATATTGGTTTGAGTTTTATGCATAATCTTATATACATAATGATGGTTTTGAGATAAATTTAGGATGTCTTGAATTGAAACAGTTCAATTTCTGATTGCCAGTTCCATCAGTTAAGCATTTGTAAATTGCGATAATTGCGATCATGAATTGAATCTTATATACTTTAGTCCTGGCTTTACTTGCAATTCAAGTCATTGCCATCAACGAAGAATGAAAAGAATTGGCAGCATATTTTAGTCTCTTAATTTTGATTATGTGTTTATATTTGTTGTCTGATACTTATGAATGAATCTCTTAGATGCCGTTCACGACGCAGCGAAGGAAGGATAAAACTCCGTCAACCAGTTTATAGTAAAAGTTTGATGACTTCGAACATATATGTCTACCATAAGCTCACAATCGAACACAAGCTGTGCCAGAGAATAACCTTCTTAAAAGTTTCTCGGGGGATAAAGAAAGGCCCAACAACGTTGCTAAGATCAAAGTTGTGGTAGCCTCTTTTTCTTGATGCCATGTCAATTATTCTCTTAATCTTTACATGAGAAAAATGCGGAGCTGGCTCCAAGTAATCAATGATAGTTGTAAGTTTTAGATGCTAAAATATTCAGTTACATTTCTCAATGAAAGATTAAAATGTTTAATGTTACGTTTCAGTAAAAAATGAGATATAAGTAAATCTTAAGGTTGCCTGGTGTGTTTTTTCTAACTTTTTCTATTTATTGATAAAAATGGGAGTGCTAATATCAAATGCAGGTGCGCAAGAGACCATTAAACAGAAAGGAAATAGCTAAGAAAGAGGAAGACATTATCACCATTGTACCGCATTCCAATTATCTCACAGTTCATGAAACTAAACTGAAGGTAAGAGGTGGATCATTCTTCTAGAAATTTGTTTCAAAATTCAGATGAACATTAGAATCAAACTCTGCTGATACATGCTTGCAGATGCTTTCTTCTTCTGCTCTAGCAAATGTCTGATGGAGTTTCTCTTTGCTTAGCGTAATTGGATTGATGATATTAAAAAACTAGTAAAACATATGTTGTATATTTCAAAATGCATTTAAAATAATAGTTTCTATCCTAACATTATAAAATCACCTTTCTGAGTTTTTGTTTCAAAATTATACTTATTTATTTTCTATCTCTCTCAGATGTAACTCTTAAAACGTAAGAATTTAATGTCATCTAGTTTATTGCTCTCTACAGGTTGACTTAACAGAGTATGTTGAGAGACATGAATTTTTTTTGATTGCTGTGCTGAATGAAGATGTTACAAACGAGGAGGTAATTATTTATGATTTTACATGGCTAACAATAACATTGATAATCAACGTTTCAAAATTCCGGTTTCGAGGCGCCTCGACTGCATCGCTGCCCTCGAGGCTGCCGCCTCGAACCATTGAATCAGGAAGGCCGCCTCGCCAAAATTTTCGTCGAGGCGTCCAATAAGGTGAGACATCGGCCCGACAGAAAAGTATTCCTATTTTAAAAAAATAAAATAAAAAAAAAAAAAAGCCAAAAAGGATAACTTATCGGCTTCGCTATTTTACCAGAAATAAGAATTAATAAACAAAACCTCTGTTGAGTTTTGAATACTTCATTCAGTAAAAATCGAAATTGCGTTCTCAACCTAAATCCGTCGTCAATAAACACAGCTTCGTCGACGCATCCTAAATCTATTGTCCCCTCACAGCTTCGACCTAAATCTCATTGTCAACATCTCTCTTTCACCACAATCTATCTCATTGTATTACCTTCATCATATCTCTATCTCTATACATAGTCATTTACTGCTTCTTTCGCTATTGCTTCTTCTATTAATTTTCTCTCATTCTTTCTTAATTATGAAACTTTTCGTCTCTTCGTGACCCAAATTCAATTGTCCCAAAACTTGAAACACCTGCATTTGCCCGATCTGCCCACCGCCTCGACCTTAAATGTTAAGTACTATTGCTTTTTTATTTTTTTTTTTTTTTCTATTAATCTTTAATTTTTTCGCAATGTCATGCATGTGCCCACTGCCACTGTTCTCTTATTTAAATTCTTATTTTATGTGCTTTTATGTGCACTGACAATAAAAAAAAATGTGCCACTCCCAGGCACAAGTAAAAAAGTGAAGATGATGATATTGTGATGTGTCAGAATAATATGTTAACTAAGCCACATGCTTCCATAATCTTCATTTGTACTTTCTGATTTGGTTATGTTTTTTTATTTAATTTCGATGGATGGATGATTTTGTGTTGTGAATGATTTGATTTTGACAATATTATGAATTTATGCTTTTATTTTATATATTTATTTTTTTATTCTTATATTTGGATTGAGGTTACCGCTCGCCTCGCCTCACACAAGTGGCCGCCTCGCACCGCATACCGAGTTTCGGACATTGTTGATAATACAGTTAAGCTGAATTCACTGGATTTCTGTTACTCTTGCAGGTGTATTCGGAGACTGTCGAGCCCATAGTCCCCCTAATTTTCCATAAAACAAAAGCTACCTGTTTTGCATATGGGCAAACAGGCAAGTAGTTTGAGTGTCCTCAAAAGGAAAACAAATATTTGGATGCTTTGACTGGCTGGTTGTTGGATATTCGTATAAATAGGGGATAATTCTTTCCACGTATATGTCTTATAATTATTTTGCAGTGCTGTTTGCAAATATTTGTCAGAATGGTAACATTTACTTGGAATTTTGTAGATCCATAATCCATTTGAAAGAAAATTCTAAAAGATTTAAACAGATAACAAACTTTCTGAATTCAAATTCATCGAAATTTACTATTTGTTTCAATGTGTTTCATTGGTAAAGCTAGTCCAGGACTATGCCTTTTTACATATGGTTGTAAATTTAACTACTATACCTTCTACTGCTCCTTTCGGAAAGGCTACAAATTACTTTGTACTTATTATTAAGCATATGAGAATCTCTAAGTATCCTTAGCATTATTCTTGAAAATTATCTGACGGCAATGCTTGCACATTCTTCATATATTTTCACCTTGAAATGAAAGTACATTTAGTCAGGATAGCAATGCTTGCACACTCTGAAGATATGATTGGGAGTATTTTTTCATATTTTTATAATTTAAAATATCTGTATTTTCCTTAAAAAATAATGAGAAAGAAAGATATCTTCATCTTCTTTTCAGTTTAATTTTTTTAAAAAAAAAAAAAAATTGAAATCTTAACACTGTCAATGAGCTTGAGTTTATCTACTTTTGCTTGTTCAGGGAGTGGAAAGACTTATACGATGCAACCATTGCCCTTAAAAGCATCCCAAGATATTTTAAGATTGATGAACCAGAGGCATCGGAATCAAGGATTCCAATTGTATGTCAGTTTCTTTGAGATATATGGAGGGAAGGTTTTTGATCTCCTGAATGATAGAAAGTAAGTTATTTCAGCTAGCTGCATTTTGATATAATAGAAAAAGAGAAGCACACTGCAGTCATGTTTATATTCTAGCATGCTATTTTAATTCTACAGGAAGCTTTGCATGAGGGAGGATGGAAAACAACAGGTATGCATAGTGGGTTTGCAAGAATACAGAGTATCAAATGTTGATACTATCAGGGACTTGATTGAGAAGGAAATGCCACGAGAAGCACTGGTACAACTGGTGCAATGAGGAGTCTTCCCGATCACATGCTATACTTCAGCTTGCCATCAAGAGATCAGCTGATGCTTCTGAATCAAAGCTGGCTCGACTTATAGGAAAATTGTCTTTCATAGATCTTGCTGGGAGTGAGCGAGGTGCAGATACTACTGATACTGACAAACAGACAAGGTATCGCTGAATAGGATTTAATAATTCCCTTCTATACATACTTGGGCAACTAGCACCATGCATTGCATGGAGCCTTGCGGTTCCCCTAAGAGATTTTCCATCCTCAGAATGTGCACGAACTAGATAAGCTAGTTCTTTTTTTTATTTTATTTTTTATTTTTTGTTATTTAAGAATGATTTAGTACTTTGGAATATCTTTTGAGTACCAACTTTAAGAAAATCTGTGGAATTAAATGAATATTTAGTTCCATTTTAATTTTTTGGCAGAATGGAAGGTGCAGAAATTAATAAAAGCTTACTTGCTTTGAAGAATGCATTAGAGCTCTTGACAATGATCAAGGCCACATACCTTTTAGAGGAAGTAAACTGACTGAAGTTCTCAGAGATTCATTTGTTGGTGACTCGCGAACAGTTATGATATCGTGTATCTCACCAAGCTCAGGTTCATGTGAACATACTCTCAACACACTGCGATATGCTGATAGTATTATTTTCTGTAACCGAGCTCACTTTCCTCTTCCATAAGCAGCATTGGAGGAAGTAATTAGTTTTTAACACTTGAATTATTTTGATGGATATGTATTCCAGGTGAAGAGTCTGTCAAAAGGGAACGTTTCTAAAAGGGATCCACTATCTTCATCGTCAAACCTCAAAGACTCAATTGCATGTCCCTTATCTTCAGTTGCACCAACTAAATTGGTATGTGATGATAATTTAACTGACTGATGTTCCCCATGAAAAGAACAGGTTTGGATGGGCCAAACAAAAGAGAGAACCATCCCCCACCTTCAAGAGTAAATTGTATTCCTGGTGGAAGAGCTGAGGGTAATTTGGCTGCATCAGTATATTTAGAATATTACAAAGGTCAGGGAGGTGGTCAATATGATGTTACTGAAGATGACTATGATTACTCTGAAGAGACCTTTGAACAAGAGAAACATCATATTCGAATAAAGAAAAGCTAGAGACCAACAGAATGCTAGCTTTGGAGGATATGCAGAAACTGATGCTGTGAAGAATAGGAGGGATCTCCCATCCTTCGAGGCAAACAACTCTCATTCAAATGATGATCTTAATGCCCTCTTGAAGGTGATAATATTTTCAGATGTCTAATGTTGCCTTTTCCTTTCCAATTTGACATTCGGCGGCCTATTGAAATTTATCTACGTTTATTCAGGAAGAGGAGGATCTTGTGTCAGCACATCGTAGACAAGTGGAGGAGACAATGGACGTAGTTCGAGAGGCAAGTGAAAATCTTGGCTTGCCTAATTTTTTGTATACCATGGTCTAACTTGGTATGATTGTTCATCTTTATGCAGGAAATGAATTTGCTAGTTGAAGCTGACCCAACCAGGCAATCAACTTGACATATATATCTCTAAATTAAATACCCTTCTTTCTAAGAAGGCTGCTGGAATTCTGCACCTGCAGACTCAACTGGCTCAATTTCGAAGGCACCTGAATGATTATAATGTTTTAGTATCATCTTCCAGTAACAGAGTTTGATCCAGGGGAGTGGTAAGAAAGCCGTGAATTAATATGGTGTTTATTGCAGCCCATTAACTGATATTAAGTGGAATTCAATGGTCAGTTGATGAGGAGTCAAAATCTTTGATGGAATTGGAGGTTTTGTCTCTGGTATGTGAAAAGTTCACATAGTTTCAGATGGATATTGCTTTCTGCATTGGATGCTTGGAGTGGAATATTGCTTCTTTTTATCTACATTTCTGTAGTCATTTGCTGTTATGACTTGGAATTTCTTAGGAAACATTTTGAGTGTTTGCATCTCTTTTGTCAAACAATATTAATTAGTTATATATTGTTTCCATATTTAGGGAGATCTTGGTTGACAAAATATTGATGTAGGCTATAATTAAGTAAAAAGTTTTCTATTTACCTAATTGATTTCAATTTGTTAAATTCTAACCCTAAATCTAGTTAACCCTAATCAAAATATTTGGATTAAAAAATAAAACCGCCAAGCGCCGCCTAGCCCATCCGTCTAGGTGTCACCTAGAAGGCTTAGGCGCTAGGTGCTCCCCCATTGTACACCTAGCATCTAGCGTTTTTTAGAACCATGGTTTTTAGGTGGTTAGAGTTATTGATAGAGAGATAAATTTTGGATCATAAGTAATATAATGGAGTACCACATCAGCCATTCAACCAATGGCTGATATGTTGAAAAACCATCAAATTAAATTAATGGTAGTTTTATTAAATTCAACTGCGTGTCATTGCATTACCTCTGGTGTACCAAATACTTTCTCTACATATGAACGATAATGGAAAACTTGTGACAGCTGTAACATACAATAACTGTAAGGTAGATGGATCAATATAAAATATGAGATTATTTTAGGTTTACATGGAATCCTCAAGCGAGTAAAAAGTCAGAAAATGATGTGTCTTCAGCATGCCGGTGGCTCAATGACATTGCAAGTCTGGTGTAGAACTTGTTATTATGAGCCTGAAGTCTTGATAGAGTTTATCTTCCCTAATTTTATTTTAGTGATTTTTTTATTTAGTAGTTTTCCCATTTGAGTAATTTATAAATAGTCGTACTATAAATAATAAGTATACAACTTGATAGTTTATTGATTGCGATATTTTCAACATTATAAAAAAAAAAAATTATCACATTAAAATTAATTAAAAAATATATATTACAAATTCTTTAGCTGAAAATCTTTGACTGCTGCATCCGCTTGCCACGTGCAGATCTAAAAAAATCGTAAACATGGTAAAATCTCCACCATCCAATCAAAGTTGTGCATGTGTTTCGATAAGGAAACTGGAAGGCTAGCTGGCCAGCTGAAACAGAACACGTGTCATTTATTTATTTATTTTCTGAAATTATACATGTAAAAGTGTGAGTGTAAAAGAATGAATAGTGCGAGGAACATGAGGACGGGATAGGGAACTTATTGAGTTCAATAATGGCGAAAATGAAAATGGGACAAATGAATTGAGTCTTTTTGTCTATGAATATTTCCACGATAGGCTTTTACCTATACCTTGTTGGGGGAATAAGACACATATATTTGGTTAAAAGTTGTCTACTTAATTGGTTGCTAAATATTCAATTATTGCATGATATGATGCTGTTCTCTCAACGAAATATTCTTTTATGTAAATGTGGACCAATGCAATAATTAAATAATACTTTGCTACACATATTAAATAGAAAAAAATAAATGAATAAATTATAATATTATTTAACACAGCTCTTAATATTTTCTAATTATTAATAATTATTAATTGATTGTACCACATCATCCGTATAATGATGATATATCTCTCACAACCCAACTATTATCATCTAGAGGTTAATTAACATTATTATTGTATTTACGTTATTGGTAATTAGGGGTGACAATTTGGGTTATGATTCGTTTATTCGTTCGATTCGATTCGATTCGCTTTAAAGTGAATATGAGTTTGAAAAAATGGATTCGTTTAATAAATGGACCAATTCGATTCGATTCGTTTATTAAACGAAACGAATACGAATTTAAACTTATTGATTCGTTTATGATTCGTTTTATTATTTTCTTTTACTAGTAATTATTATTTTTTAATTAAGATTCGAGGAATTATGGCTAATTACCATAGAAAAATAATATTGTCTATATTTGGTGAGGTATTTTAATAAATATATTAATTATATATTTCATATGTATATATTTATGAAAAATAATGTAAAAAATTATGGTAAATTATGTTATTGAATAACATCATGACAAAATGAATATTTGTATTCGATTCGTTTAATAAACGAATTGAATATGAATCATAATATTATGATTTGTTTAATAAATAAATCGAATATGAATCCATCATATTTTGATTCGATTCGTTTTTGATTCAATACAAATTCGTTCATTAATTCGTTTTGCCACCCCTATTTGTAATAAAAATAGCCTTAAATCGTGATGAGCTGGAATGAATTGAAATTGGAATGAGTTGTTTACGCGGTAAAAAATTGGAATTAAAAAATATTTTTATTAATTTGTTTACTTTATCTTATGATCAAAATGAATTGTTAACAAATTACAATAAAATCCTATATTAAAATTGTGTTTTTCATTAACAAAATAAATAAATAAACATTTTTAGAGGAAATATGTGCATGTTTATTATACTACGTATAGTATTCACTACAAGAAAATAGACCTTTAGCGTCCAAATTTTTTCGACGTTAATAAACCCTTTAGCGTCGAATTTCAATTTCGACGCTAAAATGTAAACCTTTAGCGTCGAATATAAATTTCGACTCTAAAAAGTAAACCTTTAGCGTCGAAAATCTATTTGGACGCTAAAAGTCACACCTTTAGCGTCGAAATAGTTGTTTGACGCTATAGGGTTGTCTTTTAGCGTCGAAAATCTATTTGGACGCTAAAGGGTTGCACCTTTAGCGTCGAAAATCTATTTGGATGCTAAAGGGATGCACCTTTAGCGTCAAAATAGTTTTTTGACGCTAAATGTTCTAACCTTTAGTGTCGAAATTATATTTGAACGCTAAAAGGTTGACCCTTTAGCGTCCAAATAGATTTTCCACGCTAAATATTTACCTTTTAGAGTCGAAATTTACATTCGACACTAAACGTTTACCTTTTAGCGTCGAACTTTAAATTTCGACGCTAAATGGTAAATTTAAAATTTTCGATTTCCTGCCTTCTAAAAATTTGAACTTTTCGCCAAAAAATTAAATTTAAATTTTTGATCATTTGCGACGAATGTTTCGACGCTAAAAAGTCAAATATTTCGACGCTAAAGGGTAAATTTAAATTTTTTGAATTCACTCCTTATAAAATTTGAATTTATCCCGTAATAAAATTAGATTTAAATTTTTGACAGTTAGCGACGAAATTTTCGACGCTAAAAGTCAAATATTTTGACGCTGAAGGGTAAATTTAAATTTTCCGAATTCCCGCCTTCTAAAATTTGAACTTTTCACCTAATAAAATTTGATTTAAATTTTTTGACATTTAGCGACGAATTTTCGATGTTAAAAGTCAAAAATTTCGACGCTAAAAATCAAAATTTTGGCGGAAATAATTCCCGCTATTTGATGATCTAAAAGTTATTTTTTCCTTCTAAATTCATTTGCTCTTTCATTTCTCTTATTCTCACTTTCTTTCTCCCATATTCTTATTTTCTCTCTAAATTTTATTTTTCCTTATATGTTTTGTTTCGTTTTTTATATTTTATATTAACATCCATATTTTAATTTTTTTTTTAATTTTGTTTTTTTGTAGGGAAATATGAAGATGAAGAAGAAAATGAAGAACAAAATGAAGTGAAGATGAAGAATATGAAAGTGAAGATGGAGAAAATATATAGAAAAATTTATTTTTATCATTTTCTTTATTATTTTAAGCTTTTTTGTTGTGATAAATTTTGTAATTTTTTTTTTATATTAATAAAGATATCATTGTCATAATATTTTATAACAAATTGTAATTATGTTCTTATGTTTTTCTAAAAATTTAATTACTTTGTAATTAATTAGTTTAGTATATATTGTTTATTTTTTTTTATTCTGTTTTTAAAACTAATTTTATTTTTTTTTTTTTTTTTTTTTTTCCAATTTTAGCGTCGAAAAATTTTATCGCTAAAAGTCAAAATTTCGTCGCTAAAGGTCTTTAGCGTCAAAATAAAAGTTTTGACGCGAAAGCTTGGTCGAGAAAGATATTTAGCGTCGAAAATAAATTTCGACGCTAAAAATATATCTTTAGCGACAAAAATATTGGTCGCAAAAAGTATAACTTTTAGCGTCGAAAATGAATTTCGACGCTTAAGATAAGTACTTTTAAGCGACCAATATTTCCGTCGCTAAAGATATATTTTTAGCGTCGAAATTATTTTCGACGCTAACTAAATACCTTTCTCGACCAAGCTTTCGCGTCAAAATTTTTTTTCGGCACTAAAGATCTTTAGCGACGAAATTTTTCGACGCTAAAGATCTATTTTCTTGTAGTGATTATTATTAATTCATCGTCTATCGTTAATTATTAAATTATTTTTATTTATTAATTTATAAATATTATTTTATTTTATTATCAGAATTTCATGGTTTAGTTACGGATAAAATTCACAGAATTGAGATTTACATTCTCACTTTTTCTTCAGAATAGGATTCTCATTTCTCATTTCTATTTTATGTGGGATTTACTAATTCATTCATATTTCCTAATCGTTTGAAATATGAACAATAAATTATTCTCAATAGTCTCCATTCTCATTCCCTATTTCCATAAGTAAACACACATTATAAATGGAATCACACCAAAAACCTCTAATAACCCTCATCAAATACTAAATTTAATTTCTAAATGTCAATAAAACAAAAAATCTCACAATTCTCCTGAGGCATTTGGGGTAGAGTTGATAATGGATCAGGATAAGATGGAATTTGCTTGCCAATCTCAATTTCATTCTGTTTACGAAATCGGAATGAAAGATTATCTTATTCTCGTTTGTTATTGAGTTCAATAATGGCGAAAATGGAAATGTTGCGACAAATGAATTGAGTCTTTTTGTCTATGAAGATTTCCACGATAGGCTTTTACCTAACCTTATTGAGGAATAAGGCATACATTTGGTTAAACGTTGTCTACTTAATTGGTTGCTAAATATTCAATTATACCATGATATGATGATGTTCTCTCAACCAAATATTCTTTGTGGTATTACTTCACCGATATAATAATTAAATAATACCTTATCACACATAGTAAAAAATAATTGAATAAATTATACTATTATTTAACACAATTCTTAATGTTACCTAATTTATTAGTTTATTGTACCACATTATCCGTGTAATGATAATACCAAAGAATCTCTCTCTCAACCCAACTCTTTTCATCTAGAGATTAATTAAAATTATTATTTTATTTACATATTTGTAATCGAAATAGCCTTAAATCATGATGGGTTGGAATGTATTGAAATTAGAATGAATTATTTACTTGATTGTAAAAATCGAAATTAAAAACTATTTCAATTAATATGTTTATGATTAAAATGAATTTTTAAAAAATTACAATAATATTCTGAAAACCTTGCAGACTGCTTCCCCCGATCATGTCTTGGATTTCCATGAGCAGGATAAATTTCTCAACATGGGACTCATGATCTGTATTACCATTGTAGATGTCCAATACGGGCATGGAGAACTTCTTCGGGAACTCCAGTTCTAATACTTCCTTTTTGAATGGAGATGTCGTCTTCATGTCTTGATCATCTCAAGCACCTCCTCGCATGCTCATCTCTCATCGCCTTTTCTCCTATTGGAATCAATCCCGCAAGTGGCCCTGGGTATCCTCATGGCCTCTACTATAGGCTTACTCATACTCTCTTCTCTGAGCGTGGTATTTCCTCCCACTCAGAGCTCTATACCCTCGGCTCTGATAATGGCCCAGGTTATTTTCCCTAAAGAATGAGTTGTTACTGTATGATTTCAGGGTTCGACTGTTGTCATGCCTCTCATCGAGCTCCTCCGTTGGCCACGATAACCTACCTGACCTTATGGGGGGTTTTTTTCCTTCCGATCTCTGGTTCCTCTTCTCCACCCACTAGTCTTTTCCCCTCTAGCAATTTTCTCATTCTTGCAACTAGGCCCCACATGAGCCTGCTTTCCTGATTTCTTCTCTACCTTCTCCATCATTACCTTCATAAAGGCTTTGATTGCCTCCATATCCTTCCTAGCTTTGTCATTTTCTAAGCGAAGGTTCCCATTCATCTTTTCATCCACTCCACCGTTGAGGCATCTGAAGCTCTATGATTCACAAACTCATGCCATCGTCTTAGTGTGTGTTGTATCATTTTTTTGGACTGATCCCCACAGACGACGCCAACTATTGACGGTTGTTTTTCATATTAAAGGTAATGGAGAAATTAACCCCTCGAACAACCTCCTTCAACAGTGATTTTATTTGGTTAGTATGGAACCAAAGAAAACTTAGCAAGCAGACAGATAAATCACAGAGTTTACGTGGTTCGGTAAAAAATGAATCCACCCACAGCACGGGAGATATGGGATATTTTATTACTACTCGGAGTCAAGACCGACCTAAGCTACAAATGTGAAAATGAACTCGCAAGTGATCGAACACCTCGGGTCTTACACAAGCCTGTTACAATTCTCTCTCAATGATCGGGTAACTGACCATATTTCGCTCTCCATCTCTAGTTCTTAAGTTCTTGCTTTGACAAGTTATGAGATGTGAAATTTTACTAACCCTTGAATATGTGTCTTAAACCCCCTTTTTATAGGCTTCCAAAATCAATATTTCACCGCTTCTAACGTCATCCCCATGTCACTTACTCATCATTGCAGCCATAAACTCTCCTCAACCACCCTTAATCTGGCCAATCAGATCAGCCTATTTCTCTACAACTGCACCGGATTATGGCGGCCTACGACGACTATGCTCTGCCACTGCATCGACCTATGGCGGCTAGCAGCTTCTTAAATGAGAACCGAGACCGTGTTTTGTTTTGCCAATCATCATTAGCCTTCTAGAAGAACACCCCTTCCTTCCTACTTAGAGCGTACGTCACGTGATCTTAGTATGTGGTCGGTCTGTGATCCCATTTTCGTTACTCGAGACACACCAAGGCAGATGATATTAATCAAAACTTCCTCTAACTCTTCCCAAATAGGTCGGGTTGTCAGACAATGTCCTCAGGAAACCCCAAATCGACACCATTATGGTCAGATCAATATTTCAACTTACTTCACTTCAGCTTCGCGATGCTCATGTTCTTAAGAAAACTCTTATGTACCACTAGGTCGGGTCTCTCTGTTAAAACCCCAACTCCTTTGAGCTCTTGGGCCTTTCTCATCCACTTTTGGCTAAGTACAATTTTCATCATACCCCTTCTCGGTACTTGAACATTCTCGGGATAAAA
>SKCR01038436.1:0-118323 GCA_019454045.1 Zanthoxylum bungeanum | reverse complement strand
GAGATAATTACTACAACATAATTGAAGGTAATTTAATCATTATTGAGATAATGATTTTATTATCATCTTGGAGACAAAGCCATATGGCTTTCCATGCTCTCCAATTTATTATATCTATTAGGTGGCTTGTATACACCTAATAGTTTTGTCATTAGCTAATCCATTCTTATGCTTTGATATGACCTCTATATTTATGTGTTTGCCATTGAATGTAAGCATTTGATGCTTAATGACAAAGTCCTTGTCTTTAGCTTATTATTTCTTATGTTTTAGTATGACATTCACATTTCTGTGTTGGCCATTGAAAGAAAACATTAGATACTTAATGACAATGTTAGTTGGTTTGTGTAAGAGAATATAATCTCTACCATTTCTCTCACTTCTTAAGATTAACATTTTGCATTCATTCACACCAGTGTTGTGAGAAAGAATTTGAGAGAAAATAGAGAGATTACAAATATTCACAAGTGTTGTGAGAGTGTTTGAAATTTCAAAAGCCAAACATCATTGTGACACCTTAATTATATAAATAGTTTAGAGTTTTGGTCTTTGTTAGTGATGTCCACACTTCGGTTTGTTAGTTTCGAGTAATAGTTCGGAAGATCGAGTGGTTGATCTAAGTGTTGGACACCAAAGGATTGATCTCGACTACTACAATAAAGGGAGAAGACAGAGAAAATTTTAAAGATCCATATCAGAGCCGGTGCCACCATCTGCAATTTCTGCTGCGCAAAGGAAAAACTTTTCCTACATAAGAGTGGTAATGGGCCGGGTAGGGTTCGGGTTTTGATAACCCGGCCCGAGCCAGGTAATTATTTTTTGGGCCTGGGTTTTGGAAAAATCTGCCCGAGCGTCTGCCGGACCGGGCTTGGCTTTATCCGACCCGATTTTTCATTAATAAAAAATTAAATATATTTTTAATTTATTATATATATATAATATTTTTTAAGCCATGGCCGGGTCGGGCTAGAGCCGGACCTCTACTTCGCGGGCTCAGCTATGGATTTTTTACTCCCAGGGGGGCCGGACTGGACCGGACCTGGAATTTTTTGCCATCCTTAACTTCGTTTAAGTTCGGGTCGGATGATTTGATGATGAGTTTCCAATATTTCAAAAAAAATATTATTAAATTAAAGTGGGGATTGGTGGCTCAATCCAATGCACTTAATAATATCATATTAATAATATATAATAATGTTCTCTCTCTATGGAATTAGCTTAAATGATTTATTATAGGATGTATAAATAAATTTAAAAAAATTATAATTCAGGCTGAGCTCTACTGTATTAAGTTTTTAAAAGTTTCTCACACATATTTTATTGGTAATATAAAGTTTAGATTCAGATATATTAAATTATTATCTAATAACTACTAATTGTAATATATAAAAAATTAATACAAAACTCAACCATCTAAGTTCAAAAAACTTGATAACCAAAATAATCTCCAAGCAAAAATTCCAAGATCATTTGAATGATTTGTAACTTGAAGTCAACTATCATTATTATTATATAAAAGTTAAATATTTTTAACCTTCATCATTGTGTCACGTGTCACGTGGCGGTTTCATATTAAAGTTATAAAATTAAAATAATAAAAATATTAAATAAAAATCATATTATAATAAAAATACTTATTATAGTTTTATAAGAATTCTATTATAATAAGAAAACAAATTAGACGTCCTATCAATTAAAAAAAAACACTATTAAATTATCTACAATTACTTATCTCTAAAATTAATTTTTTATTATTAATTATAAAATTAAAATATCTCTTCAATTTTTTTATTAAATTATAAAATTAAAATAATAAATTTTAACATGAGAAACTTATTACAATATAACATAATATTATTAAAGTAAGAAATTTATTAATTTAATTAATTAATATTAATTTATTATTATTAATTATAAAATTAAAATATAAACTTATTATAATAAGAAAATATATTATAATCTCTCATTAAAATAAAAACATACGTGATACTTAATCTCTAAAATTAACCTATATAATTAATTTTTTCTTATTAAATTATAAACTTAATATCTTTATAATTATTTTGTATTAAATAAAAATTTGTTACAGTAAAAAAAACATATTATAATTTTATAAGAATTGTATTATAATAAGAAAACATATTATACTATACTATTACAATTAAAAAAATCTATTAAATTATAAAATTAAATTAATAAATCTATTAAATAAGAACTATATTATAATAAGAAAATATATTATATTATCCTATTACAATAAAAAAAATCTATTAAATTATAAAATTAAATTAATAAATCTATTAAATAAGAACCATATTATAACAAGAAAACATATATACTATCCAATTAATTTTGAATAATATCGTAGATAATCCGTAAAAAATATATATAAGTTAAATATTTTTTAAGTTTCTCATTACGTCACATGACACATAATGTTTACAATTAATTTTTTATTAACTAATGTAATAAGAAGACATGTCATAATCTTTTATTAAAATAAAAATATATGTGACATCTAATTTTTACAATTAATTTTTTATTATTAAATTAAAATTTAAAATAAAAATTATTAAAATAAAAAATCTATTACAATATAAAAATATAATCTTCTATTAAAAAAATCTAAATAGTAGTGTGGATGCTGGATTCGGCCGAGGTCCACAATCAGAATTTGTAGGTTGGGGGCATTAGCGATCCTGCAAGACAAAGGTAGAGTGAGCGGGAGTAGACTGCCCACCGGTGTGGTGGGTGCCGGGGACACTCCGACGCCCAAGTCAGTGGTATGAAATGAGCTGTAAATAGTAGAAGAACAAGGTCAGAAGTGACATTGACTTCTTTGATTGCCGTGAGGGCGATAGCCGGAGTTTAGAGAGTATGAAGCTTTAGGAGCTCAAGTTTGAGAACTCAGACTTCAATGCCTCTTCTGTGAATTGTATTACCATTTTATAGGTAAAGAAAGATGACTTCATTAGTTGGCATGAGTCCCATATCACGTTTGATGTCTCTGCTTTTGGTGAGGAAAGATAATCCCCATGTGAAGTTGGTATTTGTTGGAGAAGGAGTTCGTCCTTAAGCTGATGTTTTTATCCTAATTTAATAATGTGTGTTATTATGGGCCGGGTCTATGTCTTTGGGCTTTTATTTGGTGTTGGATTTGGACGATTTTACCATTGGGTCCAAATTTGGCCCGTACAGTTTGTCCCCTACTCTCTAAGTCAAGAAGTTCTTGATTTAGAGAGTATTTTATACGTGTCGAACGAAACAAGATGTAAGAGTATCTGTTAAGAATGCATAGTCCATGTTATATACGACAGAGAGAATTCAATGTCTTTCAGACTAAGAGTAGTCTAGCTTTTAACTTGGCTTGACATTTTGCCATGGGGAATGTCCCCGGTCGACTGAACCAGACGAAAGTTCAGGAAAATCTCCATATTACTAGTCTTGGACCAGAAGAGTCTACAATGTTGTCTTATCAGATGAAGGCCAGGTCTTCAACTTGACTCTATCTGAGCCAATGGGGGATGTCCTTAATCGACTTGAACATTATGAAGATTCCAGAGTACATATCATACAACATGTGTCAACTGGAAAAGAAAGTCTAGGTCTTCAGTTTGTCTCGGCATAAACTTTATGGTAATTATTCCCTGGTCGACTGAACCGAATGCTGGTTCGGGAGTGTCACTTGACTCGACAAGAGTCATGGGGAATGTCCCTTGGTCGACTGAACCGAACTGGCTCAAGAGTCTCACTTGACTCGACAAGAGTCATGCGGTATGTCGCTTGGTCGACTGAACCGAATTGGTTCAGGAGTCTCACTTGACTCGACAAGAGTCATGGGGAATGTCCCTTGGTCGACTGAACCGAACTCAGGTTCAGGAGTTTGACTCGACAAGAGTCATGCGGTATGTCGCTTGGTCGACTGAACCGAACTCAGGTTCAGGAGTTTCACTTGACTCGAAAAGAGTCATGCGGTATGTCGCTTAGTCGACTGAACCGAACTGGTTCAGGAGATTAACTTGACTCGACAAGAGTCATGCGGTATGTCGCTTAGTTGACTGAACCGAGCTGGTTCAGGAGATTAACTTGACTCGATAAGAATCATGCGGTATGTCGCTTGGTCGACTGAACCGAATTGGTTTAGGAGTCTCACTTGACTCGACAAGAGTCATGGGGAATGTCCCTTGGTTGACTGAACCGAACTCAGGTTCAGGAGTTTCACTTGACTCGACAAGAGTCATGCGGTATGTCGCTTGGTCGACTGAACCGAATTCAAGTTCAGGAGATTAACTTGACTCGACAAGAATCATGCGGTATGTCGCTTGGTTGACTGAACCGAACTCAGGTTCAGGAGTTTCACTTGACTCGACAGAGTCATGCGGTATGTCACTTAGTCGACTGAACCGAACTGGTTCAGGAGATTAACTTGACTAGACAAGAGTCATGCGGTATGGTCGCTTAGTCGACTGAACCGAACTGGTTCAGGAGATTAACTTGACTCGACAAGAATCATACGGTATGTCGCTTGGTCGACTGAACCGAATTGGTTCAGGAGTCTCACTTGACTCGACAAGAGTCATGGGGAATGTCCCTTGGTCGACTGAACCGAACTCAGGTTCAGGAGTTTCACTTGACTCGACAAGAGTCATGCGGTATGTCGCTTGGTCAACTGAACCGAATTCAGGTTCAGGAGATTAACTTGACTCGACAAGAATCATGCGGTATGTCGCTTGGTCGACTGAACCGAACTCAGGTTCAGGAGATTAACTTGACTCGACAAGAGTCATGCGGTATGTTGCTTAGTCGACTGAACCGAACTGGTTCAGGAATTTAGTTCACATGACATGTGTCGATTGGACCAGGTGTAAGTTATGTTGTTGGTTTCATACGACATATGTCGACTGAACCAGAAGTAAGCTCTGGAGTCTATTTTATGACGAACATTTATTCTAAAAATGTGTCGAATGCAAAGTCCTTTTAGTAGGTTCGTCATATGTCGAGTGATAATGAGGCTTGTACCGGATTTGCCAAATCGTTTTTCTTGGATGAAAGCATCCTGAAACTGAGGCAATATTAAGTCGACCGACAAAATTGTATGTGTTTAAATCTGATGATGTCGTGCCAATTGGTGAAGGCGGTTATGAAGAGAATTTTATTGATGTTGCAGAGCAAGTGATGTTAAGTGGTAATGTTCATCACTCTATTCGACGATATATTCTAGATCTTCCACGTGTCATTTAATGAAGTAAAACCTAACGCGAATAACTAGGTGTCTTTTGGCGGGAAAAGAACCACCAAAGTAGTAGTATAAGAATGGCTTGATGGGTTCATTGTTTTTCATTCATAAGATCAACGAGTTGGGAGAAAAGCTTCAAGGTTCAAGGTACTTTTCAAAACTTTTCTTGTTCTTCATTTCCTTTGAATGTTCATAGAGTAGCTTCAAATTGTTCTTAGCCAAACTAGGTAGTTTGATCTTTGAAACATATGTTGCTCGGTGGAATTTTGTTTGGAGAATTGGGTAGAATTTGATCCTTAGGAACTATAATTTTTAGAAATTATTTGTTCGTGATATTGTCGAGTAAAATATGTCGAGTGGAGAGTCTCTAGAAAGCTTAGGTGAGCAGATAGATAAATATGTAGAAGTATAGTCGAGTGAATCTACTGAAGAAAAATTACTAAGGGGCTGGTCGCGTCAAGAATTTTCCGAGGAGGGACCAGTTACCGTTTTTTCGAGTGAAATTCCTGTGGATGCAAATCCTATAAGGTCTTTGGCAGCAGGTGGAGAGTCTAGTGGATTAGTTAGTACAAGTGAGCCTACCAACTTGCTAACCAAGAACCCTGCTAGTTGAATGACGAATGGTATGTTGATGGAAATTAGGTGTAAATACAGATTCCCTAGATCAATGGAGTTGAGAGTACCCATGCCGACTGAAAGAATCGACTACAATATACCATGTTGGATTGATTTTATGTACGGTCGTTTGCTGATGGGCTTAGATTCCCCATTCCAAGGTTAGCTTGGGAAGTTTTGGATCATTATGGGATCGCTCCTTCACAGCTAATGCCGAATGCTTGGAGGCTTTATTGTCGATTGAATGTTTAGCATTTGAACAAGGGGTGTTCTTTGAGGTGAAGGATGTAGTATACTCATACTACCTAAAGGAGCACTTAACAGAAAAATGAAGATATACTTTGTGTCTTCGTCGTAAGAGAGAACAAATAATCATGGGGCTTCCAACGAATGATAGGGGTAATTGACAGTCCGATTATTTCTTTGTAAGGAATGAGGGTATTTTTGGGTCGACTGGAATGGGTCGTGTCTCCGAATGTCGGAGTGCATTTAGTGAGTATCAATTCTCTTTTACTGATAACTTATCGTTATGGTTGTCGTATGAACGCTAATGTGTGGATTGTTTGTTTTACAGGTCCATTTCGAAACAGATTATTCGACAAAACTCCTCAAATCTTATCAAATACTAAAGCTCTTCTTGCCCTTCCTGTCGAACAAAGAGATGGGAGAGTAGTCCTGGTAGAGAAGAGATTAAGGGCGACATTAGTGTGGAAAGAAATCTTCGAATCAGAAGGTATATCTACCCCTTTGGCACTTTGTAATCACGTATTGGAAGTCATCTACTGTACTTGGTCGATTCAAGCTTTGTACGGAAATGTGTTGTTTATAAAGACTTTAACTGCAAAAGAAATTTTTTGCGCAGAGGATATGATGTCGAGACCAGTAAAGGTGGCATCAATTGATGAATTAAAAAGCCGAAAGAAGGCTAAGAAGCTTAAGGTAAAGGAGCCGGAGGTGGTGGTTCCTAAATTACAACAGGCAGTGTCGACTGGGACCCCTAAGACCAAGGGGATGTCGACTGAAATGGTTGTCAAGGGGATGAAAAGGAAGACAGTTGAATTCGAAGAAGATACTGACGACATCATTGTCAGGATTCCATCTGGGTCGACTGCAATTTCAGACCCTTCGAGCCCGAATCCTTTCATCAAGAAGCTTTTGTTGGAGGAGGATGAACAGAAGTTATCCAAGATTGGCCCTGTCGAGACGATGAAGAAGGCCGCGGTTCTATCTTATCAAGTAAGTAGGCTGAATACTTACTTTACGTAAGTTGTCGAATGATATGACAAATATATATATCTTTATCTTTATTTATTTTCTTTTTCAGGCAATGGAATGCAACTTACACATGCAGCAATTTGTCGAGTCAAACCAGAGGAAGCAGAGGGAGATGGAGAAGTCGATTTTAGCAATGAAGAAGGAGATGGTTGAAATGAAGTTGACATTTGAGAAAAAGAATAAGGAATTGGAAAAGCAGTTGAAAGAGGTGAAGGCCACTCTTAAGATGGAGAGAGAGACTTCCGAGGCTACAATCGAGGGTTACAAGGATTCACTCGACAACGTGAGGAAGGAGAATGATGAGTTGATTGAACAGATTGAAGGGATTGCTCTTGAATCCATGATGAAGGAACGGAGCAATCTGATGAAAGGCTTCCTTGTTGGAAAGGCTGTAACATGGGAGCCTGAAAAATGGATTGAAGAGTATGATCGTCTTGTAGCAGGGATATCCTCATCGGACGATGGTGATGTCGAGGAAAGGGTGAAGAGGTAGAATCAAAGGAAACTGGGGAGGAAATCAAAGAAGTTGAAGGGGCGATTGGTAAAGCTGCGGAGAAGGAAAGGAGGACGTAGGTCAAATGGAGGTCGAGTCGGCTGAACCACTTCAGGAAGTTCCTGCTTCTGATGTGAATGTTGCTGAAGGAAGTACTCCGGAAGATGTAGTTCCGCAAAACTAATTGTAATTTTGTCTGTATGAACTTAATCGTTTTGTTTGATAAATGAAATGAATTTTGACTTAATTCTTTTTTCTTATTCCAACTAATTCTTATTGTGTCGAATAAAATTACACAAGCATAAAACTTTATTCTTCAAATTTAAACAAAAGCATGCAAATATTACCGGTAGTATCGTTTGAGGTGAACCGCATTCCAACTATTGTTAATCTGTTTCCCCTATGTCGTTTGTAATTTATAAGCTCCGTGTCCAATAACTTTGGCGATGACGTATGGACCTTCCCAGTTTGGCCCTAATTTTCCATCTCCAACTTCCTTGGTATTTTGGAAAACTTTTCGTAGTACCCAATCTCCTTCTCTGAATGTTCTGCTTCTAACATTCTTGTTAAAATATCTCGTCATTCTCTGTCGATGTGAAGCAAGTCGAATGGTAGCGTTTTCTCACCTTTCATCAATTGTATCCAGATCCAAATACATCAATTGTTGATTTGCTTCATTATCAATGCACTGGTAGCGTAGAGAAGGAATGCTCTCTTCAATTGGAATTAATGCTTCTGTACCAAACGCTAAAGAGAAAGGAGTTTCTCCTGTGGAGGAACGGATAGTCGTTCTGTAGGACCATAAGACTCTAGGAAGTTCATCTGCCCATGATCCTTTTGCCTTTTCTAATCTTTTCTTTAAAGTGTTCAGAAGGGTCTTGTTGGAAGACTCGGCTTGTCCATTAGCTTGTGGGAAGCGAGGAGTTGAAAAACTTAACTTGATTCCCCAATTTTTACAGAAATCTTGGAAATGTCGGCTAATAAACTGTGAGCCATTATCAGTTACGATCTCATTGGGAATGTCGAATCGACATATGATGTTTTTCCAGACTAATGATTGGACTTCTTTATCCCGTATCTTGGCAAAGGAGTCTGCTTCAATCCACTTTGAAAAGTAATCAGTCAAAACAAGCATGTAGACTCGTTGTCCAGGAGCAGTTGGTAGCTTCCCCACAATATCCATTCCTCATTTCATGAATGGCCACGGGGACAAAATTGGGTTTAATTTCTCAGGAGGAGATGTGAAATCGGGGCGAACCTCTGACACTTCTCACATTTCTTCGTGAAATTAGCTGAATCGGTTCTCATAGTCGGCCAATAATACCCAGTCGAATGGGCGCGCAAAGCGAGGCTTCGTCCACCATAATGATTTCCACATTCTCCTTCATGTAGTTCAGACAATACTTGCTGAGCTTGATCATGAGTAAGACATTTAAGTAGGGTCCAGAGAATGACCTTTTTAACAACTGTCCGTCAAATAGGGTGAATCTTGCTGCCTGTATCTGAATCCTTCTTGCTTCAATTTTATCTTCTGGAAGTAATCCATCCTGTAGGTATTTCATGAATGGTGTCATCCATGAGTCGTCCGAAGTGATGGTGGTGATCTCCTTGCTCTCCTTCCAAATTGCTGGCCAATTTAAATACACTACCGGAATGGATTGTGGTTTGTCCCCATGCATTGTCAATCCAAGGGTAGCCAATGCATCTGCTTGAGTATTCTCATTTCTTGGAACCTGGGTTACAGTAAATTCTTGAAATGTCGACTGGATTTCTTTCACTTTCTGTAGGTAGGATAAAATTTGAGGGTCTCGCGCTTGATATGAACCAAGGAGCTGGTTGACTATCAATTGAGAGTCTGATTTTACTTCTATTCTCCTTGCTCCAAGCTCTTTAGCCAAACTGACTCCTGCTATCAATGCCTCATACTCTGCCTCATTGTTTGTAACCCTGAAGCCACATTTCATTGCTTGTCGTAGTATATCACCATCAGGAGTAGTGGTCACCACTCCAAGGCCGCATCCTTTCTTATTGCTGGAACCGTCGACTGAAAGCTTCTAAAGTGATGTCGTCTGGATTGAATTGATCTTTGTATCTTTCGAAACGTTCTGATTAGGACTGAAGTCAGCTACAAAGTCGGCCAAGGCTTGAGACTTGTGATTGCTGTTCTGGGCTGGTAAGTGATGTCGTTTCTCCCAACTCGACCGCCCATTTTGTTAATCTTCCAGACAACTCCGGTTTATGTAGTATGCTCCTTAGGGGGTACTCCGAATAAACTGTGATTGGGTGTCCTTGAAAGTAGGGTCGTAGCTTCCTTGCTGACATCACCAAAGCCAATACCAGTTTTTCCAAATGTGAGTAGCGTGATTCCGCATCGAGCAGTGCCTTGCTTACGTAGTAGACTGGAAGTTGGGTGCTGTTTTCTTCTCTGATCAAGACTGCGCTCACAGCTTGGTCTGAGACTCCCAGGTACAGAAAAAGCCTTTCATTGTCGAGTGGTTTTGATAACAAAGGTGGTGACGTTAAGTACCGTTTCAATTCTTTAAGAGCTTATTCGCAGGCTGGAGTCCATTCAAAATTTTTTGCTTTTTTAATGGCTGAGAAGAACATAAAACTCTTGTCTGTCGACTTGGAGATGAATCTGTTCAAGGCTGCAATTCTTCCTGCTAGTCGCATGACATCTTTTGGACAGGTAGGAGAGAGGATCTCAAGTATGGATTTGATTTGATCTGGATTTGCTTCAATGCCTCGTCGCGTGACAACATATCCCAAAAATTTCCCAGAGGCTACTCCAAATGCACATTTTGTTGGGTTCAATTTCATCCCATACTTATTCATTACGTTGAATGCTTCTTCTAAGTGCTGAAGATGCTGATCAGATTTCGATGATTTCACCAACATGTCGTCTACATAAACTTCCATTGTTTTCCCTATCTGTTGAGAGAACATTTTGTTAACCATTCTTTGGTACGTGGCTCCCGTATTTTTGAGGCCGAAGGGCATTACTTTGTAACAAAAAATGCCTTTATTAGTCATAAAGGCCGTCTTCTCCTGGTCGTCTGAATGCATAAGGATTTGGTTGTACCCAGAATATGCATCCATAAAACTTAACAATTCATGTCCAGCTGTGGCATCAACCATTTGATCGATATGTGGTAGTGGGAATGAATCCTTCGGGCATGCTTTGTTTAGGTCCGTGAAGTCAATACAAACTCTCCACTTTCCATTTTTCTTTCGTACTACCACCACATTGGCTAACCAGTCTGGGAACTGCACCTCCTTAATGGCACCATTTTGTAACAATTTTTGGACTTCTTCATCAATGATCTGGTTCCTTTCTGGGGCAACTTTTCTTCTTTTTTGTCTGACAGGAGGGTAGTCTGGATCTACGTGGAGTTGGTGAGTGATCAATCCAGGGTCAATCCCAGTCATGTCTTCATGCGACCACGCGAATCTGTCGTGCTGTTTTTGCAGAAATTTACTCAAGTCTGCTCGTAGCTTGGGATCCAGATTTGCTCCTATTTGAGTTTTGTGATCCGCATGTTCGGAATGAATTTGGACCTCATCCAGTTCTTCAATACTTGGAAGTGTAGGCTCCCAAGAATGAGGTCCGCTCTATAATTGCTATGCTGAGTGGATCTTGGATTTCATTGTCGTCTGATAGCATCCTCTCGAAGCAGTCCTGTCACCCCTTATTTCCTGAATTCCCCACTTCGTAGGAAAATTCAGAATTTGATGATAAGTGAATGATACAGCCCTCATTTCATGAATCCATGGCCTACCAATGATAAGATTGTAGGCTGAAGGACAATCCAAGACTAGGAAAGTAGTCATTTTATTGATCCCTCATGCGTAGACTGGAAGACTAATTTCTCCCAAAGTGAATTTCTGTTCACCACTGAATCCGATTAACACAGTTGTCCGTTTGTAAAAATTTTTCCAATTCTGCACCCATATCCGCTAGGGCTGTTGCAAAGATGATGTTAGCTGAAGATCCTGTATCTACCAACCTTTTGATCATAAAATTCGCCACCTGTAGGGAGATCACTAAAGCATCATGATGAGGGTTCATGCTACCGGAACTACTGTCGTCTGGAAACTCCATCATTAGGTTTATAAACATCCCCTCTATAGACATTGTGGAATGATGAATGTTTGACATGATAGCCCTGACATGTCGTTTGGCTGCTGAATATGATACTCCACTGATCTCCGATCCTCCTGAAATGAAATTCACTGTGTTGTCGATTGGTGGAGGTGGTATTGGTGCCTCTCCATGTCCATCCCTCTCATTCCTTTGGGCTAAGGTGGCCTTCCCTTTCTCTGTAAGTAAGTCCCTTAGAAACCCTTTGTTCAGCAGCTCGAGGACTTCCAATCTCAATGCCACACATTCAGCTGTTGTATGGCCGTAGTCTCGATGGAATTCACACCATTTGCTTGTGTCTTTCTTTCTGAAGCTGTCTTTGTTGCGTGGTGGCCACTTTACCTCGTTTCCCATTTTTTTAAGTACCAAAACTAATTCTCCGGGAGAAATAGAAAAATTGTAGTCTGGGAGTCTTGGCTTTTCTACTGGAACCCTTTCTTGGGCTTTGTATGGTAGAGGTCTTCGGTCAAAGTTTTTTCGGAGGGGCTGATGTTCTTTCGTCGGGTGATTCCTCTTCTCTGAATGATGCCTAGGTATCATACTTGCGAGTTCTTTATGTCGCTTAGAAGTATGGTGTTTTCTTTCATCCTGCATGTTGGAGGAACTATCTTTTCTTTTATTCCTCTTATCTTCTTCCCATCTGATTTCGACTTGAGCTCGTGCCATGGCCTGGTCCATCGTGTAGCATCGAAATTTGGTCAACTTTTTATAGAGTCCACTCTCATAAAGCAACCCGTTTCTGAAAGCCTCCACAGCTGTTGGCTGATGAAGATCTGGAATTGTTATTCTTTCTTTGTTGAAGCGGGACACGTAGCTTCGCAAGGATTCTCCCCTCCATTGCTGGATGGCATTGAGGTCGTCAGTAGTTTTTTCAAGTTTGCAAGAGCTGGCGAAATGCTCCATAAATTTGTCTGCTAACTGTTGATAAGACTTGATGGATCTGTATGGTAGGTTGATGAACCATGTAAGGGCAGGGCCTCCCAAAGTTTCTCCAAATCCTCTACACATACCTGCTTCCCATTGATGATGAGCTAAACCAGTAGACATCATTTTGTATTTGTAATGGATGACATGATCGTCTGGGTCAGTGGATCCATCATATAGCTTCATGTCTGGTGGGCTGAACTTTCGTGGTAACTCAACGGATGTGATGGTTTCCGTTATGGGGGTGTCAGAAATGGTTCCAGCTCTGTTTTTCTTTATTGGTAATTTCACCCCTGGTAGGCTGGACATAATTGCTTCTTTAAATTCCTTCATTTCCCTTCTCATAGTGATGGCAACTTGTTGAGCTTGGTTGATTGGAGAATTTGGCAAGTTCCCCTGGTCTCCTCCATTTGATGGAATGTCATCTGTCGTTTCGTTGAATGCTCCCAAAAGATTAGCTGGAGTGATACGATTGCTGGGCTGATCTGAGGTATGATGCTGAGTTGGTGATGAAATTAGCTCCAACTTCTTTTGAAGGTTCATGTTGGAATTACGTATGGTCAAGTTTTCCTCTTCCAAAGCTTTCAACTTATCCTGTAGCATGGCCAGTTGTGATGCCACTGGATCAGGTGTCTGTTCATTGCTTGAAGCCATGAGTGATTAAGCTGCGAATATTTGTAGAATGAAAGATCTTCGTCTGCAAATTATCACTAGGGCCCCACGGTGGGCGCCAAATTGTGGATGCTGGAATTCGGCCGAGGTCCACAATCAGAATTTGTAGGTTGGGGGCATTATCGATCCTGCAAGACAAAGGTAGAGTGAGCGGGAGTAGACTGCCCACCGATGTGGTGGGTGCCGGGATACTCCGACGCCCAAGTCAGTGGTATGAAATGAGCTGTAAATAGTAGAAGAACAAGGTCAGAAGTTACCTTGACTTCTTTGATTGCCGTGAGGGCGATAGTCGGAGTTTAGAGAGTATGAAGCTTTAGGAGCTCAAGTTTGAGAACTCAGACTTTAATGCCTCTTATGTGAATTGTATTACCATTTTATAGGTAAAGAAAGATGACTTCATTAGTTGGCATGAGTCCCATATCACGTTTGATGTCTCTGCTTTTGGTGAGGAAAGATAATCCCCATGTGAAGTTGGTATTTGTTGGAGAAGGAGTTCGTCCTTAAGCTGATGTTTTTATCCTAATTTAATAATGTGTGTTATTATGGGCCGGGTTTATGTCTTTGGGCTTTTAATTGGTGTTGGATTTGGACGATTTTACCCTTGGGTCCAAATTTGGCCCGTACAAGTAGCTGCTAATAAAACCTAGCCAATTTTTTGAATTTCGATTATATTATTATTTGTTATTTTATTTTGAATTATTTTTATAAGTATTTTTATTTCATGAATTTTTTATTATTTTACTCTGTTTCAAGATGCAGACTCTGACTATTAATTATTAGACAATGAATTAGAAATATTATTTGAGAACTGAGAGACAAACGAATGAGACATAAATATTACATGTAATTGTAGACACTGGTTTTCGCCCGAGGTCCACAATTGAGATTTTGTCGAAAGGGGCGCTAGCGATCTTGCAAAACAAAGATATAGAGTGAGCGGGAGTACTGCCCACCGGTGTGGTGGGTGCCGGGGGCACTCCGACGCTCAAGTCAGTGAAGGTATTAAGGAGTTAGAAAGTGGGAAGTCAAAGGTTGGATACTACCTTGAGCTTCATAGGGTTCCGTGAGGGCGGTCAGTCGGAGGTGTGATGAGCTTGAAGATGTCCCAAAGCTGTGAGTAGGAGAGCTAGACGTTGAATCTCCCCTCCTCTTGGAGCCTTGTTCCCTATATATTCATGATATAGTAACGTGTGTCTTTATTGCCTCTTGATTAATCGTCAGTTGGATCATGGTAACAACCAACTTTATGAGGAGCCCTTACTACGTTGTAGGCTGGAACAGATGGGTTGTGAATGTCATTTATGAGCCTGGGCGTTATGTGGACTGGAGTAGGGTGAGCCCCGATTATGCTTTGAGCACGTGGTATCTCGTTGGGCCTGGGCTTGTGAATCTCTGGGCCTCTATACACTTTAAACATTGGGGCTTCCTTTTGAGGTAGAAGCTTGGGCCTGGAGTAAAAGGACGAAATTGCCCCTGGACCAAATTTGGCCCCAACAGTTTATCCCCTACTCTCTAAGTCAAGGAGTCCTTAGCTTGGAGAGTACTTGACGCATGGGTCGCCTGGGACGATGCCATATTATGTTGGTGTACTCGAGCGTTGATGCTGCTTACTGATTGAACCAAACGAATGCCAAGTTATCAATCTTGAGTCTACAAGAGCCATTAGAGAAGTACCCAGTCAATCGAACCGGATGATGGTCGGGATAATAATGAACTTGACTCGTTCAAAGCCATTGGGGAAGTACCCAAACGTGACTTAACCAGATGAAGGTCAGGATATAAGTCATACGACATGTGTATTCCATGTCTACAACTTGACTCGACATAAGTCCATGGGGAATGTCCCCGGTCGTCTGGACTTGGTGAGGCCAGAGAGTTATAAGCCGTACGACATGTGTAATCCATGTCTACAACTTGACTCAATTATGAGTCCATGAGGGATTCCCCGGTCGTTTGGACTTGATGAGTCCAGGAAGATATAAGTCATACGACATGTGTAAACCATGTCTACAACTTGACTCGATATGAGTCAATGGGGGATGTCCCCGTCGTTTGGACTTGATAAGTCCAGGAAGATATAAGTCATACGACATGTGTATTCCATGCCTATAACTTGACTCGACATGAGTCTGTGGGGGATGTCCCCGGTCGACTGGATTCGATGAGACCAGGACGTTTATAAGTCATAAGACATGTGTAATCCATGGCTTCAACCTGACTCGATATGATTCCGTGGGGGATGTCCCCGGTCGACTGGATTTAATGAGACCAGGACAATCTCCATACTACTGGTCAAGGACCATGGTAGTCTTCAAAATTTTTCTAGACCAGATGAAGGTTATATGCTGACTCTACAAGAGCCATGAGGGACGTCCCCGGTCGACTGAACCAGATGAAGGTTCATGATAGTCTTTACTCTACTAGACCAGATGAAGTTCTATGAGAATCTTTACTCTATATAGACCTGATAAATGTCCAAGAGTCTTTCTTTCTCATACTACTAGAGCTGAAAAAGGTCTATGAGAGCACGGTGGAATGAACTTGATGAATATCTATGAGAATCTTAATACTACAAGACCTGATGAAGGTCATAAGTCTACTGTCGAATGGGCATGTCGTGTGGACTTGATGAATGTCTATCAAGGTTATCACTCTACACTCTACTAGGCCTGACGAATGTACTAGAGATTCTTTTTTCTACTGGAAAAAGTGTTTCTAGACATGATGAAGTTCCATGTGGGTCTTTCCTTCTTATTCTACAAGTTCATATATGTAGTGTGAATGAGACATAGATCAATGGGGGTCTTTATTCCTCATTCTACAAGGACCATATATGTAGTATGAATGAGATATAGGTCAATGAAGGTCTTTATTCCTCATTCTACAAGGACCATATATGTAGTATGAATGAGATATAGGTCAATGAGGGTCTTTATTCCTCATTCTACAATGACCATATATGTAGTATGAATGAGATATAGGTCAATGAGGGTCTTTATTCCCCATTCTACAAGGACCATATATGTAGTATGAATGAGATATAGGTCAATGAGGGTTTTTATTCCTCATTCTACAAGGACCATATATGTAGTATGAATGAGATATAGGTCAATGAGAGTCTTTATTCCTCATTCTACAAGGACCATATATGTAGTATGAATGAGATATAGGTCAATGAGGGTCTTTATTCCCCATTCTACAAGGACCATATATGTAGTATGAATGAGATATAGGTCAATGAGGGTTTTTATTCCTCATTCTACAAGGACCATATATGTAGTATGAATGAGAGCTTTAATGAGTGCCAAACTTCACATGGTAGTGTCGACTGGGACCTTTAACAAGTACAACCATCACATATGTAGTGTCGAGTGGGAAATTTATCTTATGCTGAGTGTAGTGTCGAATGGACTGGCGTCAGGTAAGAAATTTATGTAGTGTTGAATGGCATTTCTGCAAAGAACAATATTATCTTGTCTTACTCAGATATGAGTCATACGAACTCTTGTGGCCTTTATACGTGGTCTTCAGTTTGCTTCTTTTGTGGTCCAGTATTATGGACTAGTATTGGATCTCTTTCTTTTCGGTTTGATATGAGCCAGTGAGATTGCTGGACCCTCACAGACGCCAAAGAAGTTCATCATATACTAGGACACGAAAGTCGAGACTAGGCGTCCTACACGACTATACTCCAAGTATATTGATAAGGTGCACATTTTGAGCCTGTAATCCTCTCAGTGCCATGAATTTCAACTCTTCACGCCAATGGGCTTCTTTTTTTTTTTTTTTTTTTTACAGATCCCTCTTGCTTAGTATATAAGACCAGACTGTAGACTCAAAACTGGAACATATGAGCTGAAGGAGCGAAATCGGAAGCAGACTCCCGACAACAGGCGAAGCAATCCCAAAAGCAGACCAAACATTGAGTCTTCCAGCAAATCCAACCAAGCACGAGCATGCTCGTCGACTGGAACCATGTAAATTACTAGATTCATGTTCGTCAGCTAGAGGATATCTTCTTCACTGGATTCAGGTAAGTCGACTGGAGGAGATTCACCCTACCGGATGCACGCATGTCGGTTGCATGACACCCACATTTGCTTGATTCATGCATGTCAGTTAGACTCATTCATATTGGCTGGGTGAATACACGTCGTCTGGAGGATGTTCTTCTTCTCTGGATTCATGCACGTCGGCTGGAAGATATGAGTTTCGTAGACTTGGGAGTAATGCTGTGGCTTGGGTGGTGACGTGGAGCCCATGTGAAGTGGAACTTAATTGGGTGTTTGAAAGGATCGTAGATTGAGAGATCTTTGCATGCTACGAATCGTTAGGGCCCCACGGTGGGCGCCAAAGGGGCGCTAGCGATCATGCAAAACAAAGATGTAGAGTGAGCGGGAGTATTGCCCACCGGTGTGGTGGGTGCCGGGGGCACTCCGACGCTCAAGTCAGTGAAGGTATTAAGGAGTTAGAAAGTGGGAAGTCAAAGGTTGGATACTACCTTGAGCTTCGTAGGGTGCCGTGAGGGCGATCAGTCAGAGGTGTGATGAGCTTGAGGATGTCCCAAAGCTGTGAGTAGGAGAGCTAGACGTTGAATCTTCCCTCCTCTTGGAGCCTTGTTCCCTATATATTCATGCTATAGTAACGTGTGTATTTATTGCCTCTTGATTAATCGTCAGTTGGATCATGGTAACAGCCAACTTTATGAGGAGCCCTTACTACGTTGTAGGCTGGAACAGATGGGTTGTGAATGACATTTATGAGCCTGGGCGTTATGTGGACTGGAGTAGGGTGAGCCCCGATTATGTTTTGAGCACGTGGTATCTCGTTGTCCCTGGGCTTGTGAATCTCTGGGCCTCTATACACTTTAAACATTTGGGCTTCCTTTTGAGGTAGAAGCTTGGGCCTGGAGTAAAAGGACGAAATTGCCCCTGGACCAAATTTGGCCCCAACAGTAATTAAATCAATTATCTCATTTATACTATAAAACAACAATGTTTTAAGCATTTATAATATCAATATTTAAAATATATGTTCAACCCGTATAAAATGCATGACATGTATCGGTTATTATTATTATTATTATTATATATATAGAGAGAGATTATTATCTCCTAATGATAAAATGGGGCTCGAACGTCAATATTTTTTGTCGTCACAAAAAAAAAAAAAAAAAAAAAAAAAAAAATAACAATTGAACTAGTTAGCAGCCACACCAAATGCCAGTTTTATATTATTATATATATATATATATATTAAGATGAAAAAGCATTTGTAAAATAAGGTAGCAGCAAATACATAGAGAAGTAGAAAACTAGTAAAATATTCTGGCAACAATAAAGTACAATCTGTCATAAAGCTGACTCAAGAAACCATAGTATGTGAGTCTCCATCTTCTGCACAAAAACAAAGGAGCTACAAAACCCCAGAAGCCAACTACGAAACCAAGTGCCATGCTCACATAAAACCATTTCACTTCATGCTCATTTCCTTCTTCATCCCCTCCATTTTCATTTTCATTGTCATTGTCATGTTTCCGAGGACATTTAGGAAGAGGAGTTCCACAAAGTTCATTACCCGCAAAACAAGATGGATCAAAGCTTTGTAGCTGAGTGCTCAAAGGAATTTCTCCAATCAAGTTGTTATTGGATAAGTTCAAGTAACTCAAAAATGAGAGATTTGAAATACTTCCTGGAATTTCACCAGTTAGCTGGTTAGTAGAGAAATCAATGGATTCCAACGATTTCATAGCACCAATATTCTTAGGATCTTTCCTGTAAATGAATTTCGTGACAAATTCAAAGACTGCAATGCTGCAAGATTTGTCACTTCCTCGGGAATTTCTCCAGATAAATTATTTCTTGAAAGGTCTATAAATTTTACCAGCTTAAGAATGGTGCCATACTCTTCTACTTGGCCTTTCATCATAAGCAATGCATTCTCTATACAAACTCCTGCCACACCAACAAGACAATTAATGTGATTGTCTTCAAATTTTCCGTCTGTCACCATTGCACTGAAGTTGCTTACACATTCTGATATGCCTCCAGAAAGGTTGTTATCAGCCAGGTATAAGATCTGTAAATGACGCAGACCGCAAAGTTCCAATGGTAAAGGGCCATGAAACTTATTTGAATGAAGGTTGAGAACACTTAGATTTGAAAAACTTTCTCCAATCCAACTCGGAACATTCCCTACCAACTCATTTTCACTAAGGTCCAGTACTTATATTCAAGCACCATATTGTGGTACCTCTCAATGAAATTTTTCAAGGGCTCGTCATCTCCCTGCTTCATAAGCCTCAACTCTCCGATTGTCTTCTTGGGGACGCATGCTCCTTTAAAGTGCCGAACGAACGACCTCTTGAGCTGTGTGAAGCTTCCGATGCTCCCCGAGGCCAGAATTCTGTACCATAGGATGGCGGGTCCACCCAAAGTTAGGGGGAACACTTTGCAGACGGCATCTCCTACCACTCCCTGGACTTCCATCAGCAGGACAAAGCTTTCGATATGGGATTTCGGGTCAGAGTGGCCTTCGTAAGGTGTCATGGTCGGCATGTTGAATCGCCTCGGGAATTTTGCCGACCTTACTTCTTCCGTGAGGGGGGATTCTTCCTCATCGTCTCGGGTATCTCCTGTGTCAGTTTTGAGGTTTACTCCCCACTTGGCCATCTCTTTCCTTAACCAAGATCTCATATCGTTATCTGAGTTACCATGCCGCCTCCTGCGGCCTTCTCCGTGTCCGTTGCCCCGGTTGCGGCGTTCCTCATGCCTTGAAATTTCCCGCACAGTCTCAACATACTCCATGTCTTCTCCTCTGGAGTCGCGGAGACTATCATAGGAGGAATCTGGCGATTGTCTTCCTTCTTCTTCTTCCCATGTGTCCTCTGTTTGTGAATCTTTTTCTACAACTATGGATTTTATCCCATAGGGGCCCCTTCCCCTGGGCTCATCGTCTTCACTTGTGTCTACAACCCTCTTTCCCTCTACTATCTCGCCTCTTCTCTGACGGATTTCTGTTTCAAACCTCTCGTTGTTCATTCTCTCCATTCTCTCTAGTCGGTCTGTCATAGATCTCATGCTTTCTTCTTTCTCCTCCATCCAGTCCGTAGTTGGACTTCCTGATGATCGGCGTTTTCCGCCTTCTGCCATTGTCTTATCACGTGAATTGCTTTTTGTAGATTCCCACAGACGGCGCCAACTGTTGACGGCGGATTTTGGTCTCAGGGTAATACGGGAATATTACTCCCGAGGCAATCCTCCCTCAATAGTGAATTTGTTTGGTTATGGGGGAAACCAAAAGCAAATTTAGTAGAAGATAGATAATGCGCCAATCAACAAAGAGATTTAACGTGGTTCGGTGGATTTGGATCCAACCTACGTCCACGGACACAAACAGAACAATACTTTTATTACCGAGATATGCTTCTATGATATCTCTTGAGTTTACAAGTCTTCACAATGAGATTGATATTCATTCTCTTCTCCCCGCTCTACACTCACTCTACCCTCCTATTTATAATGGTGAAGAAATCAGATTCCTATTTGTACAAGAATTCCCTTTTGGAGATGGTTTCCTTTTCCCATAAGGATTCCTAGTTAAAACTACATTTTTCCCATAAGGATTCCTAATCAAAACTACCTTTACTTTCTTTATCCTACTAGGACTCTGACTTATCAATTTTCTTATGGAAGTAGGATAATTTATTATCTTATCCTGTATGAATATGATGACTCTTCTTCTGGAACACGTCTCTTCACATGGTCGGTCTTGACGTGGTCGGGTCGGCATTAATGCTGAAGAAGGGAATTACCCTTCTACCCTTGTCGTGTTGCTTAAATATTATAGTGCTTAAAAAACACCATCAACAATTATTATTATTATTATAGAGAGAGATTATTATCTCTTAACGATAAACTGGGGCTCGAACATCAATATTTATTGTCGCCACAAAAAAAAAAAATAATAATAAAAAAAAATTGAACTAGTTAGCACTTAGCAGCCACACCAAATGCCAGTTATTTATATTTATATATATTAAGATGAAAAAGCATTTGTAAAATAAGGTAGCAGCAAATACATAGAGAAGTAGAAAACTAGTAAAATATTCTGGCAACAATAAAGTACAATCTGTCATAAAGCTGACTCAAGAAACCATAGTATGTGAGTCTCCATCTTCTGCACAAAAACAAAGGAGCTACAAAACCCCAGAAGCCAACTACGAAACCAAGTGCCATGCTCACATAAAACCATTTCACTTCATGCTCATTTCCTTCTTCATCCCCTCCATTTTCATTTTCATTGTCATTGTCATGTTTCCGAGGACATTTAGGAAGAGGAGTTCCACAAAGTTCATTACCCGCAAAACAAGATGGATCAAAGCTTTGTAGCTGAGTGCTCAAAGGAATTTCTCCAATCAAGTTGTTATTGGATAAGTTCAAGTAACTCAAAAATGAGAGATTTGAAATACTTCCTGGAATTTCACCAGTTAGCTGGTTAGTAGAGAAATCAATGGATTCCAACGATTTCATAGCACCAATATTCTTAGGAATCTTTCCTGTAAATGAATTTCGTGACAAATTCAAAGACTGCAATGCTGCAAGATTTGTCACTTCCTCGGGAATTTCTCCAGATAAATTATTTCTTGAAAGGTCTATAAATTTTACCAGCTTAAGAATGGTGCCATACTCTTCTACTTGGCCTTTCATCATAAGCAATGCATTCTCTATACAAACTCCTGCCACACCAACAAGACAATTAATGTGATTGTCTTCAAATTTTCCGTCTGTCACCATTGCACTGAAGTTGCTTACACATTCTGATATGCCTCCAGAAAGGTTGTTATCAGCCAGGTATAAGATCTGTAAATGACGCAGACCGCAAAGTTCCAATGGTAAAGGGCCATGAAACTTATTTGAATGAAGGTTGAGAACACTTAGATTTGAAAAACTTTCTCCAATCCAACTCGGAACATTCCCTACCAACTCATTTTCACTAAGGTCCAGTACTTGTAATCTAGTGCAATTACGAAAAGAACTTGGTATTGTACCTGAAAGGTGGTTTTTGTGAAGGTGAAGTGAGCGAAGGGAGCTTATTCCCAATGAGTTTGGAAGAAAACCTTTAAATTTGTTATTATCTAAGCTCAAGACCTGTAAGTTTGTCCATTTTGACCAACAATTAGGTATTTCTCCAGAAAAAAGATTGTTTCTGAGGTTGAGCACTTGTGGAAAGGAATATTTAGTATCATTACAAACAAGATTGAAAATGGATCCTGAGAAAGCATTGTCGGAAAGATCAAGTTCAGCCAAATCATCAGTGAGTTTTAAAAGCAATGGGCCTGATAAATTATTGGAACTTAAGTCAAGAGCAATAATAGACGTAGTCAATCTTGGAAGTATCCCATGGATTTGGTTATGAGAAAGAAATAAATACTCCAAGGAAGATGAATTCAAAAGCCAAGCAGGAATCCTATCAAAAAGTTTTGTGTTTGACATATCAATACGTCTTAAAATCCTTTGAGTAGAAAGCCAGAATGGAAATCCAGTGCCTAAATGACAAGATCGTAATTCTAATAAAGTAAGTTGAAAAGGAGGAATCCACTCAGAATGGACTGTCCACATCAGCGAATTTTCAGAAACACTAAATTCCTCAAGACTTGTGAGGTTATTGAAGTGAATTTCAGAAAGGGTTCCATTCAATTTGTTATAGGACAAATCTAGAATTCTCAAAGATGAAAGTTCTCCTAAAGTCGTTGGAACATGACCAGAAATGTTGTTGAAACTAAGATCAAGAGTTTCAATATTTTTTAATTGTCCAAGTTGATCAGTTAAATGACCAAAAAGTTGATTGTCCTCAAATTCAACGACTTTAATCCAACTGAAATTGAGAAAATATTCAAGATTTTAGATACTTCTTGATTCAATTTGTTATGGGACAAATCTAGAATTCTCAAAGATGAAAGTTCTCCAAAAGTCGTTGGAACATGACCAGAAATGTTGTTGGAACTAAGATCAAGAGTTTCAATATATTTTAATTGTCCATGTTGATCAGTTAAATGACCAAAAAGTTGATTGTCTCACAAATTCAGCGACTTTAATCCAATTGAAATTGAGAAAATATTCAAGATTTCAGATACTTCTTGATTCAATTTGTTACGGGACAAATCTAGAATTCTCAAAGATGTCAGGTGTTGAAGACAGCTTTGCATGGCTGTTGAAAACAGCCATGCAAAGCGTGTGTTATAAGCTGTGAAGAACAGCTTGTGGCAAGCTGTGAAAAACAGCTTGTGTGTGTGCGCGCCAGCAAGTGCCAAAACGCGTGGCACTGTTCACGCTGTTTGAGCACTATAAATTGAGCCATTTGAGACCATTGTTAGTATCCCAAATTGAGTGAATGTGTAGAGAGTAAAGTGGTGAGAGTTTTTTGTAAAGCTTGTCAAAAATCGATTTTGAGCATACCATCAGACTTTTCACGGCGAGACGAGCACGGTGGTATTTTCCGGCGATCGATCGGAGATCCAACGAAGCCGCACGCGCCGAACAGAGGCTTCCTCACGCGCCCTACACGCGCCTACCAAGGTTGAAGACGACCACATCAGCTGCCACGTGTCGCCACGTCAGCGTCCAGTCAGCGCCACGTCAGCAGACCCCACAGTCAGCAGCCAACGTCAGCAGCCCAATCATCTGCCACGTGTGCATCCAGTCAGCAGCCACGTCAACGCCACGTAAGCTGACACGTCAGCATGCCACGTCAGCGGTGCCTGGTAAATTTCAGATAGGTCCCTGAACTTGCTAGAAATTACAATTTAGCCCCTAAATTTTTAGTAATTTATAATTTAGTCCTTGAACTTTTTATAAATTACAATTTAGTCCTTGAACTTTTCCGTAATTTAACTTTGGCTCCTGAAATTTTGGAAATTGAACTTTGACCCATGTAATTTCTGAAATTTGCAATTTGGTCCCTGTGTCAGATTTTGACAAACGAAGTGTCATTTCCACAATTTTCGACCATTCCGGACGCAAGAGTGAGGTCCGTTTTTTGAAATTCTGCTTAGAATTTTTATGATGGAAGGGGGCAACGGAAAAATGATTTTGTTAACCAGTGCCAACTATTTCACATGGAGAGGAAGGACGTAAGACCTTATGTATGTAAAGGACTATGATGGATCGGTATTTCTGGAGGAGAAACCAGAAGGAATGAACGATGAGAAATGAGCTAATCTTCACCTGAAAACATGCAGTACTATTCGTTAGTGGATCGACGATAGTATCGTCAACCATGTCAGTGAAGATGCAAATGCACGTGTCTTATGGAGAAAGCTGGAGGAGCTTTTCCGAGCAAAGACTGACAACAACAAGCTGTACTACATCAAGAAAATGATGGGGTTGAAATACCAGGAAGGTACAGCTGTGGCGGACCATATCAACGATTTCCTCGGAACCATGAAAGAAGTGTCTGGATTGGGCATAGACTTCGGTGATGAGGTAAATGGCTTAATACTCCTTAATACGTTACCAGAATCTTGGGAAACGTTCAGATCTACGGTGATCAATTCAGCCGCAGATGGGAAAGTCACTATGGAAATGGCAAAGACCAGGATCTTCGAGGAAGAAAAGAGGACGATAATGCAGGAGTCAGCATCAACCTCAACCTCAGAAGCTCTAGTGACGGAGAAGGACACTAAAAGGGAGATGAGTAAAATTCGAGGCCTAGAGAGATCAGACAAGAACCGGGGGAAATCATGAACGAGGGATATTGAGTGCTATCACTGTAAGAAGAAATGTCAGATGAAGAGGAATTGCTAAAAACTGAAGAACGAGCAGTCCAGGAGAGATGGTGACTCTAACCAAGAAATAGTTGCTACTACCACCGAGAAAACCTCCAAAGATTTCTGCATAATATATGAAGAAGATGTTGTGAATCTTGCCAGCCACGAGACCAGTTGGGTGATAGATAGTGGCGCCTCCATACACGCCACATCTCGCAGAGACTTCTTTTCATCTTACACACCAGGAGACTACGGTGCTGTAAGGATGGGGAATGACGGACAGTCCAAAGCCGTCGGTATTGGAGACATCTGTCTTGAGACAAAGAACGGGACAAGGCTAGTATTGAAGGGAGTCAAGCACATCTCAGACATCCGGTTAAACCTGATTTCAACAGGCAAGCTGGATGATGAAGGTTTCTGCAGCACCTTTAGTGACGGCACTTGGAAGCTCACTAAAAGATCAATGGTGGTGGTACGAGGTAAGAAAGACTCAACCCTGTATTTGATGCATGCTAAGCTTTCAAATAGTAGCATAAATACAGTCAACAGCAATGAGGCAGCCGAGCTATGGCACAAAAAGCTCGGTCAAACGAGCCAAACGGGGATAGAGATACTACGCAGGCGGAATGTTCTTCCGGAATTAAAGAACTCACACTTACGGAAGTATAAACACTGCATGGCTGGAAAGCAGAACAGAGTGTCCTTCCAGAGCTCCCCGCCTTAACGGAAATCAGAGATATTAGATCTCATACATTCAGATGTATGCGGTCCGATGCAGACACGAACACTCGGAGGGTCACTGTATTTTGCGACATTCATAGATGATCATTCAAGAAAGACCTGGGCATACACCTTGAAGAGAAAAGACCAAGTGATGGGAGTGTTCAAGGAATTTCATGCTCTGGTGGAGAGAGAAACCGGTAAGAAACTGAAATGCATCAGAACAGACAATGATGGAGAATATAGAGGTCTGTTTGATCAGTACTGCAAGACGCAAGGAATCTGACATCAAACGACACCTCCGAAGACACCTCAGTTAAATGGCCTAGCTGAGAGGATGAACAGAACCTTGTGCGAAAGGATCAGAAGCTTGCTGTCACAAGCCAAGCTACCAAAGACATTTTGGGGGGAGGCACTCAACACAGCAGTACATGTTTTGAACATGTCCCCAGCGGTCGCACTGAAAGTTAATGTTCCTAACCAAGCTTGGACAGGTAAAGAAGTGTCATACGAACACTTGCATGTCTTTGGGTTCAAAGCATTTGTACACATCCCAAAGGATGAGAGATCCAAACTTGATACAAAGACGTGACAATATGTCTTTATTGGCTATGGTCAGGATGATTTCGGCTACAAACTGTATAATCCTGTGGAGAAGAAGATTGTCAGAAGCGGAGATGTTATCTTCGTCCAAGACCAGACCATAGAAGATATCAGAAAGGAGATGAAGACAGTGCCCCATAAATATATAGATGTGAATCCAGAACCTCATACACCGGTGCCGGTACGAGTTGAAAATGAGGTTCCCAAACATGAGGGTATATGGGATGAAGCTCCCAGAATTGATGATCATAACCAACCACCAGTACCAGAAGCTACACCAATAGTTCCACAGAGAAGGTCTGACAGAGAGAGGCGACCTTGAACCAGATACTCTGCATATGAGTATGTGCTACTTACTAACAGGGGAGAACCCGAGAGCTACAAGGAGGCTGTGGAAACAGAGGACATAGAAAAGTGGGAGGAAGCCATACAAGATGAGATGAAATCGCTGCATGAAAATCACACTTTTGAGTTGGTGAACTTGCTAAAAGGAAAACGGGCTTTAAAGAACAAATAAGTGTACAATGTGAAGCAACATGAGCATACTTCACAACCCCGGTACAAAGCCAGACTAGTCGTCAAAGGATTCAATCAAAGGAAAGGCATTGACTTCGATGAAATCTTCTCTATAGTTGTGAAGATGCCATCCATCAGAGTGGTACTCAGCTTAGCAGCAAGCCTCGACCTAGAATCGAGTAGATGGATGTCAATACTGCATTTCTTCACGGAGATCTGGAAGAAGAAATTTACATGGAGCAACCAGAAGACTTCAGAGCCTTTACGGTTTGAAACAAGCACCGAGACAGTGGTACATGAAGTTTGAGTCAGTTATGGGGGAGCAGGGATACAAGAAGATCACTTCAGACCATTGTGTTTTCGTTCAGAAGTTTTCTGACGATGACTTTATCATCCATTGTTATATGTAGATGATATGTTGATAGTTGGCCGGAATCAATCGAGGATTGATAATTTGAAGCAGCAACTCGGTAAGTCTTTTGAGATGAAAGACTTGGGGCCAGCTAAGCAGATTCTTGGCATCAGGATCGGCCGTGATCGGAAAGCCAAGAAGTTATACTTATCACAGGAGGAGTACATCGAGAAGGTACTTCAAAGATTCCAGATGGACAAGGCTAAAGTGGTTAGCACTCCTCTTGCTAGCCACTTTAGATTGAGTACGCAGCAGAGTCCCTCTACTGAGACAAAGAATGAGGAAATGAAACAGGTTCCATACACCTCAGTAGTGAGAAGTCTTATGTATGCCATGGAGTGTACGAGGCCAGACTTAGCACACGCAGTTGGATTGGTCAGCTGGTTTATGTCAAACCCAGGAAAAGAACACTGGAATGCTGTTAAATGGATTATGTGGTATCTACGAGGCACATCCAAGATGAGATTATGTTTTGGAAGCAACGACAAGCCAGTGTTGATGGACTACACCGATTCTGATATGGCAGGAGATGTGGATACCAGAAAGTCTACTTCGAGGTATCTGATTACTCTCTCAGGAGGAGCTGTGGCATGGCAGTCTAGAGATGTGTTGCACTTTCTACAATCGAGGCAGAATTCATTACAATGACAGAAGCTTGCATGTAATTGCTATGGATGAAGACATTCGTCCAGAATTGGGTTTCAAGCAGGAGAAGTACACTTTGTACTGCGGTAGCCAGAGTGCTATCTATCTCGGTAAAAATTCCACCTTTCATTCGAGGTCAAAATATATTGATGTGAGGTATCACTGGATACAAGACGTCATGGGCTCAAGGCTGATATAACTCAGGAAAATTCACACCGACGACAACGATGCCGATATGTTCACGAAGGTTTTACCGAAAGAGAAGCTTGAAATCTGTCGTGCCATAGCCGGGATGACAAAACTCTCTACATAGTCAGAGTGAGGAGATTCAGAGAACTACGTTTGGCTTGATCTCAACTCAGGGTACGTAGGCAGTCATTCAGATGCAGTCAGGGGAGGATCCTTTGGAGGATCCGATTTGGATGATTGATGGTCGGCTCAGATTTTGGGAAATCTTCATCGAGGGGGAGATTTGTTGAGCATTGCATGGCTATTGAAAACAGCCATGCAAAGCGTGTGTTATAAGCTGTGAAGAACAGCTTGTGTGTGTGTGTGCCAGCAAGTGCCAAACCGCGTGGCACCGTTCACGCGGTTTGAGCACTATAAATTGAGTCATTTGAGACCATTGTTAGTATCCCAAATTGAGTGAATGCGTAGAGAGTAAAGTGGTGAGAGTTTTTTGTAAAGCTTGGCTTTGTAATTCTTTTGTTAGTATAATAAAAGAAGAATTTTCTCTCAATCATCTCTATTCATGTGAGTTTAAACACAACATCAGGTTCCCTAAATCATCTAAAATCTTACCACCTAAATTGCTCAAACAATGAGAAAGTTACTCAAGACGGCTGAATTTGTACAACCAGCTCGGTATTGAAGAATTGAAATCATTTAAAGATAAATCAAGATATTGGAGATGTTGGTTTTCAGAGTTCATGCGCAGCGGAAATCGTGTTTTGTAACAGGAAAAAATTTAACTTTATTACATGAACAATCAAAACCGGATCCGTATTTTCTAATATATTAATAATATAAATATTTAGAACTCAAGTAAGAAATATACCTGCAGATCTGGATATCTTTGTAGATCGATTCTTTGAACCACGATCTTCCTCGTCTTATCTTCTCACCTTAAACGACACGTGTGGGCGTGAAAATAAAAGCGAAGAACACTCTAATTTGTGAATGATTCGTGTACTCAACACATGAGACGAATCCTGGGGTTATTTTCTTTTTAGTTTTCTTAAAACCAAAGCAAGAAAAATCAAAAGGAAAAGTATTTCCTTTTTCTTTTTCTCCCACCCTTGCTCTCGTTTATTGTTGTTGTTTTTTGTTACTCTAAAAAAAATTGATTTTTTATCAAAATCTCAATTAATCACTTCCAGCAACCTATGCTCACGTTTTAAAAAGGGATTTTTTTTTTGTTTTTTAATTTGTTTTGATCAAAACTATAATTAAGTAAATCCACTTAAGGATTTAATTTTAATTTCAAAATAAAATCCTTTAATAGTTATCTCATAATTTATCAAAGATAATTCATTAAAAAAATAATAATTTCAAAATTTCAACTTTTGAAAAATTATCTTATTAAATTAAAATTTAATTAATCAAATTAATTAAATTTTAATTTTAATAAATTAATAAATAGATACATTATCTATTAATAAATGTATTAAGATAATATTTGTCATAATTTCCAAACAATAGCTATATGGAATAATTAGAGTGTAAAATAATTCATAATTTTTTTAAATAATTCCCAACTATTTTTCTTCGCAATTATAATCGTTCGAACAGTGATAGAAGACTACGAGGGGACCGATGGACCTATAATTCTAAGCTCCAATAATTCCATCGATTAATTATAAACTCTTTTATTAATCAAACGAAAATTATTAATTCTGGAGTAACTCCACTAAATACCCAGAATTGCACTCTCAGAATTATAGAATTAATTACTCAAAGTATTCGTCCATTGATATAGTCATTACCTATGTAGTGATCCTCCATAACAGATTCGTAAATGAGCTAGGTATAAAACATCTGTTAACCTCTCCAATTACATATTTATCTTTGACTTCCATTAGTTCTCAAGTGAACAATTAATTCATAACTTTTATGAATTTGCGAGCTAATCGTTCAGGTCCTGAACTAACAAACAAGGGAATCTTATGAACGGATTTCATTATATCAGGTTAGGATTCCCAGCTATTCATTCAAATCATTCCCAAAATACAAGATTTACGAAATGTAATAAATACAAAACCATATCGAGTAAATTAAAGAATAAATTAATATGATATAGGAGTTTGCTAAATACAATGAATTAAGATCATCACATATATTACCATCATTATGATAAAATTGATGTTCTTTATTTAACGGAAATTATTAGAACTTTTCAATTTTATCTGGTTCTGTCCAATATAATCTTATTATATAAAACACATTCATTTTTATGTCTCTACATAATATAGTCTGGACATAATGGAATGAACTGTATTTATGACTTTGGATTTGAAGATTCCCAACTTCAAATCATAGTCATGGACAAATTTTGATTACTACTCTTTAAATTTTATCTATGCATATATGTATGTAACATTTTAAATACATATAGATGTTTAATTTAAAGCTACATAAATAATCACGGAATTTTCATGAATTTTATAAAGCATATCAAAATGCATACATGGAATAAATTAGAATCACAAATTTATTAATCAATCATGTTTCGAACATATTTGCTTGTCGGGCATACAAATCCCAACAAACTCCCACTTGCCCTAAAGCAAATGAGACATGTCTCTAATCCCCAATCCTTCTAAATGCCCCTCAAAACTCTTTGCAGGCAGCGTTTTGGAAAAAGGATCGGCTAGATTCTCTTCAGATGAAATCTTCAGAACAGCCACGTCTCCGCGTTGCACAATGTCCATACTCACATGATATTTCCTCTCAATATGTTTTGATCTCTTGTGGCTTCTAGGTTCTTTGGAATTAGCCAATGCACCACTATTATCACAATAAAGTGACAATGACTTGTCTATATCTGGAACCACTTCCAGATCGGTAAAGAACTTTCGGAGCCAACCCGCTTCTTTGGCAGCTTCACAAGCAGCCACATATTCAGCTTTCATAGTTGAATCATCAACACATGATTGTTTGATGCTTCTCCAAACTATAGCTCCCCCACCAAGAGTAAATACTGATCCAGATATCGACTTTCGATCATCTATATCTGATTGAAAATCGGAATCAGTATATCCAATCGGAATCAAATCCCTGCCAGAATAAACAAGCATGTAGTTCCTCGTTCTCCATAGATACTTGAGAATATGCTTAACTGCTACCCAATGATCTAATCCTGGATTTGACTGAAAATGACTAACTATTCCCACTACATAGCATATATCAGGTCTTGTGCATAGCATAACATACATCAAGCTCCCTACTACCGACTCATATGGAATCTGTCTCATATCTTCTTCCTCTTAGGGTGTCGAAGGACACTTCCGTTTAGAAAGAACAACTCCATGACGGGAAGGTAAGTTACCTTTCTTTGAGTTTTGCATTGAATATCTAACAAGCATCTTGTCAATATAAAATGCCTGAGACAGAGCTAGCAGCTTTTTCTTGCGATCTCTAATAAGACGGATCCCAAGAATATAACTTGCTTCTCCCAAATCTTTCATTTGGAATTGTTCAGCCAGTCAAGCATTTACGTCTGATAATAGTTCTACATTATTCCCAACAAGTAGAATATCATCAACATAAAGTATTAGAAAGACCACTCGCTTGTCCTTGATGAATTTATAAACACAAGATTCATCAGGATTTTGGATAAAGCCATAAGATTTAATCGCCTCATCAAATCTCATGTTCCAAGATCTGGACGCTTGCTTAAGTCCATAGATAGACCTTTGCAACTTGCAAACCTTTTGCTTTTCGTCCTTGCTAATCAAACCTTCTGGTTGCTCCATATAGATGGTATCTTCAAGATAGCCATTCAAAAAGGTTGTCATCCATTTGCCAAATTTCATAATCATAATGAGCAGTAATGGAAAGCAAGATTCGAATGGACTTCAGCATGGCTACTGGTGAAAAAGTTTCCTCATAATCAACTCATTCTTTTTGGGTATAACCCTTTTGCCACTAGCCTTGCTTTAAATGTCTCTACATTACCATCCACTCCCCTCTTTCTTTTGTAGATCCATTTGCACCCTATAGGATTTACTCCTTCAGGTAGATCTACAAGCTCCCAGACTGAGTTGGAATACATGGATTTCATCTCAAGTTTCATAGCCTCAAGCCATTTCTCTTTGTCATGATCTTCCATTGCATATTTATATGTTAATGGGTCATCTCTTCCATCATCAGTGATAGCAACTTGTGCTTCACCATCTTGTCTATATCGAGAAGGTAGTCGTACTATTCTCCAACTACGACGAGGTGGTAAGATGTTCTGACTCAAAGATGTGGTCTCCTCGCTTTGTGGAACAACAATCCTAGTAGGTTGTTGACTGATCTCATCAGATTTTAATTCTTCCAAGACTATCTTGCTTTGAGGTTTGAAGTCTGCCATATAATTATTCTCAAGAAACGTGGGATTTTTCGACACAAACACCTTACTATCTCGAGGATTATAAAATACACCTCCCCTTGCGCCTTACAAAGAAACAAACTTCAGAACGCATTTCCAACTTTGTTGTCTTACCCATTAGCACGTATGCTGGGCACCCCCATATACGAAAATGACTCAAACTAGGTTTATGGCCACTCCATAACTCTAAAGGTGTTCTAGGTACTGACTTAGATGGAACTACATTAAAAATGTAGGTTGCTGTTTGTATAGCATACCCCCAAAATGATTTTGGAAGTGAAGAATAACTCAACATGGAACGAATCATGTCGAGTAAAGTTCGATTGCTCCTCTCAGCTACACCATTTTGCTGAGGTGTATCAGGTGCAGTTAGTTGGGATAAAATCTCATACTCTAATAGGTGATCTTTGAATTCATTATCAAGGTATTCACCTCCTCGATCTGATCGAAGGCACTTGATTGATTTACCTAATTATTTTTCCACTTCAATTTGGAATTCTTTAAACTTTCCAAAAGTTTCAGACTTATGTCTCATTAGGTAAACATAACCATATCTAGAGCAATCATCAACAAAAGTAACGAAGTACTCATAGCCACCTCTTGCTTGTGTAGACATAGGTCCACAAACATCTGAATGTATAAGCTTCAATGGTTCTTGGGCCCTATTGCCTTTTACAGAGAAATGCCTCTTTTTCATCTTACCTTCAAGACATGATTCACAGACTGGTAGAGTACCAACATTTAGTTCTCTTAATGGACCATCCTTTACAAGCTTATTTATCCTGTCAAGATTTATATGACCAAGTCTTAGGTGCCATAGATATGTGTTATCAGTGTGAGAAATCTTTTGCTTATTTGTTTTTTGCAATGCAATTTTGAACATTTCAGCATTCAATAACGAATTAAAATTGGGTTTTTATTACATAGAGCCCATTTTCAATAAAATCAGAACAAATATTCAAACCATTTCTTGAAATAACAACTGATTTATTATCAAAAGAAACTGAATAAGATTGTTCATAAAGTCGAGAAACTGAAATGAGGTTTCTAGTAAACCCCGATACGAAATAAACATTATTCAAAAATAAAAATTTATTATTCTCAACATAAAGTTTTATTTGTCCAACTGCTGATGCTGAAACTAAAGCGTCATTCCCAACTCTCAAAGTAAAGTCTCCATCAGCAAGTCTTGTGTAACAATCAAGCTTCTGTAAGAAACAACAAATATGATTAGTCGCTCCTGAATCAATTATCCAGGGTGATAAATCATTTTCAACTAAACAAGATTCAGTAACAAGTAAATCTAATTTACCATTCTTTTTCTGTTTCGGCTCTTCGAGATACTTCTTGCAGTTTCTCTTCCAATGCCCATCAATTCCACAATGGAAACATTTTCCTTTTTGGTTTTTTCTGGGTGGAGCCTTTCTTATTTCCTTGACTGTTGTTTGGCTTGTTCTTTTTGCTGTTGTTCCCTGCTGTTTTCTCAGATCCTGAACTCTTACCTTTATTCTTATTTCTCTTTCTTTTCTTTAGAGAAGAGTTAGAGTTAGAAGGTTCAACAACATTTGCTTCTCATTTCTTCTCCACAGAAATAGACTCAAAAGTAGTGAGTTCGTTAAGCAATTTAGTCAAATTATAACTCAGTTTATTCATGAAGTAATTGCTTTTGAACTGAAGAAATTGTGGGCTAAGGCTTTCTAAATCATGCCCACTTGTGTGCCTTCATCTATGGTAGCCCCATTGATTTTTGCCTCATGAATAGTACTAATCATCATTAGCACATGCTCACGAACAGGACTTCTAGCTTTCATTTTGCAGTTCATGACTTTCTTGACTGCTTCATGTTTAGCTTGATCAGAGGTAGGGGTGTGCATCGGTCGGTTCAGTCGGTTAATCCTTGATTTTTTAATCGTAACCAAAATTTTCGGTTAAATAAAAGTGTGACCGAATTAACCAATTTATGACTAATAACCATTAACCAATTAACCGTTATATTTCGGTCGGTTATGGTTAATTCGGTTATTAACCAATCTAATAAATATAAATTCATCAACTTTCAATAAAGCAATTTAACACAATTACACAAATATAAATTCAAATCCATCAAAAAACATCAAATCATAAGATAATTTAACACAAATATAAATTCATCAAGCATTTTTGAGAAGACAATCCAGAAAGTCAGAAGACAACTCAAAATTACATTACAAAATCCATCAAAAATACAAACATATTAGGTGTTCAACAACTAATAAATAAGCAATTTTCATTAATCATCTTCAAAGTCAGCAACTCAGGACCTTAGGCTCAGCAACTTAGCATCCACAAGGCAGCAACTTAGCAAGGCAATTCTGTCATTACTCATATTCAAAATCTGAAGTGACCTTGATTCCAAGTTTTACCATTTCTACATTATTTCAAGTACACAATATATTTTTAGTTTGACATATAAGAAAAAATAAAGACAATAAATTTAATAGTAACACTAAACAGTTAACATAATATTGATTTTTTTCCATTTACCTTGCTCAAGCTTCACAACTTCTTCTATTTGTTCCTCATTTTCAATAATTTTCTTCATGGAATGTTGAAGCCAATCTTGAGAACACATTAAGGATTCTACAATTTTAGGAGTCAAAGAGCTCCTAAATTCATCCAGTACTCTCCCACCTGTGCTAAAAGCTGACTCTGATGCAACTGTTGACATTGGTATTGCTAGCACATCACGTGCCATCTCTGAAAGTAAAGGAAAATTGGAAGAGTTAAGGTGCCACCATCGAAGAATTTCAAAGTCATCACAATCGTCTTCACCTTCCTCTATCAAATACTTTTCCAAATCAGATTTTGCATCACCACTATGAGATTCAGACCTAAACCTCTTATACTTGGATATCATAAGCTTTGATACAGGAACTGCAAGATCGTTGCCTTGTTCACTAGTCGTAGATGATGATGAGGAAACAAAGATAGAATTTGGAGGTCCATGACTGTTTGCAGATGCAAGCTTCTTATAACCCTCATATAGCTCATAAATTGCATCTTTCACACTCTTAGCCAAGTGACCACCTAATTCTTTACCGTACATGTGCTCTAATGCAAATTCAACATACCCTAATTTTCTCATAGGATTAAGAATGGCAGCTATGTAAATCAATTTGTTCATTTTGTCACTTTTCCTTGTCACTTTTCCCGCAATATTTCTCATACTTTTTCCTCATTTTTATTGTCATAGCACTGATATCCATGTCATTACTGTTCTCTAACTCATTCAACAAGCAATCAATTGCAGTAATCTCCTCAAAAAAAGTATTGGCTGTTACATATTTTGTTCCAGAGACACGTAATGTAATCTCATAGAAGTGTCATAGGAAAACTACTAAGCTATTGACATTGTTCCAATCATCATCCAAAGGAACTCCATCATAATTTAATGTAAGATCTCTACTAAAATTTGGATCTAGATCATCATATCTCTCAAAAGCATTTATGAATTTCAAAGCCACATCAAGCATCTTATAGGTGGAATTCCACATTGTTGGACAATCAAGATTCAACATACACTTGCTATCAATTTTCTCAATAGCTACACATTCATTAAACTTTTACAGCCTAGAAGGAGATTGTCTAATGAATTTTACAGCCTGTCGAATATGATCAACTGACTTGCTAGCCTCTTTCAAACCATCTGTTACAACTAGATTCAAGATATGTACAACACACCTAACATGTAGATACTTAGCTTGAAGAATAGTGTTTGGCCATGTTCTCATTTTTCTCCTCAAATAATATATAGCAACTGTTGGTGATTTAGTGTCATTAAACAGCAATTAACATGAAAAAAAAAAAACAGATCAAATAACCAAAAGATCTATATGCAAAAACCCTAGAACCATATAAATATAAAGACAAGAAAACAGAAAAATAGAGAGTACAAAATTGTCCAAGTCGAGATGATCTCTGTCCTTAAGAACTTATTGGCCCGTCACAGGTGCTCTACGGTTTCGAATTGCCAACGTTCTCCCAGGATTACTTGGATTCTACTTGTTCAAGGAGCACTCCTTATCAAGTGTTTGAACTAGGATACAAATGGTAGATTTCTCTAAAAAAACAAAGGAAAATAACACAATGCCCTTTTAATTCTTTGGATATTCTTGTATATTTTTCTGTGTTTCATTTGGAATATAAGCCTCCTTTTATAAGGCATTGAGGGGTGCCAATAGGGCACCCCTTGGGGTGGGTTGCAACATTCCAAGGATGGCAACCTCTCATGCACCCCTTGGAAAAAACCCAATGAAATACATATACATATCCTATTTAAATGAATTTGAGGAATTTACAACAATCCCCCATAATTCTTCAAATATTCATTTAGGCACGTGAGAGAGATACCGTGAGCTAAAGCTGCATCGAAATAGGTAGCTTTCGCCTTGAACCTTTCCTAGTGAATGACAATCGGATTTACTTGGCAAACCAGTGACCCATAGTCTTGAACTGTTCTGCCATTGGTGTAAACCAAGACAATTGCCAACACACAGCTTTAATTCTACCATTTTCCCGTTCTACGGTTGTGTTCATTTTGGCCCTGAACAACTTTCCTGGATTCATCAAGCACTTTAGGGTAACCCGCCTTTAAAGATTCCCATGGAAGCGGCCTCACTTCTTACTTGAAATAGGTGATCTACTATGAAGAGGTAATATGTCTTTACCCCCATTAGGACTCATCTCCTAATATAGTGATCATTAAAAGCCTTAGCTTATCCTAACTAATGACAGACAGCACTCAGCGTCATCATCGGAATGGGAAAGAGTACGAAACTCTTCAGTGCTTGTTTTGAATTGCACAAAGTTTCTGTTGTCCCTTTTGAACCTAGATCTTGGGATCTCCAGTCAGCTAGGTTGGGTTTCCACAGTGACAATTCTTAGATTATAGGCTTCAAGCCCATTCCCCTCGATGACTTCTCAACTTGCTCTCGAGGTAAACCTTTAGTTAGTGGATCCGCTAGGTTTTCCTTCGACTTATAATAATCGATCGTTATTATGCCACTTGAGAGCAGTTGACGTATGGTATTATGTCTCCGACGTATATGTCGAGACTTACCATTATACATTGTATTTTGGGCTCTCCCAATAGCCGATTGGCTGTCACAATGTATGCTGATCGCTGGCACCGGTTTGGGCCAACTAGGAATATCCTCCAGGAAGTTTCTAAGCCATTCTGCTTCTTCCGCTGTTTTGTCTAACGCTATGAACTCAGATTCCATAGTAGACCGGGCAATACATGTTTGCCTCGAGGATTTCCATGACACGGTTGCATTACCAAGTGTGAAAACAAATCCACTCGTGGATTTGGAATCCATTGTATCAGATATCCAGTTAGCATCGCTGTATCCCTCTAGTACAGCAGGATATCTTTCGTAATGTAGCCCATATTTTGAAGTTTCTCTCAGATACCTCAAAACTCTTTCTATGGCTTTCCAGTGGTTATGTCCTGGATTGCTCGTATATCTGCTAAGCCGATTCACAGCTTGAGCGATATCAGGTCGTGTGCAATTCGTGAGATACATCAGACTTCCGATGATTCTCGAATACTCTAATTGCGATACGCTTGAACCAGTATTCTTTGATAGATGAAGAGTTGGGTCCACAGGGGTTCTAGCCACATTTAGATCCCCTTTGATATATTTATCCAATATCTTCTCAATATAATAAGTTTGTGATAATATATATCCGTCTGATGTTCTAGAAATCTTAATTCCAAGGATCACATCAGCTATTCCCATATCTTTCATATCAAATTTGCTGGATAACACGTTTTTGGTAGACTGAATCATATCATGATTACTACCAATTATCAGCATATCGTCTACATAGAGACACACAATGACATATCCTTTCTGAGTTGATTTGGTGTACACACACTTATCACACTCATTGGTTTTATACCCACTTGACAACATCTCTTTGTCAAATTTCCCATGCCATTGTTTAGGTGCTTGTTTTAATCCGTACAAGGATTTTACAAGTTTGCACACCTTTTGTTCTTGTCCAGGAACACTAAACCCTTCTGGTTGTTCCATGTAAATTTCTTCATCCAATTCACCATTCAAGAATGCCGTCTTTACATCCATTTGATGTATTTCAAGACCAAATATAGCCGCTATGGCTATGAGCATTCTTATCGATGTGATACGGGTCACTGGTGAATAGGTGTCAAAGTAATCAAGACCTTCCTTTTGTCTATAACCTTTTATGACAAGCCTCGCCTTATACTTATCTATTGATCCATCCGTTTTCATCTTCCTTTTAAATATCCATTTGTAGCCCAACGGCTTACAACCTGGTGGAAGATCAACCAACTCCCAAGTATGGTTCTGTAGGATTGAATCAATCTCACTGTTAATGGCCTTTTTCCAAAGAGGTGCCTTCGGGGAAGCCATAGCTTCTTTATAGCTTTGAGGCTCATTTTCTAACAAGTATGTCAGAAATTCGGGACCAAACGACTTCGACGTTCTAGCTCTTTTGCTACGTCTAGGCTCGATTGTCTCAGCATTTACACGTTGATCTGATTCTTGGTCAATCTGATCACTATCCTTGACAGTATCAATTGTTCTTTTGAGAGACTCTGTGCGCTGTCTTTCCTTATAAGGAAACGTCTCTTCAAAAAACGTCGCATTCCTTGACTCAATTATCATGTTTGGATTGATATCAGGAATCTCCGACTTGTGTACCAAGAATCGATACGCACTACTGTTGTGAGCATATCCAATGAATATACAATCAACAGTTTTGGGTCATATTCTAACCTTCTTAGGTTTAGGAACCATTACTTTGGCAAGACACCCCCACACTTTTAGGTATTTGTAGGAAGGTACGAAACCTTTCTACAACTCATATGGTGTCTTGTCCAACCTTCTGTGAGGAAGCTTGTTAAGAACGTAGTTTGCGGAAAGCAAGGCTTCCCCCCATAAGTTAGTTGGGGTAGTCCCGAACTTGTCAACATGGCGTTCATCATTTCCTTCAACGTTCGGTTTTTGCGCTCCGCAATTCCATTATGTTGAGGAGAATAAGGAGCAGTGGTTTCGTGAATAATTCCGTGCACAGAACAATATTCACCGAATGGTGAAACATATTCACCGCCTCTATCACTCCTGATTCTTTTGATTTTCTTGCCAAGTTGGTTTTCAACTTCGTTCTTATAGTGTACGAAGCTCTCAATTGCTTCAGCTTTGCTTCTCAGCAAGTACACATAATAGAATCTTGTGCTGTCATCGATAAAAGTGACAAAGTACTTTTTACCGCCTCTTGTTTGCACAATATTCATATCACATACATCAGTATGTACAAGTTCTAGCGGTTCAGAACTGCGTTCAACAGAATGAAATGATGTTCGATGCATTTTAGCTTCAACGCATGCCTCACACTTATGTTGGCTATCAATTGCAAATTTAGGTATAAGGTCCATGTTAATTAATTTACGCATGGTATCATAATTAACATGTCCTAACCTCCATGCCATACATTTTATGACACTATAATATAAGCAGACGAACTAGCTTTATTAATAGCACGATTAAAAGCCATTACATTTAGCTTGAAAAGGCCCTCAGTTAGGTATCCTTTTCCTACATACATATCATTCTTAGTCAATACAAACTTATCAGAAACAAACACTAGCTTAAAACTAGCCTTACTAAGAAGAGAGCCCGAGACCAAGTTCTTTCGAATATCTGGAATGTGCAGTACATTCTTCAATGTTAGCTCCTTTCCAATTGTCATCTTCAGAACCACTGTGCCTTGTCCTACCACCTGAGAGGTAGACGAGTTTCCCATTGTCAGATGATCACCACCATCGACCTTCTGGTACATGGAAAACATTTTCATGTCTGCACAGATATGACGAGTAGCCCCAGTGTCTACCCACCATTCCTTCGGATTCCCAACTATGTTGGCTTCGGTTACTACTGCTGATAGTTCCATCTCTGAGATATCATCAGTCAGCTGCTCGCCTTCAGTAACATGGGCCTCATTTTTCTTTTTCTTGCCCTTGTCCTGAGATTTCTTGTTTCTGCAGTCCTTTGACATATGACCGCTCTTTCCACAGTTGTAGCATTTTCCCTTGAACTTCTTGTTCCCAGAGTCAGCTCCACTGTTCTTTCTCTTCTTGCTACCCTTCACACCCTCAATGATGTTGGCCTTAGACTCCATAGTCTTGTAGCTGGCCTTCTCGGACATCCTGTTGTCCTCCCCGATTCTCAATCGAACACTGAGGTCTTCAAGGCTCATCTGTTTCTTTTGTGTTTCAGATAGCTCCTGAAGTCCTTCCATGATGGAGGCAACTTTTCAATTATGGCCGCAACTTGAAACATCTCACATAGTTTCATTCCCTCATCCAGTATTTCATGAATGATCAATTGAAGTTCACCCAACTAAGACATCACCGTCTTTGAATCTACCATCTTGTAGTCCAGGAACCTACCCACGACAAATATCTTTTGTCCGGTATCTTCGATTTTGTACTTCTTCTCGAGAGATTCCCATAGAACCTTCGCAGAAGTCATGCCTTGGTACACATTGTACAGGGTATTGTTAAGACCACCCAAAAGGTAGTTCTTGCATAAGAAGTCTCCAGACATCCAAGTCTGTTCTCGCTCTTCCTTGGCCAATTCAGATTCACCCTCCACAGGACCCGGAGGATCTTTGAGGAATTTAGCCAACTGGAGAGTTGTCAGGTAGAACAACATTTTGCTCTGCCACTGCTTGAAATTTGCCCCACCAAATTTCTCCGGCTTTTCTCTGTGAGAGACCGGTACCATGATATTTCTGCTAGCCATTTGTAACTGGAAAATCAACAATGGTCAATTAGTCTACGAAAGACAAATTGCTCAGAGATCAACGAATGATCTTGTTCTAAGTGATATACTAGGTAGTCACTTGTTGTTATATTGGATAAAATTCCAATAAACACAAGTCCTTGAATTTCAACTAATGATACTTTAGGAAAATCGAATGAACGAATATTCTTCAAACACTTTTTCCACAAAGATCGTTTAGCAATTCAAAACCCAGATTTACACTTAATACGACAAGTGTAGATATATATATATATATATGTCAAACAAGATTGGAAGGAATTACTTGTGCAAAATTACACTTTAAATTCTCAACCAATTATGCAACAACCAATCAAATTAAACTTTATCACTATGTGTATGCTTGTGATAATTGAACAACCTAATAATAACTTAAATCTATACTACCAAGATTAATGTGTTACAGTATATGATTTACTAAGTTAAAATTAATTTTAATTTGCACTTTATAATAATTACAGAGCTATTTTGTTAGTGTCGCGTTCGTATTTCCGTTCGAACGAGACTGGCAGTGTGGGTGCGTTCGTGTTGCGTTCGAGAACGCGTTCGAACGATAATTCCAGAGAGATTGCGTTCGAGTTGCGTTTGATAACGCGTTCGAACGATAATTTCAGAGAGTTTGCGTTCGAGTTGCGTTTGATAATGCGTTCGAACGTTCTTACTAAAAATCAAAATTTTTGCCTTCGCGTTCGTCGGGCGTTCGAACGCCCTACGGGTTTTTCATGCACAGTTCGAATTTTCCAGAAAATAATCAAACCCGAACATGCGAATTGCTATCTAACAACAATAGAGCAATAAGTTCTTAAGATTGTTGGTGATTTAGTGTCATTAAACAGCAATTAACATGAAAAAAAAAACAACAGATCAAATAACCAAAAGATCTATATGCAAAAACCCTAGAACCATATAAATATAAAGACAAGAAAACAGAAAAATAGAGAGTACGGAATTGTCCAAGTCGAGATGATCTCTGTCCTTAAGAACTTATTGGCCCGTCACAGGTGCTCTACGGTTTCGAATTGCCAACGTTCTCCCAGGATTACTTGGATTCTACTTGTTCAAGGAGCACTCTTTATCAAGTGTTTGAACTAGGATACAAATGGTAGATTTCTCTCAAAAAACAAAGGAAAATAACACAATGCCCTTTTAATTCTTTAGATATTCTTGTATATTTTTCTGTGTTTCATTTGGAATATAAGCCTCCTTTTATAAAGCATTGGGTGGGTTGCAACCTTCCAAGGATGGCAACCTCTCATGCACCCCTTGAAAAAAAAACCCAATGAAATACATATACATATCCTATTTAAATGAATTTGAGGAATTTACAACATCAACGTCATTAGAGCTTGCATTGTCAACTGTCACAGTCATTACCCCATCAATTTCCCAAGCAGATAAGCATGTCTCTATGGCCCTACCAATTGCCTCCCCTTTATGACTAGAAATTGAACAAAAATTCAAAATTCTTTTGTTTAATTTCTAGTTCTCATCAATATAATGTGCGGCGAGACACATATAATTGACCATTTGTATTGAATTCCAAGTATCAATAGTTAGGCAAATTCTTTTTGCAGATCTCTTCAGCTCAGATTTATAACATTTCTTCTCATCAAGAAAAAAATTAAAACAATCTCTAGCATAAGTCCATCTAGAATTAATATGAAAACGTGGGCATGCAACACTCATGAAATGCCTAAACCTATCACCCTCTACGAATTTAAATGGCAGTTCATCAATGATTAATATTTTCATCAAAGCCAACCTAATTGCATTCTGATCAAACTTCCAATTAGTTAAAGAGGTAACTTCTTGACTTTTAGAGTCGACATGAATACTAATAATGGATTGTTTAGGGTCTGCAGGCTTTGTGGCTAAATATTTCTTGCAAATACTAAGATGATATTTGAGAGATGATGTACCATTAGTTTTGGAACCACTGTAAAATTCACAATGACAATAATTGCACTTACTTATAGGATTTTCATCACCACTTTCAGGCTTTGTGAAGTGATCCCAAACTACAGATCGTTTCTTGCTTTTCTTCCTCATCTTTGGGGGCGTTGAAGTCAAAGTATCTGGAATAGATGAAGACTCTTGCGTAATTGGATTTTGACTAGTGTTTGGATGAGAAGTTTCATCTGCAGGTTGTCCAATTTCATTTTCTTTACCTTGATTCATTTTCAAGGGTGGTCCTCCAATCTGAAACAGAAAAGAAAATATCAGAAACATCATCATAATGAATAAAACTGAATTACTCTACCAAGCCTGGAAAATAGAGAGACATCGAGAGAGGCTCGAAAAACTAATTACTGATACTGGATAACAATTAAAATAGTCATCAACCATAAATCCCTTAGCTTAAAAACTAATAATGAAAAAATTGTGAAAAGACAAGGGTGCTATAAAGACCCGATGAAGACTCGGAGAGACCAGGGCATGGTCCCACAAGCGGAGAGGCTATGGTGGTCAAATGGGCAACAGAGGGTCCCCGGGAAACAACTTTGACGGCGGTACGTCCCATGCCGGGAGCAGACCCACCACATGCAAACCGGAAGCAGGCATCATGGAGAGATAAGAATAGCAAGGGGGATATAAGTCAAATAGATCTAAAAGGGGGAAGAAAGAAACAGATCCTGAGATGAAGGAAAGAAAGCTAGATAAGATCCAGGCTCACGGCTCAAGGCTAAAAGGACTAGAAACGCCGAGAAAGACGAGAGAGTCGAGAGCATTTTAGGGTTCCTATTCCAAGTTTCGAAATTTACACTCTATTACTGGTTTTTGTCGAGAACCTTGACAGAAGAAGAAAGCAAAATGGCATCGGTACAAGCAATTATCAGTCAAGGTATTAACATAAATCCTAAACCAATCACACTAGTTTGGCAGAAGTAGAAGCAAGAAACTTACAGCAGAACAAGGCGAGAAGACGAATTTTGTGACTGTAAGCTGTATGTGGATTTTGAGAATTTGGAATTTTGTGACTGTAAGTGGCGGCTAGAGTTGGTACAGAGAACCTAGGGTTTTGAAGTATTATTTTTGGTTTATGGTTTTGAAATATATATATATATATATATATATATATATATATATATATATATATATATATATATGGTTTAATTTCGGTTAATCGGTTGGTTTGGTTATACGAATCTCATAACCGTAACCGAACCGAATAACCGAAAAAATTAAAAATTTTAACCGCAATAACTGATTTAATCGAATTAACCAAACCGTAATAAAAAAATGGGTCGAAACGGTTCGGTTAATCGGTTAAAACCGATTAATGCACACCCATAATCAGAGGGTTTGCCAAACATGCCTTGTAAAGACTCCATTATCTCATAAGCAGTCTCTGTCTTTTCGTGCTTTGTGTTAAGCATGTCAGACATGGCAGCAAGCAAATAACAACGAACTTTGTCATTTGCTCGAATCCAATTTTCATAGGCATCTTTGATGGTTTTGTTGGCATTCACAGCTGGTTCTAGAGGACATTCCTCCACCAGGACAAACTTCAGGTTATCCAGCACAAGAATTATATTCATATTTTTCTTCCACTTAGCAAAGTTATCACCAGTTAATTTTTCAGTAGCAAGCAGTGATAGGATTGGATTTGACATATTTCTGAAATCATTAAAAAAATATTCTAAATTATTCAATGCATAAAATTCAAAATAAATTTGGCATAGTAATCATGATGCATGATGCATATGCAAAACACTAAAATATATATATGCACTACTATAGCCTCGGAAAATTTAATAAGCATATTATGTTGCCTTAGGGTCGATCACAACACCTTATTAAAATAAAGACAATCTCAATTAATAAATTTTTTCAAAATATCTCATATTTTCAAATTTTATTAATAACCGATTTTTGGTCTAAATATAATTAACACTTTTAACTATATTTATATGAGTGTAACCCACCGTTTTGGATCCTTAAAATTTAACTCATAATAACCACCTTAGGGTAAGTTAATTATGAAATACATTTTATAAATCCTATTGTAAGAAGTACAACCTTGATATTAACCTAAGCAAACACTCTCATTAGGGAGGATGAAACTAAAATCATCACGAAGCCCCACTTAGATTTCACGATGTTGCACTAACGGTGGAGACCAAATGATGTTTTGACAAACTACCCGCTCCCACTCATTATTTTAAGTTTAGTGATTTAATATGTAAAACATCTAATGCTTTGTAAACTTAGCGGAAAAATACCAAGAAATCATATTAAAGGTCTTTAATTACCAAATTAATTGTTTCATAATAAAATTACCAGCTTTACTAATAAAACTTAAATTCATTATGAAACATCTAAGTCATTCATGATTAACAATTTATTATAAATACTTAGAACTAAATTTTGTGACATTACAAATTTTAACGATTTAAAATTAATTCACAAATTTTATTTAATCGACTAATCGATAAAAATTCTAAAATAGTTTTTAATCAAATTATAAATTATTCACTATCATAAATAAATTTATGAAAATGCACATGTATGTATGGCATGTTATAATGCAAGAGTAGGCATTGTGCTAATTCTATATGTCATTTAAAATATGCATGAGAATAAACATTTTATAATTCATACAAAATAAATAAACTGGATATTAACCGGGTTGACAATTTGGGTATTTCTAAAATTACAACCATAAAATTACATTAATCTCAAATCTGGAAAAAAAAAAATTATATTTCCAAGTGACTTTCACCAATTTTTTTTCTCCTCCCGCACAGTGGGCAGTGCGCACTGTGCAGCAGCCCACTTGCTGCACATATGTGCAGCAACGTGATTGTTGCTCGTGCAGCAGTCTGTTGCACAGTGCAGGAAAAAAAAATTAACTGGAAATATTAATTATATAAATAATCGTCCGTCCTGCATCGTCTATTTGGCTTGATCTTGATCTCGAACAATTACAAAAAATTAACAATAACAAAAAGAAATACCCATTTAATTTTGGGTTTACATATCCAATATATAAAACAAAAAATTAAAATCCTAACCCAAGGTCAACCATACAATTAACGATTAATATCCATACATTCACCATCACATGATAATTCATAAAAATACATAGCCTACTCTTTTATATACATATTAAAATGATTTACAATAAATCATTCTTATTAATATACCAGAATAAATACGCCGCTCATGATACCATTTGTTGGTTTTCAGAGTTCATGCGCAGCGGAATCGTGTTTTGTAGCAGAAAAAATTTAATTTTATTACATGAACAATCAAAACCGGATCCGTATTTTCTAGTATATTAATAATATAAATATTTAGAACTCAAGTAAGAAATATACATGTAGATCTGGATATCTTTGTAAATCGATTCTTTGAACCACGATTTTCCTCGTCTTATCTTCTCACCTCAAACGGCACATGTAGGCGTGAAAATAAAAGCGAAGAACACTCTAATTTTTGAAGGATTCGTGTACTCAACACATGAGACGAATCCTGGGGTTATTTTCTTTTTAGTTTTCTTAAAACCAAACCAAGAAAAATCAAAAGGAAAAATATTTCCTTTTTCTTTTTCTCTCACATTTACTCTCGTTTATTGTTGTTGTTTTTTTATCATTGACTTCCATATTCTCAAGTGAACAATTAATTCATAACTTTTATGAATTTGCGCGCTAATCGTTCAGGTCCTGAACTAACAAACAAGGGAATCTTATGAACGGATTTCATTATATCAGGTTAGCATTCCCAGCTACTCATTCAACTCATTCCCAAAATACAAGATTTACGAAATGTAATAAATACAAAACCATATCGAGTAAATTAAAGAATAAATTAATATGATATATGAGTCTGCTAAATACAATGAATTAAGATCATCACATATATTACCATCATTATGATAAAATTGATGTTCTTTATTTAACGAAAATTATTAGAACTTTTCAATTTTATCTGGTCTTGTCCAATATAATCTTATTATATAAAACACATTCATTTTTATGTCTCTACATAATATAGTCTGGACAGAACTATACCATTCATAATGGAATGAACTGTATTTATGACTTTGGATTTGAAGATTTCCTACTTCAAATCATAGTCATGGACAAATTTTGATTACTACTCTTTAAATTTTATCCATGCATATATGTATATATGTATGTAACATTTTACATACACATATATGTTTAATTTAAAACTACATAAATAATCACAGAATTTTCATGAATTTTATAAAGCAAATCAAAATGCATACATGAAATAAAATAGAATCACAAATTTATTAATCAATCATGTTTCGAACATATTTGCTTGTCGGGCATACAAATCCCAACAGGAGATTGGATAGGTTTCCAAGTTGAGGAGGAATTGGACCCATAAATCCTGCTTCTGAGAGATAGAGGTATCTCAAATTCCTCATAGAACCAAGAAATCTTGGAATCTGAATTCCTTCAAAATTGCTATAACTCGAGTCCAATTAAATCAAATGCTTTATAGCTTGCAGCGAAGGATTTATCTTACCACCAACATGATAACCTCCAAGGTGAAGCTCCTGTACGTGGCCTGTTAAGTTGTTGCAGATAACACCAGCCCATGTGCAGCAATCAGAATCTCTAGTCCAAGTGCCAAGTATTTTTGAAGGATCTTCGATATCTCCCTTAAACTTTAAAAGTGCTTCTCTCTCACTTTCAATGCAACCCATGAAAGAGCTTCCACTGCAGAAGGTAATTTTGATGGCAAGTAACTGGAAGAAAACAAAGGCAACAACATTACTCATGATTGATTTCATTTTTATTTAAGGAAATGGGTATTATGAGATTGTTATCAGTTTGGTGCATGTTAAGGAATATGGAATCAATAACCAAAATATAATTCTTAGTACCATTAGGATTTATGGTTTTATTATATTTCCCTATTAGATGCTTATTTCCTATAGTCATTATTATTGCTCATTATTATAGGATTCTTTTTCTATTTTGGTTTTCTATGTAGCCTATATAAAGTTCCTTATCATTGTAAATTCATATAGAGTGAATTCAAGACTTTCTTTCATTATCTAACACTGCAATTTATAGAGTGCTCTCAACAGTTGATAACATGACTGATCAACAATTCATCGTTACAAATATTAATAAATAATTTCTAAATTCGGCTTTTATGACATGTCTAGACGATTCAGAAATTTAATTTGATAGTTACTTTGCTAATTGCTTCAAATTTTCTTAGAAGATTTAATTATTGTAGGCCCCATCGTATTTTCTTGGGTTGGAATTTTGACCCGTCTTATCGGGGTTGGGGATAAATATTTTTGTTCTATTTTAAAAATAGAATCGGAAAATTTTAAATCGAGATGAAATTTTTACGGGACAGCTCTGTATTTCACTGGACGGGATGAAATTTTCTATAAAACGGGATGAGACTGAAATATATTTTTATCCCATTTTATATGATCTGAATAAGAAGAGATTTATCAAATCTCGCCCTGACTTGTTGAGAACTCTAATACCCTGCAAGCTATCGTAGTATTATGCGTATAAAATTTAGATATTAACATATCACTAATCAAGTTTGTGTCAAATGCAATGATGTGAAATCCGGACCAAACAGTCAGACTGGTTGAATCGGGATCCGATCTAAGATCCAGTTCGGGTGATTCAAAAAATTGATTAGTAATTGTACCGGTGAAAAATCTGTCGAACCGGTTGGCTCAACTACTGAACCGGTAATCCTGTCTGGTTCAGCAAACTTTTGGGCCTTTTTTATTTTAAAAAAAAATTGTTCTTAACGATTTAGGTTTTTTATATATATTTTTATAAAAAAAAAAAATAAAAAATATAGTTAATTAATGACCCCGAGTCGACCCTCAGTCCGACCTTCAACCCTTAATCCTCTCGTTATCTTGAGTCAACGGATTGATCCAGATTTTAAAACACTGATAAAATAATATGTAATGATTGGTGATTTATGCAACAAAATTTATTATCATAATATTTGTTAATATGCTAATTAATAACACTAATTATTGAATTATACATATCATTTATTTATTAATTAATCATATTGCGTTCATATCTTAATTACACGAAAGAAAATTAGTGAAGCTTAAAGTGCGAAACCCTCTTATATAGATAAAGTGGATCAGTTGTTCTCTGTTTATTGAAAAAAGAAAACCATTATATAGTAATAATATGAAATTATTAAGTGAATTGAAAATGTGTTACCGATAAATGTCAATCTAAATTGAAATTATTAAGTGCATTGAAAATGTGTTACGTATAAATATCAATCTAAATTGAAATTATATCATTAGAATTGAACAATTAACATATATATATATATATATATATATATATATATATATATATATATATATATATATATATATATATATTTGGCAAACTAACTGAATTATAATTAACTTTCTCTACAACAATTTTTTAATAAATTTAAAGAAGATTTAAGTCTATTCTTTATATATATTATTTCAACATAAAGAAATATAATCCGATCGCCCCTAACGCTTCTATACATATTAATTTTCGCTTGACGAATTATCATTGACAAGACTATAAAGAGGATGAGAACAAGACCTGTAGGCTAATAAAATCATGTCTAGTGGTTGTGAGAACATGGCCTGAAAGTTGATATAACCATGTCGAAGGTTGTGAGAACATGGCTCGAAAGCTAATAGACACTAAAAGAAAATTGACTTTTTATAGTGAAAATTTTCATCACTAAAAATCATTTTTTTATATACTAAAATTATTAGTGGCGAAATATAATTTTGTCACTGTTTCGATACTGAAAATACATCACATAAATTATAAGTCACGAAATATGATTAATTTAGTGGCGAATTATATTTTGCCACTAAAAGGTTACAGTTTTCGCCACTAAAGTTGACATTTAGTGGTGAAATTATAAGGATTTTAATGGCGAAATTTATTTCCTCACTAAAAATAAAATACATTTAGTTTAATGATCATATATATTTAAATATGTAAATAGAATATTTATATTTATAAGTAAAAAATATATATACCGTTCTAATATCAAAATAAATAAATGATCAACTAGTTACAATTCAAAAATCAAAAATTAACGATATAGACATTTTTCAGACCAATGGGGGGGGGGGCAGTTGCCCCACTGGTCCCACTAGTTTTTTTTTTTAAATATATATATATATATTAATATTAAAAAATATCAATAATTAAACAACACTCATAAATAAATTATTTTTTAATTTTTTGAGTTGTATTTTTTAATATAATATGTAGGCCTAAGCCCAAATTAATTAAAAAAAAAAATTCCAATACACTTTTGTATCAATCTTATTTCCTAAACATATCTAAAATAATTATATTTAATTTATATGTGTATAGATAATTGAATATTTTTCATTTTAAATTCACTCATTTATGTGTTTTTCCATTTGCAAAAGAATAGGGATTCCATTACATTTAAATAAAAATAAAAATAAAAATAACTATGTTTATACTTAGGTTTGGTTATTGATCTTCTAATTTATTGATATATTTATAGTGATTCTTTTACTAAAACACTTCGTGTATAGTTGTTATGTATAAAATATTCACATATTAATATTAATATAATTATTTTGTATATTTATTTTTTATTTATAGTTGTTCAAAGCACAAATGTTGCGTTTTAACACTAGGCTTTTAATAATTTATTTAAAAAAGTGATTTTTTTTTACAGGGAAAAAAAGTGATTGAATCTATAATAAATTAGCGGAAATTTAGTATATAATATACTACATAAATTTAAAATACATAATTTTAAAAATAATTTCTTACTTAAATTTTTAGGGTAAATGGGTATTTTTAGAAATTATGGATAAAAATTGAATTCTGAAAATTTTGGGTTAATATAAAAGTTAAGAACTAATGGCTATTTCATAATTTTCAAAAGTATAGGGATCATCTTATAATTTCAAAAAATATGTATGAATTCATTATATATTATTTTGGTGACAAAAAAATTTTACCCCCACTAATTGAAATTTCTGTTTCAGACTACACATAAAAATTTCCTCGTAACAAAAGCAGGCACACACAAACAAAGCAGAAGAGAACAAAATCACTTCACCACTATCAATATCTTCAATATCGAAGTCTTTATAAGTTTTTCAGCATTCTTATCTTCAATATCTTCCTGTAAAATATTTCCAAATAAATAAATAGTTCGATGTACTGACATGAAAAAGGGTTGGCAAGTAGTGCTCATCGGAATAGCAGTTACTTACGCCCCTCCATATTTGGCTGAAAACGTAAAATAGACTCATTTCACAATCCCTATTTACAAAACAAGTTTAATGCATTTGTACTTCCCATCAACATGAAACTTTAGACAGTAAATAAAAGGCGTATGCTTAATCCAATAGTACTATGAGGTAGGGGTGACAACCAGTTCGGTTCGATTCCGAACCGGAATCAAACCGATTAGTTCCCGATTTTATATTTATGTGGAATCGAAACCAAAACCGAGTTCTGGTTCCATTTTCTCTCTCTCTCTCTCTCTCTCTCTCTTATAATTTTAATAATGATTTAAAAAAAAATTAAACGATTCCATTATTGAACCGTTGGAATCGAATGGTTCCAATGGTTCCGGTTCGAACCGGTGGAATCGTTCGATTCCAGCAGTTCGATTTCGATTCGGTTAGGAGAAAACCCTAACAGAATTAAAATATTATGGTTCTGACTCCGAAACAGGAATCAGAATCGGTTGGAACCAGAGTTCGATTCGGTTCGGTTAGGAGGGAACCCTAAAAGAATCAAAATATTACGGTTCCAATTTCGAAACAGGAACCAGAACCGGTTGGAACCGGAATTGTCCGGTTTCAACCGGTTCGGTTCTGATTTCGAACCGGAACCGTGACCTTGTCTATTATGAGGAGACTGGATGCAGATTATCACTAAAAAGCAGAAAGCTCTAAATAATTCAATAGAGAGAGGTAACATAATTGGTTCTCTCTTTTCTTCTTTTCTGTAAATAAGCCAGAGAATTCAAGGTAAACTACTGAGATACAGATTAAAGGAAAAAAAACAAATAAAATATAAAAATATGTGTATACATTATAAATTGTCCAGTCGTTCGCAACTAGATATCGCACCTAAATGCTTCACTGTCAGGAAAAAAAGGTTGGGGAGACCTTAAATGTCTAATCTAGGTTGCATTTCCATGTGATAATGGTTATCATCCTTTCACTCTATCTCCTTTATCTCTTTTTAAGGATGAAGATTTAGTCAAGATAAATCCAATGGTCATTATTTTGACAACACAAAAGCCACTCATCAAATTCATTAATGTGTTGTCAAGATAATGACCATTGGATTTATCTTGGTTAAATCTCATTCCTTAAAAGGAGATAAAGGAGATTATATTGAAAGGATATTAGCACAACCCATGTCTAGTAGAACATATGATCATTGGCACTAAAATTAATTATTTTTAGTGGCGAATGTATTTAGTGGTGAAATTTTTTTTCCAAATTTTTTTCATAATGTTGACAGACGAAAATCTCCACCTGAGGACGAAATCGCCCTAGGACCAAAGAAAGAACGAACGGAAGAAGGGCGATGGACCGAAGAGCGACGAAGAGCTTGGGGCGATCGGACCAGTGATTAGGACGAAAACCTATAATGCGGTTACTTCCACGATCGTAGCAGTTGGACGGTTTTCCTCCACAACCAAGCAGTTGAGACACGCAGCTCAGCGGTTACAGGCACGATCCTGCAGCTGCAAGGAGATACTGGAACCGCCTAAAACTGTTGACAAGCTTCACTATAAAAGCCTATCTATACTAAGAGAAAAGCCCCCGATCAAATGAAGACTCAAATGAGCATATTTTTATTTTTCATTTCTTAGATTGTAACCTTAGGACTGTAACTTGTGTACTTGCGCCCCTTAGAGGCTTATTCACTTAATCAAACACCCCTTGCTGGGACTTTGTCTCAGAAGGTTTGAACATTACACGCTCTTCTTTCTTCACGCATAAAAATTACGCAAACAGTTTTTGGCAACCACAGTGGGAGGATTGGTGTAAAGAGTGGAGATGCCTCCGAAAAGAAATGCTCAAACTGGCTCAACTACGGAGGAAGGAGGACTGGAGCAAACCAACCGCCCGACGTTCCAGCCATAGTGGGTCAATTCGAGCGTCTGGTAGATGCTAGTCGGTACGAACCTATGAGAGAGCTCAGCCCTAACGCGGTGCGCGCGTTGTTCGGTGAATTCACACAGGATGTTTTCGAACAGGTTAGGCTCCAAAATGCGCATGTCATAGATAAATTCGTATCAACTACCAATTCGCATTATGAAAACATGGCTAAACATCTAAGCTCGTTGAATGAATTAATGGCCAAATGTGTAAACGGCGGGACGACGCTGCAGTGGACTGCGCCCCTCCCTGCGGCAAGTAGTCAGGAGGCTGGTCCTAGTAATGTTTCTCCACACGGGATCAACATCCATGCGGTTCTCAGGGGAGGAATAAGTCCTGGAGGCAATGGCCCACAATTAGGGCCAAACATACACCAAGGGCCAAATATGGCACAAAATGAAGTGGTGTTGCCTCAGGGTGTCCATGCTTCTCAGGGGCAGAATCATGATTACGTCCCACTTTTGAGAGGACCGCAACCACTGCCCATAGCCGTACCATTTAATGGCAACGATATGCTAAGGCAACAAATGACCGAGATCCTTCAAAACCAATTCGGTCTAGGCATACGGCCAATTCGGCCAAGATATCGGAAGCCATATCCTGATTAGATCGATGTGGCCTATCCATGGCCTCGAAACTACAAGATACCAGATTTTTCCCTCTTTACAGGGTCTGGGGAAGTTCTACCATGGAACACATAGGGCGATTTACCTTTTAGTGTGGGGAAGTCAATGATTTCCACAAACTGAGGCTATTTCATGGCTCCTTGTCAGGGGTAGCTTTCTCCTGATATGTCAGTCTGCCGGCAAATTCGGTAGAAAATTGGCAGCAAATGGAACAATTGTTTCATGGGTAATTTTACAAGGCCGAATCTGAAGTAGCCTTAGCTGATTTGGCAAACCTAAGACAATTGTCAGGAGAGTGGGCCGAGACATTTTTAAAACGGTTTAAGGTAGCCTGAGGCCGATGTTATGTGCCTTTGCCCGAAAAAGAATTTGTAAGGATCGTTCAAGGTTGCTTAAATCTCGATCTAAAAAAGAAGTTTCAGGATCGCGAGTTTTGAGACCTTCCCCAACTCACCACTAGTGTGGTGCGTTATGAGCGATTATTACGAGAAGATGAGCAAATGAAAAATTCAAGCAAAGGGACATATTATAGAAATATCGACTATGAAATGGGCGAAGTGAACACCGAGTCGGCCGATTTATGTTTGGCCGAATTGGTTAAAGGGAAGCCTTACGTTTGCAAGACATGGGCGGAACCCCAAGCCAGTGAAAAGAATGATAAAAAGATCAGGAAACTCTCATTCGATATTACTAAAGTCGATGCTATATTTGACCAGTTATATAAGGACAAGCAAATTAGCTTGAGCGACCGACACATGTTGCCAAAAACCGAGCAAATCGGTAGTAAAAATATTGTAAGTGGCATAATGCATGGTCTCATACAACTAATAGTTGCCTTGTTTTTCGTAATGTCCTACAGGATGCCATAGAGTCTGGACGAATCAAGTTCGAGAAAAAGATGGCAGTGGACAACAACCCGTTTCCAAAATCGGTGGGGTTGAACATGATCAACCCAGACCTTGCCAAGATGAATCTGCCGAAAGTCAAATTGGTGCTAGACGAAGGACAACACCGTCATCGTCCGAGCGCTATGGAAAGGATTAAGACACCGTCAGAGCAAGGAAACCGGCAGAACATTTGTATTTGATGCAAGAACAACATGGAATGGTTGAAAGAGTTAGAAGACACTTGCAAAAGGCCTGCAAAGAGAAAGCCATCATCATGGCAGTCCCGGACCTTCGCCCCAAGGTTCTATGGGGAGAATTCAAATTTCGTCCAAAATGTAAGGACATTTAGGCCGAAGATTCATCGGCCCAATGTTTGACATTCGTATCAAAAGCCACACTCGAGCCAGCGTCCAGGCAGGAACTATCCCCCTGTGGACGAAATGACGAGGACGCAGTTGAGGCGACACCAAAGAAACTATGGTCGTCTGATGCGCCGACAAGGCGAAGCAAAGGCCACCACAGGCCGTAGCCCTCGCACCACAAAAATAAAACAGAAGTAAACAAAAAAGGGGTGACAGCAAAGAAGAAACTGAGACGAGTTGCGATGAACGCACTAAATTCGGCAGACGAAAGCGGGATGAAATAGATGATGAGGAGCCGCATATCGTCATTCAGTTCGGCAGTATGCCGCTAGTTATGGCTAATCATTATCTGTTGCCTGGGAAATTCAAGGGGGACAACAGCGAGGAAGCTGGAACAAGTGAAGACGTCTACGAGGGTGACGAAACCAAATTTGTAGCGCTCTCGATAACAGATAGATAGGCTTCAGATGAGGAGATGACCAACGTAGAAGAAGAAATAGACATCAAGACCGAATCAAGGAGAAGAGGAGTTTCACAGAATCGGATTCTCAGGGAATTATATGAAGCCGACAATCCTGCAATCGGGACACTGAGAGAGGATTTAGGACGATACCCGTTCCTCGTTCTGTATGGGACCCTAAGATAAAGCGGGCTATCACCAAAGCCGAAAAATAGAGATTGACTGTCAATCATGTCTCCCAGGATGCGCCAGCCACCTTACCACTTTCTGGATGGGACACAGAAGAGGAATCGCCTCAAGTTAACAACGAGGGCGATCAGGCAATGGAAATAAGTCTATCAGGGAAAGTGGTTTTCCCGAAACCACCAACACAAATGACGAAGCATCTGCGGCCGCTGTATGTGAAGGCAAATGCCAATGGGATACCTGTCACCAAAGTGCTAATTGATAACGGGGCGGCCATTAATGCAATACCAGTTAGGATGCTAGGACGTTTGGTAAAGTCCGATGAAGACCTCCTCCCTACGGAAGTGGTGCTTACCAGTTTTAATGGAGGGGCGACGACGGCAAAAGGGATTATTCCATTAGACCTGCAAGTGGGAAGTACTACGAAGACAATAGTATTTTTCGTCATAGATGGGCCGACCACATACAATATGCTCATGGGATGAGATTGGATACACGGAAGCCGATGCATCCCTTCCTCCCTTCATCAATGCCTGGTTTTCTGGAACCAAAGAGACGAAGTGGACATAGTGCATGCCGACAACAAGTCTTTCACTGCAGAGATAAATTCGGCTGAGTACTTCATGTACGAAGGAACTATAGGCCGACCAGAGTTTTGAATGAAGGGGAAAGACCGACCATTATGGCTCAGAACGATGATCCGTACCCCTTGCTGGACGATTTGTTCGCACAGACAAGATGGTCCTTGGAGAACCAACACACAGCGGTTTGAATGAAGTACAGCCAGAATAAGGAGCAAGCCGCCCTTGCGGCTTCCAAGGCCAGTTTATTGGCCTATATAAGGGAGCGAAAAAATGAGGACGAATCACAGGCCGCTATTTCGACCTTCAGAGGCAAATTGCTGGCACACCAGATGGAGGATAAAATAAAAGAACTATATGGAGTAGACTGCTTGATGGAAGGAGGAGAATCAATGGAAGAAGAGTACGCTCTGAATGGACGATGCAAGACAAACATTTCAAGATGACAAGATGCTTTGGAAAAGGTAAACCTGGGGAATGAGCACGATAGGCGCATAACTTACGTCAGCAAGGAATTGGAGCCCCAAGTACGCGAAAATTTAATTTGTTTGTTGAGAGAATACAAAGCTTGTTTTACATGGGACTACAATGAGATGCCTGGTTTAGATAGGACGTTGGTGGAGCATAGGCCGCCCATCATGCCAAGCCATAGGCCTCATAGGCAACCTCCCCGGAGGTTTGCACCTAATGTCATGCCTGATATTAAGAAAGAAGTTGAACGACTGTTAGAGGCAAAATTCATTAAGACAACCAGATATGTGGAATGGTTGTCAAATATTGTCCCAGTTAGAAAAAAGAATGGAAAGATAAAGATCTGTATAGACTTCAGAAATTTAAACCTAGCAACACCAAAGGATCAACACCCAATGCCGACAGTAGATTCCCTAGTGGATTCCACGGCGGGGTATCAAGTATACTCATTTATAGATGGGTATGCGGGCTATAATCAGATTTACATCGCCAAAGATGATGTACACAAAACGGCCTTAGATGCCCAGGCTCGCTAGGGTGTTATGAGTGGGTAGTCATGCCATTCGGCCTGAAAAATACTGGTGCCACTTATCAGCGGGCCATGAACTTGATCTTTCATGACATGATCGGCAAATTCGTAGAAGTCTATGTAGAAGATATAGTGGCTAAATCCGTGACTACGAATGAACATTTTGGCCATTTAGCAACGGCCTTCGAACGAATGAGAAAGTTCAAACTAAAATGAACCCTGCTAAGTGTGCTTTCGGGGTGTGCGCAGGAAATTTCCTAGGTTCTCTAGTGCACAAACGGGGAATTGAGATCGACACCAATAAGTCTCGGGCGATCACCGAAACTATGCCACTCCGAAATAAAAAAGAGTTGCAGAGGTTTTTAGGACAAATTAACTTCTTATGGCGATTTATCTCCAACTGTGCAGGGAAAACAAAAGTGTTATCCTCTTTATTGAAGCTAAAAGGTGAGGACTGAAGAAATACTTGTCACAGCCGCCGGTGATGGTACCCCCAGTGCCAGGAAAGGAAATAAAGTTGTACATAGCGGCTGAAGAGCAGTCCATAACTGGGATGATCGCGCAAGATGACGACATGAACATTGAGAGAGCCATTTACTATATCAGCAGACAATTGCTGAATTATGAATGTAACTATTCTCCCATGGAGAAATTATGTTTGGCTTTGTACTTCACATGTACTAAATTATGAGCCTACCTTAGGCCGAATATAGTGTATTTAATTACAAGAATTAATATAATAAAGTACATGTTTTCTCGTCCTATCTTACATCAAAGAGTCGGGTTTTGGTCACCATCACTTTCAGAATTTGATATACGGCACGAACCCCAAAAGGCCGTTAAAAACCAAGCTTTGGCCGACTTCTTGGCCGACCATCCATGTTTGAGCACGATTAAGGAAATAGAAATGGATCTGGACGAATGCAGTTTGAAGCCATGGACGATGTATTTCGACGGATCCAGAACAATGAAGGGAGCTGGAATAGGATTAGTCATGGTCAGCCCGTTGGGAGAATCTTTCCGATTCTTAGTCAAGTTGAACGAACACTGCACTAATAATCAGGCCGAATATGAAGCCTTGATACTTGGGCTAGAGATGCTCCTTAATATGGGAGTAACCCATGCGTCCATCAAGGGAGATTCGCAGCTAGTAATCCAACAAGTAATGAGGACTTTCAAATGCCAGAGCCCATCAGTCATGGCATTATTGGACGTGGCCAAAGAGTTGGTAGAACGATTTGATCACGCTGAATTGGAGTATGTTCCAAGGGCGAAAAACGAATTGGCCAATAGTTTAGCCCAAGCAGCCTCCGAATATAAACATACAAACATAGGTGGGGTATATAGGAGCGAAGAGGTTAAGTCAGCCCTCATGAGACGAGCTAAAGATACGGACGTCATGGTCATCGAAGCCGAAATGAAGGACGATTGGAGAAACGAAATCAAGATATTCCTAAAACAGCCCGGAGCATGGAAGGATCGAAGGCTAAAACTTAAAGCTTTGAACTACATAGTGTCAGGAGACGTGCTCTATAAGAAACGACAAGATGGGTTGTTGTTGAAATGTGTAGGGCCATCCGAATCCAAAATTATCATGGCCGAAGTGCATGAAGGCATTTGTGGGGCTCACCAAGCCGGGATAAAGATGAGATGGTTGATTATACGAAACGGCTATTATTGGCCGAAGATGGGAGAATCGTGCTTCTCGTATGCCAAAGGATGCATTGCTTGTCAGAAGCACTGGCCTATTCAGAGGGCCCCAGCAACCGAGATGATCCCGGTCATTAAACAATGGCCGTTTGTGGGATGGGTGATAGACTTGATAGGGAAAATTTACCCTGCATCAAGTAAGAGGCATACTTTCATCGTTGTTTCTATTGACTTCTTCACCAAGTGTGTGGAAGCCATCCCAGTTGTAGAAATTTCCCAAGAGCAGATCATCAAGTTCATAAAGGAACATATAATTCACCGATTTGGTATACCACATACAATAATGGTAGATCATGGTACTTCATTAAACGGTGAAAAGGTGAAAGACTTCCTGGGCGAATACGGAGTTCGGCTAGTGAACACTACCTCATATTACCCTCAGTCAAATAGTCAAGCAGAATCGTCCAACAAGACCCTTAAAGGATTGATTCGGAAGATGGTGACAGACAACGCCAGACGATGGGATGAATATTTAAGTCAAGCTTTATGGGCCCATAGAACGTCGCCGCGAACAAGTACTTCGGTGATGCCGTTCCAATTAGTGTATGGTCAAGAGGCTGTGCTTCCAGTAGAAATGAATATTGAGTCTACCAGGGTGATGCTGCAAGAAAAGCTGACACAGGAAGACTGTGACGAGGCAATGATCCAAAACTTGTTGGAATTGGACGACATCAGATGTGATGCGCTAAATCGTCTAGAAGCATAAAAGAGAAGGATAGCCAAGGAATACAACCTCAGGGTAATGGCTAAATCATTCAGGGATGGCGAATTAGTGTGGAAGACTGTATTGCCACTTGGTTCTAAGGACCCGGCGTATGGCAAATGATCGCCCAATTGGGAAGGCCCATTCATGATAAAAAAAAATGTGTTGCCAAATTGAGCCTATCATCTACAAGACTTAAACGGAAGAGTGCATGCAAGAGCGATAAATGACAAATATTTAAAGAAATATGTGCCCTCGTTATGGGAGCACAAAAACAAAATGCACTGAAACAATAATAATTTCTCATTAAATATGGACGAAAACGTCCTAAGAATACAAGGATAGACGATATAATGTCTTACAAAAGTATTACTTTTGGCCCGAAGACCGCCGAAAATCCCCAGGCAGCTCCTTAATGGCCGAGAGCGTCTCCCTCCTCAGGCGTCATTCGTCCTGTATTTCTATACCCACTGCATCCAAGCCGGCCAAGCTTCTCTCAAAATTGATGCGGGCCAACCCTTCATACTATGCAGTTGACTTGTCCATATGCTCTACTTGAGTAACGAGGGTTTGCCTCTTAGCCTCATTCCTCATTCGGCTTTCCTCAAGAATACGTTGAATCTCTTTTAGTTGTCGCTCCATGTCCAGGAAGACTGATTCCTCGGTCACCATTTCTTCTGTAGTCTCCCTCAGGCCCTGATGTAGCGCCTCGAGAGAATCACGGAGCGTTTCCTTCCTCATCACAGAAGAGCGAAGTCCGACCTTCTGGCTATGCACATTACGGTACCGAGAGAGAAGTTTTGCTATGCCATCTTGCATCTCTTGAAGGAAAAGTCGATCATCAACAGATATTGGCAAGGCAGTGAGTGCCAATATCCGGCTCAACTCGGAGGAGCTTTGAAGGACGTTCTCTGGCCGCGTGGCCTGACTAATTTCCAGTGCAGCAAAGGAAGCGTATTGGCCAAGGATTTCCTGAAGGACTTCCAAGTCTGCACTGGTGCTGACCGAAGGCGAAGGAGGCCGAAAAGAAGCAGAGGACAGTCGTCAAAAACGATCCAAAATATCCTGGACTGTTTGTAACAGGGGGTCGGATGCCTGTAGACAAAGAAGAAATTAGCAAGTATAAGCCAAGGTCAAGACGAACTAGAGAAGAAGAAAAGACTTACCGTCCCAGAACCAGAACTAAAAGGGTGGTCCACCAATGCCTCGAATGCTTCAGCAGCGGGCTGCGCTAGCTCTTGTTGAGATGAAGGTCCTTGGGATGATGGATGCTGGGGGACAAGGGTTGACTGTGGTGCGGCCTGAGGAGAAGACAGATGAGCAGGAGAACTCGTTGGTAAAATGGGAGACTCAACCTGAGGGGGCAACGATTGCTCAGGAGCGGCCGGTACTTGGACTGTTTGAGTAGGAGCTGCGGAAGAAACAATCATGAGAGCCGGAGATGATGGCCGATCAGGCTCAAGAAACCCCACTTGAGGAGAAGAAGGCAGAGGAGCCGAAGACAACGGATGTGCTAAGGCCGAAGCCTAATGCGCAGAAGTGCTGGGGGATACCATTTCTGGCGTTGAATGTTGTGGCGTAGTAGTCGGCCGAACATCTGTAAGAGAATCGAAGTCGGATGAATCAAAAATATAAATGATTTCATCTTCTTCGTAAATGCGACGAAGTACGTCGTCTTTATACATAGTAGGAGTCTCCTCTAATGATTCCAATTCGGCCCAACTATAGAGGCCGTCCACGTCCCTATAACTCCCTCTAAGTCCTGAGGCAGACATCCTGCGTACTAAAGGGTAGAGCTACTTAAGGTAATGCCACAGAGCCCTAGTCGGCCAAATAGGCTCTGGTACTTCAGCCTCATCATCTGGACCCAGCACGATTGGTACAAAACTGTCCGAATAGAAGCGCTCAAATAAAGGGTGATCACTAGGAATTTCCTCAACTCTCGGACGAGAACGGCCAGACTCAGCATATGGCTTCGTACCTTGGGGGTCGGCTCCGACTGTACCTCCCTCTCCTGGAAATTGCTCCGTGAAGGGACCTTCAACCACGTTATCCTCGTCAGAGGAAAATTGAACAACCGGCATCCCTGCAGGTCCCACTCCCTCACCTCCGCCAACAGGAGCTTCGGCCTCTGAAATTTGCGCCGTTTCAGGCACTGCAGAGGGCGGATCAATCTTAAGAGCCTGCACCAAAAATACACAGTTATAACATCAGTATACCTCCAACCTGTGTGAATGCAAAAGAAAGCAGGTCTCAAGCTCATATCTTCAAGAGACGGGCGAGCGGAACGTCCAATCAGAGCTTCGACTGGGAGAAGGCTGCTTTCTTTTAGCAAGCTTTATTCTCTTGGGCTTAGACGCCTCAACTACCTTCGTCGACCCCGACGGTTCAGAAGATTTGGGGGACAAAGGAATAGAAGAAACAACTCTTGCAGAAGGTAGAGAGAAAAATCGTTCGTGGATGGATGGCCAAAAATGATCAAAAGAGGGATGAACGGATGTACAATGAGCAAAAGAAGCAATGACAAAAGAAGAAATCAAAGACCGCGTTTCTTCCAAGGAATATTCAACTTCAGAGACCGAAAAAACTTTAAAGCGGTCTAGCGACGCAGAATACCAATGAAAGAAGGCAAGGGACCACCCTTGGACGAGACCAAATTGACGGGCGACGAAGTTGGGCGAATACACCTCCACTCCAGCCTTACCATTGGCCTCAGTCAAGAGGTCATGAACCAGGTCGAGGCTGCATAAAAAATTATGCCATATGCGAAGACATGATTCGTCCTCTTCCGAAAGAGGAAGGTCATGGACGAAAGACGGACTGTCTGACAAAGTGAAAGGGAAAAAAGAGGGAACCCAAGGAAGAGTATAAAAATAATAAAAGGTGGCACGAGGAAGGAAAGAAGACGGCCTAAGTCGAGCAAAGAGAAGGCCGGCACAAGAGTAAGGGTGAGTCGAATCAATTGCGCCAAAAATAGGAAAGTAGGCTCTCAACCAAAGTTGGACGACCCACAAGAGACCTGAAGCAATGGGTTATGACCCCGATCGAAGTTGCTTTTGGAGGACGGCCAGCCCCCGATACGTGACGGTAAGAAGAAAAGAGGCCAGGTCTAAACGACGGCCATGAGCGAGATCAGAAGAGATGGGGAGGTATCCCGCCACAGGTTTTTAGCTGGGTGAACAAATGATATACTTGCACAGCCAGTAATGAAGGAAGGCTGTACGCTCCAGTATTGAACCGTACCAGCCGTTTTCGAATATGTGTGAAGAAAAGAAGAATAGGATGAAAAGGAGGAAGAGTCCATTGAAGGAAGGGGAATTCGAAAGTTTGTGGAGGCCGAAATGGTCGCTCCAAGAGGGGTCAGACCAGTAAGAGCACCAACATCATGAAGGGTGATTGTAAATGGCCCGAACGGAAAAAATGAATACATTGTACTCGGAAGACCAAAAGAGTAAGGAAATGGGAAACAAGTTGCGGTCAAAAGCCGGCAGGGACAAGGAAAGCTCAATGAGAGGAATAAGATGGTGTTTGTCTAAAAAGGCACGGGTATCTGCATGTAACAGCATACGTTGATACCAGGCTTCAAATGTTGTATCGGGCTTGGGCCAGGTACGAATCGGATTGGACTGAGCAAGAGCAGAAATGTTGAGTGGTTCAGAAAACGAGAGGCTAGAAGAAGAAGGAAATTGTTGAGCCAACGGGGCCGTTGCAATAGCGTTATCATCAATGAAAATAGGGCCAAGAGCGCATTGACAAAAATCCTCATTGAGAGTGTGAAGGCTAAAAACGCCCACAGAAGAATCTTCCAACGCCAACTTATAATCAGACAAAGTTGAGGCGCTAGTTTTGGGAACAGAGGAAGAAGAAGCCATTGATAACAAAAGATCAAGAAAGCAGTAAAAGCGAATTTGCAAAAGAGTCGAAGGTAGAGCGAGAAACAGAGAGGGATGAAGCCTTTATGAACAGAAGAAGGGTTTAACCTGGGACAGGTATCGCAACATGAATCGTCGAGAAGTGAAAGCGGCGGGAAAATGGAAAAGGATAGAAGGTTACCCTAGACAGGTGTTCGAACGTAATTCGCTGCGAAGATGACGTGCGAGGAAAGGGAACATGGAAGTGACGTAAAAACGGCGATTAAATGAACCTCATGATGAAACGCATAGAAAAGGGTCGCGCATTTATTGCAGATATGATGGGTTCGCGTAGGACTCTAAAGAGCGGCCCGACAGACTAAAGGGCGAAGAGTCTAACCCAGAATTTACTTCGCTCAATCTCGCAGCGTCGGCCTCCAGTAGATCAGCCAAACCTCAAAATCCTAGCATCGGTCTTCAGAATCGGCCAAGAAGATGTGTCAACACTACACATTCCAAAGGTATCGCCCAGGCTTTCTCCATTATTAACACAAGTAGTGAAGAAAAGATTGATATGACAAGACCGTCAGGCCACAGGCTTACTTTGGCAGAAGACCAGACTTTGGGCAGGGAGCCTCTCCAATCAATCGGACAGCACGTGAAAAAACCCTTCACGTGACAACAGTACCATGGCCTGGGAGTATATAAAAGGGGGAAGATGAAAAGGCAATTTGCAAGGTCTCACAACTACTTATTTAAAGGCCAACCTTACTAACCAGACTCTCCATTGCCAAACAGAGTCCCCAAAATGAGAAAGAAAATATCAGGAGAGGCAGAACAGAGTTGGGAAAAGGAGAAGCTCTGCATGAAACATATGACACCAGATGTGGAAGCTTCTCTTTAGTAAGGTGTGAAATAGAATGTAAAAAGACTCGCTAATGGCCATCCACACGACGTAAGGTGTGAAATGAAATGTAAGGTTGTGGATGGGCTGCGTCCGTTAGCGACAAATTGTTCGGGGTCCTCTGTGTGGAAGGTACTGCGCCTCCCGAGTTGCGAATGTGTTACGCTCGTTAACAACGGCTGGACTTAGCTTCTCTACGCGTAGCATGCTACTTACTTGGGACCTCGGATTCTACAGACTGAGGATTGGCTGAATGATGGGCCGGTCGAAGGCGGAAACGGGTGATCATACAAGTTTCGATCGCTCCAATATATACGTCGTTTCGTCTTCTCCGACCAAAAATTCGCTTCTCAGATTCTATAGACTAAGGGATTGACCGAATGATGGGCCGGTCGAAGGCGAAAAGGAATGATCATACAAGTCTCTCTCATTCCAATGTATACACCTTTTTATCTTCTTCTACCAGAAATCTATTCCATAGGTTCTCTGGACGGAGGGATTGGCCGGGTAACGGGCTAGTTGAGGGCGAAAGGGAATGTCCGTCAGACCAACCCTCGATTGGCGTAGTGGTCTTCCCTGAAACGAGGAAAAAATGAACCGGGATGGAAGACTGAAAAATTCACCTCGATCTCCACTTCCAGTTCAGTCAAGGTGAATTTGGGGGACAATTGTTGACAGACGAAAATCTCCACCTTATGACGAAATCGCCCTGGGACGAAAGAAAGAACGAAGGGAAGAAGGGCGATGGACCGAAGAGCGACGAAGAGCTTGGGGCGACCGGACCAACGATTAGGACGAAAACCTATAATGCGGTTACTTCCACGATCGTAGCAGTTGGACGGTTTTCCTCCACAACCAAGCAGTTGAGACACGCAGCTCAACGGTTACAGGCACGATCCTGCAGCTGCAAGGAGATACTGGAACCGCCTAAAACGGTTGATAAGCTTCACTATAAAATCCTATCTACACCAAGAGAAAAGCCCCCGATCAAATGAAGACTCAAATGAGCATATTTTTATTTTTCATTTCTTAGATTGTAACCTTAGGACTGTAACTTGTGTGCTTGCGCCCCTTGGAGGCTTATTCACTTAATCAAACACCCCTTGCTAGGACTTTGTCTCAGGAGGTTTTTGCTCAAACACATAAAAAATATAATTTTTTTCCAGTGAGAATTAGGATTGGCAAATGCGCCGGCATTTGAAAAACCCAACCGTATTTGAAGTATTTTTTATTTAAGTTCGAGTCTGAAAAACATACTATGAGAGCATCAATTTAAAATTTAATAAATTAAGTTTTACCAATATCTTGAAAATATTAATAAATAACATTTGAATTTATGGATGGACATTTCAAAATCTGATTGATTTACTAACTGTAAATAAAACCAGACTTAAAAATTAATAATTATACGAATTTTTTTATTCACTCAAACTACCACAAAGAATTAAAATTTTAACCAAATAAACTAACACCGCACTTTTATTTCAAAAAGTAAGAAAAATATGATTTTTACGTATATGATACGTTTTATGAAGTCAAGCAAAGACTATCTCCATCTTCCATCCTCTTTGATTGTCTTTCATTTTCGTTTACTTGAAAAAAATGAACATTATTTAAAAAAAAAAAAAAAAAAAAATCTTGAAAGTCTCACCGTCAAATCATCAAATCCGCGTTAAGTGGAATAGGTAAAACCCTCTGACTATCCAAGGTTCTTACAAGAAACACATCCCATGAATTCGAATTCAAAACTTGAAAACCAGATCTTAAACCCTCCACCACCAAGTCACACCACTTAGGGAACTCATAAATCATTTAACTAAAAAACTACAATAATGTATGATTAAGGAATGCAAGGGGGATCGATATGCCTATATTTGTCCCTAATAATCTTTAGATATTTCCCCTAATAATAAAAGAGGATCCCCGATGGTCTCGAAATTTCGATTAACAGATAAAAAAAAATTAAAATAAAATTAAGTTATTAAAAATATATTAGTTGAACTATATATATATATATATATATTAAGGTACTTTTATTTACATTTATATAAAGTTATAAATAGTAATTTGAATATATTTATTGAAAATTTTAAAAATAAATAGATGAATATTTAAATTGATAATGAGAATGAGATAAAGATCATCGTCCCTTCTCCGAATAATAAATGAATATTAATTTTTTCTTATCCTCATTCCTAAAATGAAATTTTTTTTTTTAAAAAAAAAAAAAAAAAAAAAAAAATTCCATCCCACGCCAATTGGAGAGGATCTCGGTCCCCTTACATAATGCCATCCCTATGTATGATACATATCTTAATATACAATGATATTAGATAAGAAACTTTGTGTTGAGAATCGGCCCCTACTAAAGCATAATAATATTAGAAAGTGGCTTATTTATACTATTAATTATATAGCACAAGACTCGTATTTTTTGTGCGGGTTGAATATATATTTTATTGATATTATGAATATTCCGAATCTTGTTGGTTTTATAGTCTAAATTAAATAATTTATTGACTTATACATAATATTTATGTCTTATTCGCTTGTCTCAGTTCTCAAATAATATTTACAACTTATTGTGCAAGAGCTAATTATCAGAGTCTGCGTCCTTAGCGATTACAATTTAGGTTTCTTATTTTAATAAGAAATTATATTCTTATATTATAATAGGTTTTTTATTTTAATAATTAATTATTTTAATATTATAATTTAATAATGAATATATTAATTGTAGAGATTAGATGTCACATATATTTTTTTTATTTTAATAGAAAATTATAATATAATTTATTATTATAATAATGACTGGCCTATTCGTTCGGGCCGGCTCCTAGATCTTTCATTCCCTTCGTTCGTGGAACTCAGCGGTACAGGCATACAGATTGTGGAAAAGGGGAATCACTCTCTTCTAGCGCTGCTGGAGGTTGAGAGCTAGCTGAGACAGAGTTCGGGGCGAAGGGCGGCTGCTTCTATCTCCCTTTCCTTTACGCGCTCCCTGCCTTGCGTCACAGCCTCAGACAGAGCACGTTCCGTTCGAGCAAACCACTTCTCCAGCTCTTGACGCTTTCGCTTCCAAGCTCGGAGCTCCGCCTCGGAGTGGATGGTAATGAAAAATTAATTGTAAAGATTAAAAAAAATTAGCTTTAAATATATTATATTATTTACCGGATTATATGTAATATTATTTAAAAAGCAATCAGATACTATAATATATTTTCTTATTATAATATAATCCTTATAAAATTATAATATGTTTTTTTTTATTATAATAGGTTTTTATTTAATAAAAATTTAATTTTAAAGACATTTTAATTTATTAATTTATTAATAAAGAATTATTTATAGAGGTTAATTGTAGAGAATAAGTATCACATATGTTATTTTTTTATTTTAATGAGCGATTATAATAGTTTTTTTTTATTATAATATGTTTCTTTATTTTAATTTTATAATTTAATAATAATAAATTAAAATATTAATTTATTAATTTATTAATTAAATTAATAGGTTTCTTACTTTAATAGTATATTATGTTTTTATATTTATAGTAGGTTTCTTATGTTAATAATTTATTATTTTAATTTTATAATTTAATAAAAAATTAATTATAGAGATTAGGTTAATTGTAGATAATTTAATAGTTATTTTTTTTATATTTTAATAGGATATTATAATATATTTTCTTATTATAATAGAATTCTTATAAAATTATAATATGTATTTTAATTGTAACGTGATTTTATTAAATAAATGTATTAATTTAATTTTATAACTTCAATATGAAACTGGCACGGATCGCGATGAAGAAACTTAACATATATATTGTTATAGTGTAGGGACTGTAATTTCGCGTAGCAAAATGGGCCGAAAATCTCCGGAGTAAGTTTCAATTATTACATAATTTATGAGAAGATGATATGTTAATCAGTAAATTTGTTTGAATATTTCAAAAGCTTAAACCTTTTCAAAAAGGATATTATAAATTTTTTTTTAATTATTATTAAAAAAAAAAAAAGAGAGACAAGCTCGAAAAATCAATTATTTATTGTTGTCGTTGTTGTTTTTTCCCCATATTGACTTGGAGTCTCAAGTCTGCTTTGCTAGCCAGCTAGTATGAATGATCTACAGAAACCTATAACAATGATACCCCCTTCTTATAAAATGGAAGGCTTATGATATTTTGAAAGAGACTATTGGAAAACCCAAACCCAAACTCAAACCCAAACCTAAACCTTTCAAAAAGGATATTATAACAATTTTTAAATTTTTTTTTTTTTAAAAGAGACAAACTCGAAAAATCAATTATTTGTTGTTGTTGTTGTTGTTGTTTTTTCCCCATATTGACTTGGAGTCTCGAGTCTGCTAGTCTGCTTTGCTAGCCAGCTAGTATGAATGTATACCAAAACCTAAAACAATGATATCTCCTTCAAATCCTGAAACTGCCATCAACGACTTTCATGCTTTTCCGAATTATGTTGGGCAAGAAAATGATGTACTTGCATCATTTTCATACAACGTATCAGATACTCTATAGACAATAACTAGGCTTATAATATTTTGAAAGAGATTATTGGAAAATCCTAACCTGTACAAATTTTATTGTTTTCAGTAATTCCCTATTTGGGTTGATCATGTATATGTTTATGTCCTCAAGAAGCCTGGCTTGATGGCGTAGAGTTCAGAATCTCATTTTAAAGTTCTGAATTCAAATTTATGGAGTGCGTTTTTTATAAAAGTTTAGGACAGTCAGAGATTTTACTTGTACTGTTTAAACCTGAAAAAGGTAATTTGACAGTGTGATTTCCAACAATATTTTTTTAAAAATTATACATATTTATCTTGAATTATACTTCAATTTTAATAGGTCGAGACAAGTCTTTATAGATATTAATTTGATTGGACTTTAGGCCCCAATACATATTTAGACAAGTCTATACCACTTTTCCAAATTGCTACCAGTGAGGAATGCCACTTTTGCAGGATTGCTTGAGAGCAAATTAAGAGGGTTCACACCAGTGGCATAGATAGAATATTAATTCATTGGAAGTAAATTTGATTTTCAAAAAAAAATATATTAGCTATTCTTCGTTTTAGTGGGTCAAATCATATTCTCATTAGTATATTTAAAATATATTTTAACAAATTTTCAAGTTGACGTCTTCATTCATCTCTATATGTCTGGTTTATATCTTATGTATTTATATTTCAAATCAAATCATAGCCATAAAATTACAAATCCAGATATCAAAATCATAATCCTACTGAATTTTACTCTAAAATCTTTTAAAAAAGACATGTTCTTAATTGATTACTTGAACAATCCAAGAAAATTATTACTAGAAAATATATACATATCTGTCTACTAAAAAACGTCATGTAACACTAATCAGTTTTAAGAATTGTTAAGCCTGACTAATGTATTGGCTTATTAAAAGAGTTATCCTTTAAATAGATTAGCAATTTATCAATACAAGAATAATAAACTCATAATTATGCATACAAATATTTAAAAAAAAAAAATTTATTGCAGGACAAAATTTATTTCACAAGAAGATAAAATTGTTTTTTGTTTTTAATACTTATTTGCACAATTATATCCTTTTATCATTTTCGTCATATGTAAACTAATAAAATATAGTTTTCAAATAATCAATAGAATAAAGAGATGAATAGAATAACAATTATATTAATCAATTACAACCATCCATGAATCAAATAACAAGAATACAAGAGTTGGGTACAAGAGTTCGCCCTTAGCTTTGCTTGGGAGATTAGTTCCGCATGCTAGATGAAGAAATAACAGAGATAAGATGGTGAATCATCGGATAAATCATTGTTTCTGATCCCGGAATTTGCACAGTTTTGATTTCTTTTTTGTATTTTTTTAACTAGCCTCCTTGTTGAGTCTGGAAGAACGGTTGTATTTATAATAGTGTCAGGGTGTCATTAGGATTTTAGAAAACCCTAAAAATCGAGCCTGGAACGCGTAGGAAACTTTCCCGCAGCGCTGAAGCAAATCTAATTAGCGCCTGGGCGCCAAATCATCGGGATTATGTATGGACGGATCGCGTGCTGGAGGCGCCTGGCATTCTTCATTGGCGCCTTGGCGCCAATGTCCTTCATTGTTTAGGGCGCCATGGCGCCAATGTTGTTCATTAATGGCCCATGGCGCCATTCTCCCTGGGTTTTGTATGCAATTTTGGCGCCATGGCGTCAATGCTCCCTGCTCGTCCTGTGTCTTCCAGAAGTTCCCAAATACTTGTGAATATTCCCGGATCCATGTATTAATATTCCTACAAATAAAAATCACTAAATTAGTGTAAATAATAAACATTTTTAAATTAATATAACAATAGAAATTATGTACTAAAACATAAAATATATAACTAAATACTTAACAATAAGCCTAGATTAGTGATGTTTTAAAGTACATTTCCATGCACTTATCACAACCCCCAACCAGCTTATTGCTAGTCTCTAGCAATTCAAGCGTAAAATAAAATGAAAATTAAATAAATAAAACTATCTAAGCCACTTTGTAGGGATCACGATTGCATTTAGCGAATGCAACAAGCCTTTAAACCCCTAGGTGTCCCTAGTGGACGAGTTATAGTCTCGTGAGGGCTTACAGCGACGACACCCACAAACGTCATTCAAAACACACAATCAAACAAAATAAAATTAAATAGTCCCAATAGTTTCACATAATTTTGTCCTCAGAGAATGCATAGTATGAAACAGAGAACTTCAAAGTACTCAACGTAACTCAAATCTAAATCTTTGAATAAATCATCTAAGCTAGACTCACAGTGTGTGTGTGTTATGTTCGTTCACAACTTTATTCCTAGGTAAGTCAACTCAATGATTTCGTTTAAAAATCGGGGTCGAAGGGTCTAACCAACCTAGATATCTCAATTAAGATCTATAGTTGCTTTTATGTGTGCTCAATATGGTATGATTTTTTTTCTCTTCTTTCCTGTCTCTTGTTGCATTTTCTTTTGAATTTTTCTTTTCTTTCTTTTTTGCATTTTTTTCAACACACCTACCCTTTAAGGTAGCATTTTTCCTCATGGTGGTCCTAATACTCGCCCATGGGTAGCTTCACGCTTATCGGTTATAGGTGGTTTATTTTCTTTCTTTAGAGACATTTCTTTTATTTTCAACCATACCATACGTCATAACACAAGCAATTCAGGATAGATATCTAAGCAAACAGTCATTCATCGACATACAATTTCTTCAACTAGTCATCTTGCTAACTACTCAGGATTCCACTGTTAAAAACCCATAATTAAGTGCTTACGAGTCTAACATAGATAAACTACTCAAATCATCAGATAAAAGTACATTAAAGGACTTATCGTTTCTAAGATTTCATCCTAACACAAACAATATCATCATCAGAACTATGTTTAACTATCAGGGACTAAAAACAAACAAAACAAACAAGCATTTTTTTTTATAGAATAGCAAAACAATAGGAAAAGACAATACGAATAAGACATATCCATCCAGGTGAAACACATGATAATACCACCACCCCCAACCTAAATAAAACATTATCCTCAATGTAACAACCGAGAAGGTAAATACAAGGAATGAGTTCACCTGATTAGAGATGTGGTGAGACTGGATGAAATATTGAATTATCTGCAAAAGAAATAAAGACAAAACAAAACAAAAAGAAAAAGGACAAAAGATTAAAAATAGCTAGGAAATAATAAAGACATAATAAGTAAAGTACAACAATGAGAGAAAAGAATCTCAATCCGCATAGGTAGGATCAGCAAGAGGTGTGTCCTCTGCTGCGGGAATCAGATTGTCTAGGAACGGTTTCAGCCTCTGTCCATTTACTTTAAACACTCTGCCGTCCTTGGGATCTTCTACTTCTACAGCTCCATGAGGGAAAACTTGTTTTACAATGAAGGTCCGGTCCATCTGGATCGCAGCTTGCCTGGGTGAAGATGGAGTCTGGAATCATAGAGATGGACCTTCTGGTTAGGCTCAAAAGTTTTCCTCATTATCTGTTTGTCATGGGCAGCTTTCATCTTGGCTTTGTAGAGGTGGGAATTGTCATAAGCATCATTCCGGAGTTCTTCGAGCTCCGTAATCTGAAGTTTCTGCTGTGTACCTGCACACTCAGATCAAAGTTAAGATTTTTAATAGCCCAGTAGGCTTTATGTTCTAACTCAACATGTAAATGACAAGCTTTTCCAAATACAAGCCTATAGGGAGACATTCCAAGAATGGACTTGTAAGCAGTACGGTATGCCCAAAGTGCATCCGGAAGTCGTAAAGACCAATCCTTGCGGTCGGGGTTTACCGTTTTCTCTAATATTTGTTTGATCTCTCTATTTGCTAATTCAGCTTGCCCATTTGTCTGTGGGTGATAGGCAGTGGAGATCTTGTGCACCACACCATATTTGCGCATCAAGGCTTCAAAAGATCGGTTGCAAAAGTGTGTTCCTTGATCGCTGATGATGACTCGTGGGGTACCGAAACGAGACAATACATGTTCCTTTAAGAATTTGACTACAGTGTATTGTCATTGGTTCGGCAAGCTATTGCCTCAACCCATTTAGACACATAATCAACTGCGAGCAGATGTAGAGATAACCAAATGAGGGTGGAAAGGGTCCCATAAAATCAATGCCCCAACAATCCAATACTTCAATGACAAGAATAGGGTTAAGGGGCATCATATGACGACGGGACAAGGCTCCTAATTTCTGACATCTTTCACAGAGCGGCAGAAATTGTTTGTGTCCTTAAATAGAGTGGGCCAATAGAAACCACACTGCAGAATTTTTGAAGCAGTTTTCTTTACAGAAAAATGGCCTCCGCAAGCGTTGGCATGACAGAAGGTCAATACACTGAGAACTTCATCTTCAGGAATGCAACGTCTCAATATTTGGTCGGGGCAGTATTTGAATAAGTATGGGTCATCCCAATAAAAATTATGTACCTCGACCAAGAATTTACGCTTATCTTGTGAACTCCAAGTGGATGGACATTCAGCAGAGACTAAAAAGTTGACAATGTGTGCAAACCATGGTGCTCGTGTGACTGCGAAAAGATGTTCATCAGGGAAGTCATCGCGAATTGGTGGGCCTTCAGCGGAGTCGTTAAACTCCAAGCGAGACAAGTGATCTGCTACCACATTTTCAACACCCTTTTATACTTGATTGTTAGGTCGAATTCCTGTAACAACAGGATCCACCTAATCAATCTGGCCTTAGAATCTTTCTTTGAAAGGAGGTATTTGAGAGCTGCATGGTCAGTGAAAATGGTGATGAGGGAGCCAATTAAGTATGCACGAAATTTGTCCAAGGCAAAGACTACTGCCAACTGTTTTTTTTCAGTTGTGGAATAGTTCATTTGAGCATTGTTTAGAGTTCTGCTGGCATAATATACGAAAAAAGGTTTCCCTTCTCGTCTTTGTCCTAAAACTGCCCCAACTGCGTAGTCACTAGCATCACACATAATTTCGAATGGTAAATTCCAATCGGGTGGTTGCATGATTGGGGCAGAGGTGAGTTTAGTTATAAGCGTCCTGAAGGCATCTTCACACTCCTGTGTCCATTCAAATAAAGAATCTTTAGCGAGAAGGTTACACAGTGGTCTAGAGACAGAGGAGAAGTTCTGTATGAATCTCCTATAGAAACCAGCATGCCCAAGAAATGATCGCACATCTTTAACAGTTTTGGGTGTTGGCAGCTTGGATATCAACTCGATCTTTGATTTATCGACCTCAACCTTTGGATGAAACAATATGACCTAGAACTATTCCTGAAGAAACCATAAAGTGACACTTTTCCCAGTTCAAGACGAGGCCTTTTTCTTGACATCGACTTAATACTGCCTTCAGGTTAAGCAAGCATGTGTCAAAGGAGTCGCCAAACACTGTTAAGTCATCCATAAACATCTCCATACACTTTTCAATCATATCACTAAAAATACTCAGCATGCATCTTTGAAAAGTGGCAGAGGCATTGCATAAACCAAATGGCATGCGGCGAAAAGCATAGGTTCCGAAAGGGCAAGTGAATGTGGTTTTCTCCTGATCTTCCAAGGAGATCTCAATTTGGTAATACCCTGAATATCCGTCAAGAAAACAGTAAAATGGGTGGCCAGCGACCCGCTCAAGGATCTGATCGATAAAGGGAAGTGGGAAGTGGTCTTTTCGGGTGGCAGCATTCAACTTTCGGTAATCGATACACATACGCCAACTGTGACTACCTTGGTAGGAACCAGTTCTCCTGACTCATTCTTCACTACAGTGACTCCTGACTTTTTAGGGACGACCTGCGTAGGACTAACCCATTTACTATCAGTAATTGGGTATATAATACCCGCATCTAGTAACTTTATCACTTCATTTCGCACTACTTCTTTCATAGTGGGGTTAAGTCTACGTTGAGGATCTCTACGAGGGGTAGCTCCCTCTTATAAGTGAATTTTATGGGAACAAATCAGGGGGCTAATACCTTTAATGTCTCCTATGGTCCAGCCAAGTGCGGATTTATGCTCACTCAACATATCAAGTAATCTCTTACTTTGCGATGCGCTAAGCTCTGAGGAAATGATAACAGGGAATGTATCTCCTGATCCAAGGAACACATGTTGAAGTCCTTCTGGTAAGGGCTTTAATTCAATTTTCGGTGTTTCGACCGAAGAAGGTTTTGGTCTATCCCTTTCCTCTGGCAAGGCCTCAAACTGCGGCTGCCATACTGTTGGTCCATGTTTTTGCCAAACAGAGTAGCCTGTGTCTAGAAGGTCCGAATTTGGAAGAAGATGATCGGGAGGGTCAGAATCATGTAGAATGGGTGCCACTTCTGGCACAATTGTGTCTATGAGGAATGTCTGATGACATTCATCGTCATCCTGTGGTTGTTTCCCGATGTGAAAAATGTTCACTTCCAGTGTCATGTTCCTGAATGACAATTTCATGAGACCATTCCTACAATTGATAAGAGCATTTGCTGTAGCAAGGAAAGGTCTACCCAGGATAAGAGGAATTTTGGATTCGGTCTTAACTACGGACTGGGTGTCTAAGATCAAGAAGTCAACGGGATAATAGAATTTGTCAATCTGGAGTAAGACATCCTCTACTACCCCTCATGGGGTTCTGACAGAACGTCCGCTAATTGCAAGACTACTGATGTAGGCTTAATTTCTCTAAGACCTAACTGCGTATATATGGAATACGACATGAGATTCACACTCGCGCCCAAGTCTAGTAATGCCTGACCAAACTCGCATGTACCAATATGGCAAGTGATGGTGGGACACCCCGGGTCTTTATATTTCGGTGGGGTCTTTTGTTCAATCACAACACTAGCTTGTTCCGTTAGGAATGCAGTTTTCTTCACATGGTGCTTTCTTTTCATGGTACATAGATCTTTTAAAACCTTAGCGTATGTGGGAACCATTTGATTACATATAACAAGGGCAGTTTATCTTTACTTGCCTAAGGTGTTCTAAGATCTCACCGTTTGGGTCTGCAGCTTTGGTGGCTGGCCTAAGGGCTTGAGGAAATGGTACTCTCACTGGGAGATGTGGTTCTGGGTCTTCCTGAGGAGTGTCTACACTATTATCCTTGGTTGGATCTGTTGTGTTTGAGGTGTCTTTTACTCCTACCTCCTTACCACACCTAATAGTTATGGCATTGACACCTTTTACATTTGCACCTCCCTGATCAGCCTGTGCCATGTGTTGCCCTTGAGGGTTAGGTTGAGCTTGGGAAGTGAATTTCCCTTGTTCATTTACACTCAAGACGTTAGTTAACTTAGAGATTTGACGTTAGTTAATATTAGCTATCAGTGATTCAAACTTCTGATTGGTCTTACTTTGAGTCTCCACAAAGGCTTGCATGGTGTCCTCTAAGGAATTCCTAGGGATAGCAGGTGTCTGATACTGAGGTGGGGTACTTTAACTCCTAGGTTGTGGTGTCTGACTCGACTGATGAGAGTCTTGTTTCCAACTGAAATTAGGATGGTTTCTCCAACCAGGGTTATAAGTGTCTGAGTACGGTGTGTAGGGTTTCATATACGTCCCTAATGCATTGCATTGGTTCTCATATGGCTCTCTAGGTGTAGGGCACTCTTGTGTCAAATGGTCTGTCCTGTTACACACAGCACAAATTTCCTGAGGCTCTAAGTGGGCTACTGTATGCATAGACTTACTGTCTTTGGCTAATAAGGTTCCCATTTGCCTGGTTAATAGTTGAACTTTCGCCTTAAGGCTGTCCTCTTCTCTCAAGTGGTGTATGCTTCTAATAGGAGGAGTAAGGTGTGTCCTATCGGTGCTATCCATGGAATTAGGTCCAGTCCAGGTATGAGACTTCTTAGCTAGGTCATCTAAGTATCCAAGGGCCTCATCAGGGTCCTTTCGGATAAACTCACCATTACACATCGTCTCAACAAATTGGCGCTCCCTAGGTGTCAATCCATCATAAAAGTAACTAACTAAACGCCAACTCTCAAAGCCATGGTGGGGGCAACTGGCTAACAACTCCTTATACCTCTCCCATGTTTGGTAAAGGGTTTCATTGTCTTTCTCGGAAAATGTGGAGATTTGTTTTTTAAGGGCATCCGTTTTGTGGTGTGGGAATATTTGTCAAAGAATGCCCGGGTCATCTCGCCCCACGATCCTATTGACCGAGGTCTTAAAGAGTACAACCAACTCTTAGCTTTGTCCTTAAGGGCAAAGGGAAAAAACTTAAGTCTGATTGTGTCTGTGGTTCCAACCGGTCATGGAAAGTCGCTACTACCTCTTCAAATTCTCTAATATGCAGATAGGGATTTTTGTTCTCCAAATCATGGAAGGTTGGGAGATACTGTATCATCCCAGGTTTAAAATCTACGGGTGGTGCATTTGGAGGAAACATGATACACGAAGGTGTAGCTGTGCGAGTTGGGTGGAGGTACTCTCAAGAGTCCTCCTAGGTGGTCTCTCGTAGTCACTCATGGTGTGCGCACTAGATGTGGAGGGTGTGCAAGAGATTGTCAAAAAACTCTCTGAATCAGAATTCTCTTCCTCAGTTCTAATGAACCTACCAAATCTATCCCTACGTCTAGGCATGCAATTTAAGTTCAAATAATACTAGGATAAAAAATGAATAAACAAAAGAATAAAACTAAATTCAAAACCTAAGTAAAACTAAAACAGAAATAAAAACTAAATAAATACAAGATAAAAATAACTAATTAAGAATAAAACTAAATTACTAAAGAAAATAAATGAACGAAAAATAAATAAATGAAAGGAACGAAGTTACCGCTTCGTTATTGACTAAGCAAACCTGGTCTTTTGCTTGTAAACCGTCTCCCCGGCAACGGCGCCAAATTTTGATTACGCCCAAATATGACTCGCGGTTATCGCAGTACAGTTGGGGTGTCGATTCCACAGAGAGATGGTTACAAAGAAACTGATTCACTAAATCAAGAACTTGAGCAATAACTGATCTTAAGAAAGGATTAAATTGTGATGGAAAGCTAAAGAATTCAAAGACTTGAAAGATTTTAATAATAATGAGAAAGATAGCAAAGCATCAGGGTCCCCTCTTGTACCTATTACCTATATTCCGTTATTGATTCATGTTATTACACAATTGAGGATTTCACGTCCCAAATTCAAAATTGGAAGATATTCAATTCTACACCAGTTTAAGTTCTAAGGTAATTGTCATTCAATCTTCTCTACGTTCACAACTCACAAGGTTATCGTTACAACCTATCTAACGACAACAATATACCCTCGGGCAATACTGCAGCAGAAGATCAACTCGCAAAACAATCTTAATCTATCAAACCAATTTTACCAACAACACATAGAAAAAGCATGACTGAATCTATATGTAAACTAATAAAATATAGTTCTCAAATAATCATAGAATAAAGAGATGAATAGAATAACAATTATATTAATCAATTAAAACCATCCATGAATCAAATAACAAGAATACAAGAGTTGGGTACAAGAGTTCGCCCTTAGCTTTGCTTGGGAGATTAGTTCCGCATGCTAGATGAAGAAATAACAGAGATAAGATGGTGAATCATCGGATAAATCATTGTATCTAATCCCGGGAATTTGCACAGCTCTGATTTCTTTTTTTGTATTTTTTAACTAGCCTCATTGTTGAGTCTGGAAGAACAGTTGTATTTATAATAGTGTCAGGGTGTCATTAGGATTTCAGAAAACCCTAAAAATCGAGACCTGGAACGCGTATGAAACTTTCCCGCAGCACTGAAGCAAATCTAATTAGCGCCTGGGCGCCAAATCATCGGGATTATGTATGGACGGATCGCGTGCTGGAGGCGCCAAGGCGCCTGGCATTCTTCATTGGTGCCTTGGCGCCAATGTCCTTCATTGTTTAGGGCGCCATGGCGCCAATGTTGTTCATGAATGGCGCCATGGCGCCATTCTCCCTGGGTTTTGTATGCAATTTTGGCGCCATGGCGCCAATGCTCCCTGCTCGTCCTGTGTCTTCCCAGAAGTTCCCAAAATACTTGTGAATATTCCCGGATCCATGTATTAATATTCCTACAAATAAAAATCACTAAATTAGTGTAAATAATAAATATTTTGAAATTAATATAACAATAGAAATTATGTACTAAAACATAAAATATATAACTAAATATTTAATAATAAGCCTATATTAGTGATGTTTTAAAGTACATTTCCATGCACTTATCACCGCCCCTGACAAGTATATTCATATCCTGTAAGAAAATCTATTAAAGAGTTATCTATCCTTAAGGAATATCGTGGGCTATTGAGTTTAGGGTCTTAAACCTAAAATCCATTTTCCAAGTTCATTTTAAGTTTACCGAATCAATCTTATTAATGGCCAGTTAACAAGACGCATTAAGACTAAGGCTCAATAAATAAATCTTTATATTTCTCAAACCATAATCTAACCCCTTATAACCCGGTGATATTTGAATTCATCACAACCCAGATAACAGACTTAGTTACGACACATACCTAAGGCTAATAAAAGTTTAAATAAAATAAAAGACATAAAGTAAATGTAGAAAAATTAAATAAGTAAATGCTGGAAATTAAAAGTACAATAAAAGAAAATGTTGGGGGTTAGAGGATCCACTTTTAATATTTCAAAATTAGAAATCTCCCTTATTCTCAATGTTTACCGATTAATTAACCAGACCATAAAGGCGATAATTTCATTTGTCCAAAGTTCAACCGACCATATAGGTGGTAATAAAATCATATAAACCGACCATATAGGCGGTAACAAGGTTAGCACATAAACCGACCATATAGGCGGAAACTAAGTCCAATAATATAAAACCAGCCATATAGGCGGTAAATAAGGTTGTCACCTAAACCGACCATATAGGCGGAAACTAATTAATCCAAATTTTAATTAAAATAAGGGAGATTAATCTAATTTATCATATTAAAGGTCTTACCTCTTCACCCCAGCAGAATGAGATTACCTCCTCATGCTGTAAAAGAAAATACACAAAATTTTATTAAATAAATTAAAAGAAAATACAAGAAAATTTAAATAATATACAAGACACTTTCCTTTAGATTTTCATGGAGAAACTCCTCCAAATAAAGCATGAAAAAATTACAAAGTTAAGCTTGGTATTTATAGGAAAATCTAATGGCTTCCACCAATTTCTCCACAAATTGCTCCACTAATAGCTCCACCAAACATGGCACCAAACATGACATCAAACATGACATCAAACATGGCACCAAACATGACATCAAACATGGTACCAAACATGCATATGTTCGGTGGAAGTTTGACAATTTTTATTTTTATTTTTATTAATTTTATTTTATATTTTGAAAATGACTATAGTGATTACATAAAATACACTGGATTGTTCATCAATTTCAGCCTTCCAAACATCAGAATTCGAAAATATTTTAACTTATAAAGTTGTAGATCTTCGAGTCTTATTTAATATGCAACTTGAATCAGCTCAATCGGACATCGGATGAAAAATTTATGGCCAAAATACGAAAATTACGCAAAATTGGAAATTTTGACTGCACTTCGTGACGCGTATAGTAAATTTCCGTTTTTGATATTTTTTTGCTCCGAATTTCATCGTTTTAGCCCCGAGTTGATTCCATTAAATCCTAATACTTTATTTATCTTCAAAACACATAAAACACATCAAAACGTTCATCAAACCCGAGAAACTAAATAAAATATTATGTAAAAGGAGTGGTAAATATTGATATATTTTCCTCTCATCACACCCCCAAACCTAACATTTTGCTAGTCCTCGAGAAAAACACAAAATACATAAAAATAAAATTAAGCTAAGCCACTTTCGTAGGGATCACGGTTGGATTTAGCGTATGCAACAAGCCTTTAAACCCCAAGGTGTCCCTAGTGGACGAGTTGTAATCTCGTGAGGGTTTACAGCAAAGATACCCACAAATATTTTACAAAAGTAAAAAGGTAGTGAAACTAATGCACACAAAAGTAAAAGACAATAGAAAATAGAATAAATAAGTTAGTGACGAAATAGGTGAAACTTCTACTCCAAGTTAGTAGTTGTTTTCTTTCTTTCTAAATTACCGAATAAGTAAATTCTCCGATTATTTTTACCGTTCTCCATATACACAACCAACAAAGTATTAATTAACTCATTTTTGCCCACAACGGTCACAAGTGTAGTTGATAAGAGGGTAATAATTTTGTCCTAAAGTTATATCAGAATTCACGCCTTTTTTTTTTGCAGCAATGGAATAATTTTTCTGATTTTTTTGATTTTTCTTTCTTCTTCTGATTTATTTATTTATTTATATACAATATCTTCCGCCTATGTAGCGAGCTTTGGGCCGGTGGATCCCAAACAAGTTGGCTTTAGGGCACCAGGTGTTAAGACACCCCTACGGACTTAATTACTCAGACTTCAGATATATATATTTATTTGGCAACATCTTTGATCCATGTAGCGAGCTTTGGGCCAGTGACTCCCAAACCAGTTGGCTTTAGGGCACTAGGTGTTAAAACACCCCGACGGACTTAATAACTCGGATCTCGGATGTTTTTTTCACACTTTTTTTACTCCATTTGCCATTTATAGATGCTTCCTCCAATTAAACTAGAGCACTGAATATTATAAACTTTTCAATTACAGCTCATGTCCATATGTTACCATGCATGTTGATAATACCTACCAACTGAGCATATGAAGATCTATTTTAGTCTGTTTTATGGAGAATTCACAAATTAAATAATTCAAAATGAAATAAACAAAAATTAACATGTTTCGAAAATAGGTTTGAGATACGTATCAAGAGTGGAAACTCCTTACACAGCTATCTCTCACCAATTTCTCCTGATTAATCAAATTAAAAACACAAAAAACAAAATATTTTTTTTTTGATTTTTTGTAAAATTTTTCATTTTTTTTTTATTTTTCGAAAAATTTTAAACTAAAAATAACACAATAAAAACAAGATACTATTAACTATTCACCTCCTCCAAACCTAAATGAGACATTGTCTCCAATGTCTTAAAAAGCAGAAGATGAGTTTAGAAGATAATACCTGGTTTGCTGAAATACAGAAAACTTAGAGGTTAAGATCCAGATTTATCTTACGCTTTTTACCAAGATCGTGCTCGGACCATTTGATCTTGGAAAAGATAGGGTCAATTTGTGGTTCAAAGGTTAAGATTTGGTCAAGTAAATCCAGAGCAGTTCTGGCAGTGAAGAGGAGTTCTTTCATGGGTTTTGTCACGAACCCATTTCTCCGGGCATCATCAAGAAATACACAAAGAAAATCATAAAATCCTTCAACGTTGAATAGCCCAATCGGTTTCTGGTGTATGTTTAAGTTTGCCCAAGATAGCACTATAAAAATTTCCTCCAATGTGCCCAAGCCTCCCGGCAAAGCAATAAAAGCATCAGCACGGTTAATCATTTCCACCAGTCGCTCGGACATTCCCGATACGATCAGTTCCTCTCCGTTTGATGGACCTATCAGATTCGACTCCTCCAAGGGTTTTGAGATGATTCCCAAAACTGGACTGCCTCCTTCCTGTACTGCCTTAAAAATGATCCTCATTAGTCCAAGATTGCCTCCACTGTATATCAAGTGCATATTCTTCTCAGCTATGACTCGACCCAATTCCTGTGCTGCCTCTATGTATTGTGGGTTAGTACAAACACTAGTACCGCAAAACACACAGATGTTTTCAACTCGTCTCCTTGAAGTGGCTTCCATTTTTTTTTTGTATTTCTATCTCAAATCTGGATGTCTTCAAGAGTGCAATGATGAGTTGAATTTATAACACCTGAAAAGGGTGAGTAACAATAATAGCACTAGTACCTGCCAAATGAAAATTATTAGTTAAATAGTATAATAAATCATGATAGTCAAAAAGGTCTGGATCCTGTAGGAGAAAATAAAAGAAAACAACAAAACAAATCACAATTATTAGGAAAAGACAAAGAGATATAATATGTACAAGAAAAGTATCGGCTTGATAAACGTCTATGCATCAGGGACAAGTTTCCCATCCAATTTTCTTATAAATTGGCAAACAGGGTCTTTTTGAATCAGATTCCTGAGACTTAACTGTTGTCTTTCTCTTAGAAATTGTGTATGTAATTTGCGAATGGCTATATGAACATATCCACTGGGATGCGTCTCAAGAGTCGAAGATATATCATCTAAAGACTCTTTACTCAAGCTATCCCTAATGAATTTAATTTTATCTTCGCGATTATCAGACACCATTCCTAAAGAAAGACAATGAGTATTACAATTCCAGCGTGCACACTTGAAACAAACACCCATTTGCTTAGCTCTACGTTTCTTAGCATAGGTGCTTCTTCCAAAACTAGGCAAATAAGAAGTACAAGAATCAGAATACTCACCTGCTAATCAGACTCGTGCTTCGATTACCCAACGAATGTCAGTAGAGATACCTTTGATCATCAGTACTCTCATCCGTTCCATGCGATCTTTGTATACTTTCATCAGAGATTTTTGAGGGAGAGAAAGAAATTACTTGTGAAAATTTGCGAGAACTTCTTCCATCCTGAAATGACTTAACCTGCAAAAACTAAACGCACCAAATTAAATCACACCAAATCACAATATATACAAAAATTGCATGGGTTGCCTCCCTGCTAGCGCTAAGTTTAACATTTTCAGCTAGACGTGACTGCCCGAATGTTATGCTGGATCTGAAAGTGTGACACTTTCTTTTTATTGCTCAAATGATTCTCCCCAGTATTGTTTGACGCGCTGAATGTTAACCTTGAATGTGTTGTTGGACTTGGGGTTGTAAATTTCAACAACTCCGTAGGGTAATACTTGAGTAATCATAAAAATACCTGACCATTTTGATTTCAGTTTTCCTGGGAAAAGTTTTAACCGTGAATCGTACAGCAACACCTGCTGGCCTGGTTCCAGTTGTCTGCGCACTATTTTTTTTATCATGCCATTTCTTCGTCTTTTCTTTGTACAATTTGGAATTCTCATAAGCATGTAGGCGAAATTCTTCCATTTCATTGAGTTGGTGAAGTCTTTTCTTTCTTGCAGCTTGTGGATCAAGATTCAACTTCTTTAGTGCCCATTACTCCTTGTGTTCAAGCTCAACTGGCAGATGGCATGCTTTTCCATACACCATTTGATATGGGGGCATACCAATAGGTGTCTTGTAAGTTGTTCGGTAAGCCCACAATGTGTCATCCAGTTTTTCAGACCAGTCCTTCCTTGTGGATCCAACAGTTCTCTCCAAGATTCTTTTGATCTCCCTGTTTGAAACTTCAACATGTCCATTTGACTGCGGATGGTAAGTTGTGGCAACTTTATGATTAACTCCATATTTAGATAGGAGTGCATCGAAGGATCTATTGCAGAAATGTGTACCATCATCACTGATAATTGCATGAGGTGTTCCAAAACGAGTGAAAATGTTCTTTTCCAAGAATTTGATCACCACTTTTGAATCATTTGATGGCAACGCAATTTCTTCAACCCATATGGAGACGTAGTCAACCGCAACCAGTATGTACAGGTTTCCGAATGATGGAACAAAGGGTCCCATGAAGTCAATACCCCATACATCAAAAATTTCCACTTCTAGAATGTTTTGCAACGGTCCTTCATTTCTCCTCGAAATATTTCCCGTTCTTTGGCACCTGTCACATTGAAGAGCAAACAGATAAGCATCTTTAAAAATAGTGGGCCAGAACAATCCTGATTGAAGGACTTTAGCTGCAGTTTTATTCCCGCTGAAGTGTTCACCGTATGGTGATGAATGACAGTTCTGCAGAACACATTTGACCTCCTCTTGTGGAACACACTGTCTCAGTAGTTGATCAGCACATCGTTTGAACAGGTACGGCTCATCCCAGAAATAGTGTTTGACTTCTTTAAAGAATTTCTTCAGTTGTTGAGTTGTCCATTCTAACCTGATACAATGAAGTTGACATAGTCAGTATACCAAGGAGCATCTTGTTGTTTCATGGCAAACAGTTGTTCATCTGGAAAAGTTTCTTTGATTATCAGTTATGTGCCGGCTATTTCTCCATTCTCGAGCCTCGATAAATGATCTGCCACCTGGTTTTTTGTCCCTTTCCTGTCTCAAATCTCCACGTCAAATTCTTGTAGTAGAAGTATCCAAAGGATCAATCTGGGCTTGGCATCTTCCTTCGTGATCAGGTATTTGATTGCTGAATGATCTGTGTAGACCACTACTTTGGGACCCAGCAAATAGGAGCGGAATTTGTCAAAAGCGAACACAACTGCGAGCAATTCCTTTTCAGTGGTTGTATAGTTAAGCTGAGCTTCATTTAAAGTGTTGCTGGAGTAGTAAATGGTATGGAAAATCTTTGCCTTGCGTTGTCCCAAAGCTGCACCTACAGCAAAATCACTAGCATCGCACATCACCTCAAATGGAAGGCTCCAGTCTGGTGCTACTATGATGGGGGCAGAAACCAGCTTCTGTTTTAGGATCTCAAAAGCTTCCTTGCATTCTTTTGTGAAGTTGAAGGGCACATCCTTCTCTAGAAGATTGCAGAGAGGTTTAGCAATCTTGGAAAAGTCTTTGATAAATCTCATGTTAAATCTTGCATGTCCGAGAAAGCTCCGAATCCCTTTGACAGTTATTGGTGGAGGTAGTTTTTCAATTGTTTCAATCTTTGCTTTGTCTACCTCGATTCCCTTTTTTGAGATCCGATGTCCCAAAACGATGCCTTCCTGCACCATGAAGTGGCATTTTTCCCAATTGAGTACCAGGTTTGTATCTTCACACCTTTGTAACACTTGTTCCAGATTTTATAAGCAGTGGTCAAAAGAATCTCCAAACACAGAGAAGTCATCCATGAAAACCTCCATACTCTGCTCCAGCATATCTGAGAAGATGGCCATCATGCAACGCTGAAATGTGGCAGGGGCATTACATAATCCAAATGGCATCCTGCGGAAAGAAAAAGTACCATAGGGACATGTAAATGTAGTTTTCTCCTGATCTTCTGGGGTGATGGCAATCTGATTGTATCCTGAGTATCCGTCCAGAAAGTAATAGAAATCATGTCCCGCCAGTCTGTCCAACATCTGATCAATGAATGGCAAAGGAAAATGATCATTCCTTGCTGCTTTGTTCAGCTTCCGGTAGTCCATGCATACTCTCCATCCAGTCACGGTTCTTGTTGGAATCAACTCGTTCTTTTCATTGGTGACAACAATAATTCCTCATTTCTTCGGCACACACTACATTTGACTCACCCAACTGCTGTCTGAGATGGGGTAAATGATGCCAACATCCAACCATTTGATGATTTCTGATTACGTCCAAATATGACTTGCGGTTATCGCAGTATAGCTGGGGTGTCGATTCCTCAGAGAGATGGTTACAATGAAACTAATTCACTCAATCAAGAACGTTTAGCAATAACTAAATAAAGAAAAGATTAAATTGCAATGTAAATTAAAGATTACGAAAGCTTAAAAGATTTTATCAAATGAGAGAAATAGCAAAGCTTCAGGGTCCCCTCTTGTACCTATTATTTCTATTCCGTTATTGATTCATTTTATTACGCAACTGAGGATTTCACGTCCCAAACCCACAATTGGAGGATATTCAATTCTACTCAAATTAAAGTTCTAAGGTAATTATTATTTTATCTTCTCTCCGTTCACAACTCACAAGGTTATCGTTACAACCTATCTAACAACGACAATATACCCTCGAACAATACTGTAGCAAAGGATGAACTCGCAAAACAACCTTAACCAATCACAACCAATTTTACCAACAACACATAGAAAAAGCATGACTGAATCTATATGCCAATTAATAAAATAAGTTTTCAAATTAAAATACTCAAAAGAATAACGAGAAGAATAAGATAATAATTATATTAAACGATTAAAACCATCCACGAATCAAATAATAAAATAAGAGAAAAGAGTACAAAAGTTCGCCTTTAGATTTGCTTTAGGAGGTTAGTTCCGCATGCCAATGGAAGAAATAGCCGAGATGGATTGGAGAAACATAGAATGGATCATTATTTCTGGTCCTGGGATTATGCACGCCCTGTGCATGAAAATAATACAATGTGACTGTTCAACTTCCTTTTGACATGCGCAGCCCTCTGGTTCTCGGCTCTCACTCCACTGCTTGCGTCTCTCTCCCACGCGTGGATGCTGCTACTTTGTTTTGTTCTAAATCTTGCGCAGCAACTCTTCACGCCCCCCAGTCTTTGACGCAGCCTTTGTGCTTAAATAATAAAACAATTTTTTAAACCTCATATGATTTGGCCTACGTGAGCTGCTCTCTCTCACTATCTTTTTGTATTGATCCAGCCGACTCTTATTTATTGTAATAAGCAAATATTGAATCCAATTTTATGGGCCCCACTTGTGGTCAACAATTGCAACCTATTCTCTCTTGGTCTCGGTCCCACCTTGCTTTCCACAAAGAAATATTTTCCCTTTTTGCTTATTATTTTCTTTGGTCAAACTGCTTCTCACGTGATAAAACTCTCTCTCTCCTCTCCAATTACTTCACGCCACTTTCTTCTTTATTTTGGAAATTATTTTTTTATTTTGTCTTCAATTGTGGCTCCATGTTGCATCCTACAAAATAAACAAGAAATTAAAATAATTTAAATGATTAGATATTTCTAAATTAATATTAAGGTAAAATTATATTAAAAAATATTATATAAAATTTAATACTGAACACTTTCTAAATTAATATAATGATAAAAATATATAATAAAATACGAAATATATAACTAAATACTGAACAATAAACCCGAATAAGCGATGTTTCAAAGTACGTTTTCAAGCACTTATCACAACCCCCAACCAGCTTATTGCTAGTCCCTAGCAATTCAAGCGTAAAAATAAAAAAGAGAAAAAAACTAAATAAATAAGTAAAGCTATCTAGGCCACTTTCGTATGGATCACGATTGCATTTAACGTATGCAACAAGCCTTTGAACCCCTAGGTGTCCCTAGTGGACGAGTTGTAGTCTCGTAAGGGCTTACAGCGACGACACCCACAAACGTCATTCAAAACACACAATCATGCAAAAACAAATATTAAATAGTCCTATAGTTTCACATAATTTTGTCCTCAAAGAATGCCTAGTAATGAAATCAGAGAACCTTCAAAGTACTCAACATAACTCAAATCTAATTCTTTGAATAAATCATCTAAGTTAGACTCAAAGTGTGTGTGTGCTAAGGTTCGTTCACAGCTTAGTTCCCAGGTAAGCCAACTCAATGATTTCGTTTAAAAATCGGGATCGTTGGGTCAAACCAACCTAGATATCTCAATTAAGCTCTGTAATTACTTTTATGTGCTCAATATGGTATGATTTCTCTTTTTTCTGTTGTCTCTCTTTTCATTTTCTTCTTTTTGAATTTTTCGTTTTTTCTCTTTTTTTTTCCTTTATTTTTTTCAACACACCTACCCTTTAAGGTAGTATTTCTCCTCATGGTGGTCCTAATACTCGCCCATGGGTAGCTTCACGCTTATCGGTTATAGGTGGTTAAATTTTTATTTTTTTTCTTTAGAGACTTTTCTTTTATTTTCAACCATACCATACGTCATAACACAAGCAAATCAGGATAGACATCTAAGCAAATGGTCATTCATCGACATGCAATTTCCTCACTAGTCACCTTGCTAATTACTCAGGCTTTCACTGCTAAAAACCAAAAATTAAGTGCTTACGAGTCTAACATAGATAAACTATTCAAGTCATCAGATAAAAGTGCATTAAAGTACTTATCGTTTCTAAGATTTCATCCTAAAACAAACATTATCATCATTGGACTTATGCTTAACTATCAAAGACTAGAACAGACAAACAAACAAGCAAACTTTTTTTGTTTTTTATTTTTTTTGAAATAACAAAATGTATTTATGACAGGTATTATCATGCTGCATGCATACACCCCCACACTTAAAACTTGCATTGTCCTCAATGTAAGATAAATATAAAAAAAAAGGATTAAGGAACAACACTACCAGACGTGGAGTTGATCAGGTTCCTGCTGGTGAGACTTTGGCTGTGTGGCTGTGTAGGTTGTGCTAACTTCTGCATAAACACTCATGCAAATGGAAAAATAAACATGCAGTTAGCACACAATAATATAAAACTAAATAAAATAAAATAAAATAAATGGAGATGCAAAGGTTGCCTCCCCGCTAGCGCTAAGTTTAACGTTTTCAGCCAGACGCAAACATTCAAGTTGTCATGGTGGTTTCCATCTAACGTACTGATGAGGGCACATGAGGGAATTTCTGTCTAGCTGTGGCAGTGTATCCACAGAACCTCCAGGGTCAGGTGGCTGAAAGTCTTGACTGCACATATTAAAAAGTTGATTTAACCTCATTTTTAACTTTCCAGGTATCATCTTCAATTGAACACGAGCTCTTCTTTTTCTCCTTTTACGATTCTTTGGGATCACTTTCACTGCAGGAGGATTTGATTCAAGTTGTAGAGATGCTATTTATGATAGGACTGCTTCGAGCATGTATGTACCTTGACACTCATCATCATCCCGTGGTTGTTTTTCAACATGAAAAATATTCACTTCGAGCGTCATATTCCCAAATGATAATTTCATTAGACCGTTCCTGCAATTAATAAGGGCATTAGCTGTAGCAAGAAAAAGTCTACCTAAAATAAGCGGAATTTTGGACTCAATGTTAACTACAGACTGGGTGTCTAAAATTAGGAAGTCAACGGGGTAGTAGAATTTATCAATTTGAACTAAGACATCCTCAACTACTCCCCGTGGTGTTCTAATGGATCGGTCAGCTAACTGTAAAGCTACTGATGTAGGATTAATCTCGCCAAGCCCTAACTGCATATAAATCGAATATGGCATGAGATTAACACTAGCACCTAAATCTAATAATGCTTGACCAAACTCATGGGTGCCAATGTGGCAGGTTATGGTAGGGCATCCCGGATCTTTATACTTTGGCGAAGTCCTCTGTGCAATTACTGCACTTGCCTGCTCTGTCAAGAATGCAGTCTTTTTCATATTATGATTCTTCTGCATGGTGCATAGGTCCTTTAAAATCTTAGCGTATGTGGGAACTTGTTTGATCACATGCAACAACGGAAGGTTGATCTTTACTTACTTAAGATGTTCTAGGATCTCACTGTTTGGGTCTGCAGCTCTGGTAGTGGGCCTAAGGGCTTGAGGAAATGGTACTTTAACCTGGTAAGGTGGCTCTGGATCTTCCTCTGGGGTTTTGGTATCAATATCTTTAGGGTCTCCTACAGTTTTGGGAGTATCATGTATCTCTACCTCTTTTCCACTTCTAGTGAATATAGCATTAACACTATTTACATTGGTTGCTTCGTGATTAGCCTGTGTCATATGTTGGCCTTGTGGATTTGGCTGAGCCTGAGATGGGAATTTTCCTTGTTCATGCACACTCAAGACATTAGTTAACTTAGAGGTATGACTCTTAATCTCCCTATTATCTTCAGCTACTTGAGCTATCAATGACTCAAAACTTTGATTTGTTTTATTCTGGGCTTCCACGAATGCTTGCACTGTATCCTCTAAGAATTTCTAGGAACGGTAGGTGTGTGATACTGAGGGGCACTATAACCTTTAGGTGGTGATGTCTAACTCAGCTGATGAGACTTATGCTTCCAACTAAGGTTGGGATGGTTCCTCCAACTAGGATTATAGGTGTCTGGGTATATGTGTGTGAGGCTTCTGATACGTCCCTAATGCATGACATTGTTCTTCATATGTTCCTCTCATCTCACCATATACAGGATACTCTTGAGATTCTAGTGGGGCTACTGAATGCATTGTCTTGCTGTCTTTGGCTATTAAGGCTCCTATCTGTGTAGTTAACAGCTCAACTTGTGTCTTAAGGATAGCCTCTTCCCTAAAGTGTTGTAGGCTTCTGCTAGAAGAAATATGTGTCCTATCAGTGTTATCTACGGCATTGGGTCCAGTCCAAGTGTGAGATTTCTTAGCTAGGTCATCTAAATACTCGAGCGCCTCATCAGGGTCCTTTTGGATAAAATCACCATTTCACATTGTCTCAATGAATTGGCGCTCCCTAGGGGTCAGTCTATCATAGAAATAAATTACTAAACGCCAACTCTCATATCCATGGTGAGGACAACTAGCTAACAACTCTTTATACCGCTCTCATGTTTAATAAAGGGTCTCACTGTCTCTCTGGGAGAAGGTGGAGATTTTTCTTTTCAGGGCATCTGTCTTATGGTGTGGGAAATATTTGTCGAAAAATGTCTGGGTCATCTCGCCCCACGATCCTATTGACCTGGGTCTTAAAGAATACAACCAGCTCTTAGCTCTATCCTTAAGGGCAAAGGAAAAAAACTTAAGTCTAATTGTGTCAGTGGTTCCAAACCGGTCATGGAAGGTTGCTACTACCTCTTCAAATTCCCTAATGTGCACGAAAGGATTCTCGCTCTCTAAACTGTGAAAAGTTGGAAGATATTGTATCATTCCAGGCCTAAAGTCTATATGTGGTGCATTAGGAGGAAACATGATGCACGAAGGTGTAGTTGTGTGAGTTGGGTGGCGGTACTCTTCAAGAGTCCTCCTAGGTGGTCTCTCGTATTCACTCATGTTATGTGCGCTAGACGCGAATGGTGTAGAAAAAGGATTTTCAAATATATTCTCAGAATCTGAGCTTTCATCCTCAGTCCTAACAAATCTACCAAATCTATCCCTACATCTAGACATGTAATTGAAGCTCAAATAATACGGGAAACAGGAAGAAAATAAAATAAGGAAAAAAAAGTATATAAATAAATAAAAGGAATAAACTAAAAATTAAAATTTAACTAAAACTAAAACAGAATAAAATAACTAAAATGAATACTAAAATAAAAGATTAGAAAAAATAAAAAGAACTAATTAAAAACTAAAAACTAAAATATTAAAAGAAAATAAATAAGCGAATAATAAATGAATAAAATAAATACTAATAATAAAAAAAATGGAACGAAGTTACCGCTTCGCTGTTGACTAGGCAAACCTGGTCATTTTGCTTGTAAACCGTCTCCCCGGCAACGGCGCCAAATTTTGATTACGCCTAAATATGAGTTGCGGTTATCGCAGTATAGCTGGGGCGTCGATTCCTCAGAGAGATGGTCACAATGAAACTAATTCACTCAATCAAGAACGTTTAGCAATAACTGAATTAAATAAAATATTAAATTGCGATGTAAATTAAAGATTACGAAAGCTTAAAAGATTTTATCAAAGGAGAGAAATAGCAAAGCGTCAGGGTCCCCTATTGTACCTATTACTTCTATTCTGTTATTGATTCGTTTTATTACGCAACTGAGGATTTCACGTCCCAAACCCACAATTGGAGGATATTCAATTCTACTCAAATTAAAGTTCTAAGGTAATTATTATTTTATCTTCTCTACGTTCACAACTCACAAGGTTATCGTTACAACCTATCCAACGACGATAATATACCCTCGGGCAATACTGTAGCAAAGGATGAACTCGCAAAACAACATTAACCAATCACAACCAATTTTACCAACAACACATAGAAAAAGCATGACTGAATCTATATGCCAATTAATAAAATAAGTTTTCAAATTAAAATACTCAAAAGAATAACGAGAAAAATAAGATAATAATTATATTAAACGATTAAAACCATCCACGAATCAAATAATAAAATAAGAGAATATAGTACAAGAGTTCACCCTTAGCTTTGCTTTAGAGGGTTAGTTCCGCATGCCGATGGAAGAAATAGCCGAGATGGATTGGAGAAACATAGAATGGATCATTATTTCTGGTCCCGGGATTACGCACGCCCTGTGCATGAAAATAATACACTGTGACTGTTCAACTTCCTTTTGACATGCGCAGCCCTCTGGTTCTCGGCTCTCTCTCCACTGCTTGCGTCTCTCTCCCACGCGTGGATGCTACTTCTTTGTTTTCTTCTACATCTTGCGCAGCAGCTCTTCACGCCCCACAGTCTTTGACGCAGCCTTTGTGCTTAAATAATAAACAATTTTTTAAACCTAATATGATTTGGCCCACGCGAGCTGCTCTCTCTCACTATCTTTTGTATTGATCCAGCCGACTCTTATTTATTGTAATAAATAAATATTGAATCCAATTTTATGGGCCCCACGTGTGGTCAACAATTGCAACCTATTCTCTCTTGGTCTCGGTCCCACCTTGCTTTCCACAAACAACTATTTTCCCTTTTTGCTTATTATTTTCTTTGGTCAAACTGCTTCTCACGTGATAAAACTCTCTCTATCCTCTCCAATTACTTCACGCCACTTCTTCTTTATTTTTGGAAATTATTCTTTTATTTTGTCTTCAATTGTGGCTCCATGTTGCATCCTGCAAAATAAACAAGAAATCGGTAAAATAATTTAAATGATTAGATATTTCTTAAATTAATATTAAGGTAAAAATTATTTTAAAAAAATATTATATAAAATTTAATATTGAACACTATCTAAATTAATATAATGATAAAAATATATAATAAAATACGAAATATATAACTAAATACTGAACAATAAACCCGAATAAGCGATGTTTCAAAGTACGTTTTCACGCACTTATCAATTTCTTTCTTCACAACCTCCTTCATGATTGGATTGAGTCTCTGTTGATGCTCCACTGTGGGTTTGTACTCGTCATTCATCAGGATTTTGTACATACAAAATGATGGACTAATACCTCATATCCCAAGGCGATTTCATGAGTTAATTTCTAAACTCGATAATGCTTCACTTTCACCGGCTTGAGTTTGAGATGAGTGTTAAGAAAATAAATTAATATAGAATAATATCTCCCTATTAAGGAAAATAATATTTCCTTATTATTGGAAGAATCTCTCAAATTTTGATTCTCCTTATTACGATAGATAACATATTTGTATGATTTCTTTCTTATTTTATTTTTTTTGTATTACCCATATAAAGATCATTACAATATAATTATCATTCATATAAAAATATAAAACTTATTCAACTCTAACTTGATAGTAAGATCTTCTGACAACAATACAATATGTTCCATAGCTGATTCTGTAGGAGTTTGTATAGAAATAGTGGGAGAGTCCCACATCTAAAATGTATAAGGAAGATGAAAGGTTTATAAGTGTTTTCTAAACACTTATATTAAATTGGAAAAAACAAGTGGGCTTGGGCTTGGGCTTGGGCTTGGGCTTGATTGATATGTGTGGTTGGAATAACAATTAATATATTTAATATATATTAATTATTCAAATATTGGCCTTGGGCCTTGTGGCTCTCGGGCTCTTGTGACATTGAATAAATGTCTTCTTTTTAGAAAAATAATTTTTGATTTTAATTTCATTTAAAATAGAAGGGTTATGTCTAGTCTACATACCTCTTCATATTTTAACTGAAAATTAGAAAAAAACGTTTGGAAATAAACCACCTTATCTTTTTCCATTCTTCATATATAAAAGATAGAAGGCAGACTTGGAAAAGATACACAGAACTCATATTTGATTAAAAAAAAAAGTCTCTACATATAAAGTTGTTGATCCTGAAAACGAACATCAAGTAGATTCGTCAGGGGTCGAATTATCAAGTGCAGATATCCGACTCACGGATTGTTGAATTCTGGTGGCAGACGTCTAACGAACTACAAACACAAGTGTAGGGGCGAAGTTCTGCTATAAGACATAGCCTCATACGCTAGCCTCAATCTAGTCAGTGTATTTATTGTTTTATTTCTTGTTTTGTAAGTTAATGTTTCTGATTTGTATTTTATTTGTAAGTTACGTTTTAATAAAAATAATTGAATTCGTTGATTGTTCTCTAACAGATTCAACAAAACAAAGTATGTGTGTGTTTGCACAATTTTTATGTGTGAAGAAAGAAAAGTGTGTAAGGTTCAAACCTCCTGAGACAAAGTCCCAGCAAGGAGTGTTTGATTAAGTGAATAAGCCTCCAAGGGGCGCAAGCACACAAATTACAGTCCTAAGATTACAATATAAGAAATGAAAAATAAAAATATGCTCATTTGAGTCTTCATTTGATCGGGGCCTTTCTCTCTTGATGTAGGTGAGCTTTTATAGTGAAGCTCGTTAACCGTTTTAGGCAGTTCCAGTATCTCCCTGCAGTTGCTAGATCGTGTCTGTAACCGCTGAGCTGCGTGTTTCAACTGCTTGGTTGTGGAGGGAAAACCGTCCAACTGCTGCGATCGTGGAAGCAACTGCATCATGCGTCTTCGTCCTAACCTCTAGTTCGGTCGTCCCAAGCCCTTTGTCGCTCTTCGCTCCATCGCCCTTCTTCCCTTCGTTCTTTCTTTCGTCCCAGGGCGATTTCGTCCTATGGTGGGGGTTTTCATCTTTCAACAATTGTCCCCCAAATTTACCTTGATTGAACCGGAGGTGAAGATCGAGGTGAATTTCCTATCGAAAAAGATGAAAAGGCGTATTGATTGGAATGATGAAAACTTGTACGGTCATTCCTTTTCACCTTCGATCAGCCTATCACTCGGCCAATCCCTCAGTCCAGTGAAACTGTGGAGTGAATTTTCGGTCGGAGAAGACGAAAAGGCGTATACATTGGAGTGATAGAAACTTTTATGATCATCCCTTTTTGCCCTCGACCAGTCCATCACTCGGCCAATCCCTCAGTCTAGAGAATCTGTGGCACCAGGTTAGCAGCACGCTCTGCGTAGAGAAGTTCAGACCGACTGTTGTCAACGAGTGTAACCCATTCACAAACGGGAGGTGCAGTACCTTCCACAAAGAGGACTCCGGACAATTGTCGCTAACGGACGCAGCCCATCCACAACCTTACATTCTATTTCACACCTTATGTCGTATGGATGGCCGTCAGCGAGTCTTCTTACATTCCATTTCACACCTTACTAAAGGGAAGTTTCCACTTCTAGTGGCCTATGTTTCATGCAGATCTTCTCCTTTTTCCAACTCTGTTCTGCTTCTCCTGATCTTTTTTTCTCATTTTCAGGACTCTGTTTGGCTATGGCGAGTCTAGTTATGATGGCTTAAGTAAGGTCGGCCCTTAAAAAAGTGGTTGGGAGACCTTGCAAATTGCCCTTTCACCTTCCTCTTTCGGAAGAGGACGAATCAGGTCTTCGCATATGGCGCAGGTTTTTGTGCAGCCGTGACCTGATTCATGACATCATGACTGGGGCCAATGGCAAGGCCAGAGGGGAGGTGTATTCGCCCAACTTCGTTGCCCGTCAATTTGGCCTCGTCTAAGGGTGGCCTCTTACTTTCTTTCATACACGCTCTTTGTCATCAGATGACCGGCATAATCACACGCGTATAACGCAAGCGCACGTATCGTTCAAGTAGTATAAAAATATCGATCCCACGAGGACTTAATTCCTACTATCGTTACTAATTATTGAATCTATTTATTTACAGGTATCTAACTGTAGGGAGAAGAGAATTGATTGTTTTGGTTGGTTGAATGTGGAATTGCTTAATTAAAATAAAAATAAAATAAACAAAAGAAAATACTAAGGAAAAATTACAAAAGGCTCAAAGATCTAGGGTTGTGAATCATTCTAATATCTTTTAAAAGATGAGGTGATTATTTTATGTTTGTGTAATAAATCGGTTTACTAACCTGGATCACTAAATTATGCGAAAGCCTCTGGTGATGGTCAGACGCAAATACCCAGTTTAACCCAATTCAACCATATATCTATGTCAACCAATTTATCTGGATTCATTAAGTTTAAGTTCCAATTATGGCTACCCCCGCCCGACAGGTATATGTCTATCCTGTAAGGAAATCTATTAAAGGGTTATCTATCCTCAAGGAAGATCGTGGGCTATTAAGTCTAAGGCTGAAACCTAAAATCCCTATGTCTAGTTCATTTTAGATTTACCATATCAATCTTATTGGTGATCAGACAACAAGAAGCATTAAGCTTAAAACTTAATAAGTAAACCTTTAAATTACCCAAACTATAAAATAACCCCTTATAAACCGGTGATATTAGAATTCATCACAACACCAGATAACTAACACATAACTAGGGCTAGTAAATACTTAAAAGTAAAAGACATAAAGTAACAACTTAAAAGTAAAAGACATAAAGTAAAAGCTGAAAAGTAAAATAAAATAAAATACTAAGGTAAAAGGATCAACTTTTACTATTTAATATTTAGATATCTCCCTTAATATAATATATTAACTTGTGATTATTTTCCCAACCAGCCATATAGGCGGTAACCTGATTAAGTCAAATTAAGTCCAATCAGCCATAAAGGCGGAACCAAAATAAACCAGCCATATAGGCGGTAAGAAAATTTAATTACCAACCGATCAATCTGGCGGTATCCTTGATTAGTCAGGTTTAAACCAGATTAAAATTAAATTACCAACCGACCGATATAGCGGTATCCTTATTAAGTCAATATATTAAATAATGAATATATTATTTTTAAGGGAGATTAATCTAAATAGTAACAGTAAAATAATTACCTTTCACCTTAGCTGGAGAATTTATCTCCTCGTGATAAATAGTAAAAACTGTAAAAAGTAAGAAAATAAATTACTATTATTACAGAACGTAATTTAAAATTATTTACAAAACTAAAAATTAAAAGAAACTAGAGAGAGAAACTCTCTCTTTACATCAAAGATATGAGAGAGAGTGGTACTTCAGAAACTGAAATTTGAAGCTCAATTTATAGGCATCGGCAAGCCTCGGGCGTAGCGACGAGGAAGTCCTTGGCGTCGCGCGCTGGAACAGTGCCACGTGTCACGCGCTGATTGGTCGGCTTCAGATTCTTATCCGATGACGTGGAACTATTCATGATGACTCAATAATTATGATGATGTCAATGATGACATCATGATGATTTGACGGTGATGTCATGATGATGTGGCGGTGGTGATTTTTGGCACCGTAAGATGATGACACGTGGCACGGCTCACATTAGTAGATCGGCTGTGATGTTGACACGCGGCATGACGTATTTTAGCAAGCCAATTTCTCAGATTTTGACTCGTGTCCAGGCGCACGTTAGTAAGGAGTCGGTGCACGTTAGGTGTCGCGACGCCAAGGGCTTGGGCATCGCGACGCCCAAAATGACCAAAATGTCATTTTTGCCAATTTTCACTGTTTTGCTCCAAATCACCTCCAGAATGTTTTGAAACTTTATTTATCTACAAAATAACACAAAACACATCAAAATATTCACAAAACTCAAGAAACGATACAAAATATTAGGTTAAATGAGTGGGAAATGGTGATAGATTTACCACTCATCATCAGACCGTTTTAAGGTCTTTTCTGTTTCTGAAGTTGAGGACTCCTTGGTGGAGACTCGGTCTTTGATGTCTTCTTTTTTCATAGCTCCTTTTGCTCTTTGTACATCTGTTCATCCTTTCTTTGATCATTTCTGGCCGCCGGCCCGTGAACGATTTTTCTCTTTACCTTCTGCGAGAGCATTCTCTTCTATTCCATTGTCCCCCAAGTCTTCTGAGCCGTTGGGGTCGAAGAAGGCAGCTGAGGTGTCTAAGACCAAGAGGATAAAGCTTGTTAAAAGGAAGCAGCCTTCTCCCTGCCGTAGCTCCGATTCGGACGTTCCGCTCGTCTGTCGCTCTAAGGTATGAGTTTGAGACCCGCTTCCTTTTGCATTCTTTTGTACATAAAGGTTTGATGTATCCTGATGTCGCAACTGTGTATTTTAGTGCAGACGTGTATTTTGGTGCAGACGCTTAGAATTTAGTCGCCTTCCGTAGTGCCTGAAACGGCGCGAATTCCGGAGGCAGAAGCTCCTGTAGGCGGAGGCGAGAGAGTGGGACCTGCAGGAACGTTAGTCGTTCAATTTCCCTCTGATGAGGATGAAGCGGCCGAAGGTCCTGTCATGGAGCAATTTCCAGGAGAGGGCGGTGCAATCGGAGCCGACCCCAAGGTATAGAGCCATAGGTTGAATCTGGCTGTTCGGGTCCAAGAGTTGAGGAAATTCCTGGTGATCATCCTCTATTTGAGCGCTTCTCTTCAAATGGTTCTGTACCAATCGTGCAGGATCCGGATGATGAGGCTGAAGTGCCAGAGCCTATTTGGCCGACTGGGTCTCTTTGACATCACCTTAAGCAGCTTTACCCCCTAGTACGCAGGATGTCTGCCGCATGATTTAGAGGGAGTTATAGGGACGTGGACGACCTTTATAGTTTGGCCGAATTGGAGTCATTAGAGGAGGCTCGGTCTATGTACAAAAATGACGTACTTCATCGCATTTACGAAGAAGATGAAATCATTTATATTTCTGATTCATCCGACTCTGATTCTCTTGCAGATGCTCAGCCGACTACTACGCCACAACACTCAAAGCTAAAAGTAGTTTCTCCAAGCACTTCTGTGCGTCAGGCTTTGACCTTAGCACAGCCGTCGCCTTCGGCTCCTCCACCTTCTCCTCCTCAACTGGAGTTTCTTGAGCCTGAACAGCTGTCGTCTTCGGCTCTCATGATTGCTTCTTCCGCAGCTCCTGCTCCAACAGTCCAAGTGCCAGCCGCTTCTGAACAATCATCGCCCCCTTAGGCTGAGTTTCCTATTTTGCTACCAAATTCTCCTGCTCGGCCGTCTCCTCTTCAGGCCGCACAGTCGCTGGTTCTTGTCCCCCAGCATCCATCATCCCCAGGTCCTTCATCTCAGCAAGAACTAGCGCAGCCATAAGCTGAGACATTTGAGGCACTGGTGGATCAGCCTTCCAGTTCTGGTTCTGGGGTGGTAAGTTCTTTTCCCCTTTCCTTTAGCTCATGGTTTTGGCTCATTTTACTAATTCCTTCTTTCTGTGCAGGCATTCGACCCATTGTTGCAATCGGTCCAGAATATTTTGGACCACTTTGGACGATTGTCCTCTGCTTATTTTCGGCCTCATTCGCCTTCAGTCAACACCAGTACAGACCTGGAGGGCCTTCGGGAGATCCTCGGTCAATACACTTCATTTGCTGCACTGGAGGTTAGCCAGGCCGCTCTGCCAGATAACGTCATTCAATTGGATAAAAACTCTTCTGAACTAAGCCGGCTACTGGCCCTCTCTGCCTTGCCAATATCTGTTGATGATCGGCTTTTCCTCCAAGAAATATAAAATGGCATAGCAACCTTTCTCTCTCGGTATCGTAATGTGCACAGCCAGAAGGTTGGGCTTCGCTCTTCTGAGATGAGGAAGGAAATGCTTCGTGGCTCTCTCGACGCCCTTCATCAGGCCCTGAGGGAGACTACAGAAGAAATGGTGACCGAGGAATCGGTCTTCCAGGACCTGGAGCGACAGTTACAAGAGATTCAGCGTCTTATTGAATAAAGCCGAATGAGGAAAGAGGCTAAGAGGAGGACCCTCGCTACTCAAGTAACAGAGATGGACAAGTCCATGGCAGAGTATGAAGGTTTGACAAGAGCCTGGCCGATTTGGATGTAATGGGTTTGGAAATACAGGACAAATGGCGCATGAGGAGAGAGACGCTTTTGGCCATTAAGGAGCTGCCGAGGATTTTCGGCGATCTTCGGGCCAAAAGTAATAATTTTTGTAAGACGTTATATCGTCTATTCCTTGTATTCTTAGGACGTTTTCGTCCATGATTAATGAGAACTTATCATTATTTCAGTGCATTTTGTACGTTTTCGTGCTCCTACAATGAGGGCACATATTTCTTTAAGTATTTACCGTTTATCACTCTTGCATGAACTCTTCCGTTTAAGTCTTGTAGATGATAGGCTCCATTTGGAAACAAATTTTTTACCATGAATGGGCCTTCCCAATTGGGCGACCATTTTCCATACGTCAGGTCCTTAGAACCAAGTGGCAATATAGTTTTTCATACTAATTCGCCATCCCTGAACAATTTAGCCATTACTTTGAGATTATATTCCTTGGCTATTTTTTCTTTTGTGATTCTAGATGATTTAACACATCACATTTGATGTCATCCAATTCCAACAAGTTTTGGATCATTGCTTCGTCGTAGTCTTCAATTGTCAGCTTTTCTTGCAGCATCACCCTTGTGGACTCAATATTCATTTCTACTGGAAGCACAGTCTCTTGACCATACACTAATTGAAACGGCGTCACTGAAGTACTTGTTCGCTGCGACGTCCTATAGGGCTATAGAGCCCAACTCCCAGGCATCTCATTGTAGTCCCATGCAAAACAATCTTTGTATTCTCGCAATAAAAAAATTAGCTTTTCGCGTACCTAGGACTCCAGTTCCTTGCTGACGTAAGTTATGCGTATATCATGCTCGCTCCCCAGATTTACCTCGTCCAAAGCATCTTTTCCTCTTGAGATGTTTGTCTTGCGTCGTCCATTCATGGCGTATTCTTCTTCTTCCATTGATTCTCCTCCTTCCATCAAGCAGTCCACTCCACAGAGTTTTTTTATCTTGTCATCCGTTTGGTGTACCAGCAGTTTGCCCCTTAAGGCCGAAATGGCGTCCTGTGCTTCGTCCTCATTTCTTCGCTCCGTTACATAGGCCATTAAATTTTCCTTGGAGGCCGCAAGGGAGGCTTACTCCTTATCCTGCATGCTCTTCATTTAAACTACTGTGTGTCGGCTCCCCAAAGACCACTGTAGTTGGTCTCGTCTGTGCGAACAAATCATTTAGCAGCCCCGTGGGGTACGGCTCGTCATTCTGAGCCACAATGGTCAGGCTTTCCCCTTCATTCAGAACTCTGGTCGACCTATAGTTCCCTTCGTACATGAAGTACTCGGCTGAATTTGTCTCTACAGCGAAAGGCTTGTTGTCGGCATGCACTATCTCTACCTCGTCCATTTGGTTCCAGAAAATGAGGCATTGATGAAGGGATGACGGGATGCATCGACTGCCGTGTATCCATTCTCGTCCTATGAGCATATTGTATGTAGTGGCCTATCTATGACGAAAAATACTATTGTTTTCGTAGTACTTCCCACTTACAGGTCCAATGGAATAACCCTTTTTGCCGTCGTCGCCCCTCCATTAAAGCTGGTAAGCACCACTTCTGTAGGGAGGAGGTCTTCTTCTGACTTCGCCAAACGTCCTAGCATCCTAACTGGTATTTCATTGATGGCCGCCCCATTATCAATCAACATTTTGGTGATAGGTATCCCATTAGTCTTTGCCTTTACGTACAACGGCCGCAGATGCTTTGTCATTTGTGATGGTGGCTTTGGGAATATCACATTCCCTGATAGGCCTATCTCCATTGCTTGATCGTCCTCATTGTTTGCTTGAGAAGTTTCTTCTTCCATGTCCCATCCAGAAGGTGGTAATGTGGCTAGTGTATCATGAGAGACGTGACTGATGGCCAATCTCCGTTTTTCGGCTCTAGTGATGGCCCGTTTTATCTTAGGTGTCCCATACAAAATGAGGAATGGATATCGTCCCAAATCCTCTCCCAGTGTCCCGACTGCAGGATTGCCGGCCTCGTATAACTCTTTGAAAAGCCGATTCTGTGAAATTCCCCTTCTTCTTGCTTCGGTTCTGATGTCGATCTCTTCTTCTATGTCTGTCATCTCCTCATCTTAAGCTTTCTTGTCTGCAGCTTCTCTGTCTGTGATCGATAGAGCTGCAAATTCGGTCTTGTCACCCTCATAAACATCCTCGTTTGTTCCAACTTCCTCATTGTTATCCCTCTTGAACTTTCCGAGCAACAAGTAATGGTTGGCCACAACTGGTGGCATACTGCCGAATTGAATGACGATAGGCGATTCTTCATCGTCTGTTTCATCCTGCTTTCACCTGTCGATCTTAGTGCATTCCTCGTAACTCGTCACTGTTCCTTCTTTGCTGTCACCCTTTTTTTTGTTTGCTTCTGATTTCTCCGTGACGCGAGGGCTACGGCCCATGGTGGCCCTTGCTTCACCTTATCGGTGCATCAAACGACCATAGTTTCTTTAGTGTCGCCTTAACTGCATCCTCGTCATTTCGTCCACAGGGGGATAGTTCCTACCTGGCTGCCGTCTCGAATGTGGCTTTTGGTACGAATGCCAAACATTGGGCCGATGAATCTTCGGCCTGAACGTCCTTATATTTTGGACGAAATTTGAGTTCCACCCATAGAACCTTGGGGCGAAGATCCACGGCTACCATGATGATGACTCTCTCTTTACAGGCCTTTCACAAGTGTCTTCTAACTCTTTCATCCATTCCATATTGTTCTTGCATCGAATAAAAATATTATGCCGAACTCCATGCTCTGACGGTGCCTTAATCCTTTACAGAATGCTTGGACGATGACGGTGTTGTCCTTCGTCTAGAACCAATTTAACTTTCGGCATATTCATCTTGGCATGGTCTGGGTTGATCATGTTCAACTCCACCGATTTTGGAAAAGGGTTGTTGTCCACTACCATCTTTTTCTCGAACGTAATTCGTCCAGATTCTATGGCATCGATTTGCTCGGCTGTTGGCAACGTGTGTCGATCGCTCAAGCTAATTTGCTTGTCCTTATATAACTGGTCAAATATGGCATCGACTTTAGTAATATTAAAAAAGAAGTTCCTGCTCTTTTTATCGTTCTTTTCACTGGCTTGAGGTTCCGCCCACTTCTTGCAAATGTAAGGCTTCCCTTTAACCAATTCGGCCAGACATAAATCGGCCGACTCGGTGTTCACTTCGCCCATTTCGTAATCGATGTTTCTATAATATATCCTTTTGCTCGAATTTTTCATTTGCTCATCTTCCCATAATAATCGCTCATAACGCACCACACTAGTGGTAAGCAGGGGAAGGTCCCAAAACTCGCGATCCTGAAACTTATTTTTTAGATCGAGATTTAAGCAACCTTGAGTGATCCTCACAAATTCTTTTTCGGGCAAAGGCACGTAACATCGGCCTCGGGCTACCTTAAACCATTGTAAAAATATCTCGGCCCACTCTCATGGCAATTGTCTTAGGTTTGCCAAATCGGCTAAGACCACTTCAGATTCGGCCTTGTAAAATTAGGCATGGAACAATTGTTCCATTTGCTGCCAACTTTCTACCGAGTTGGCCAGCAGACTGACGTACCAGGAGAAAGCTACTCATGACAATGAGCCATGAAATAACCTCAGTTTGTGGAAATCATTGACTTCCCCACACTGAAGGGTAAATCGTCCTATGTGTTCCATGGTAGAAACCTCCCCAGACCCCGTAAAGAGGGAAAAATCTGGTATCTTATAGTTTCTAGGCCATGGATAAGCCACATCGATCCAATCAGGATACGGCTTCCGATATCTTGGCCGAATTGACCGTATGCCTAGACCGAATTGGTTTTGAAGGATTTCGATCATTTGCTCCCTTAGCATATCGTTGCCATTAAATGGCACAGCTATGGGCGGTGGTTGCGGCCCTCTCGAAAGTGGGACATAATCATGATTATGCCCCTGAGAAGCCTAGACACCCTGAGGCAACACCACTTCATGTTGTGCCATATTTGGCCCTTGGTGCATATTTGACCCTAATTGTGGGCCATTCCCTCCAAGGCTTATTCCTCCCCCGAGAACCGTAGGGATGTTGGTCCCTTGTGGAGGAACATTACAAGGACCAGCCTCCTGACTGCTTGCCGCGGGGAGGGGCGTAGTCCACTGCAGTGCCGTCCCGCCGTTTACACATTTGGCCATTAATTCATTCAACGAGCTTAGATGTTTAGCCATGTTTTCATAATGCGAATTGCTAGTTGATACGAATTTATCTATGACATACACATTTTGAAGCCTAACCTGTTCGACAACATCCTGTGTGAATTCACCGAACAATGCGCGTACCGCGTTAGGGCTGAGCTATCTCATAGGTTCGTACCGACTAGCATCTGCCATACCCTCGAAATGACTTACTACGGTTGGAACGTTGGGCTGGTTGGTTTTCTCCAGTCCTCCTTCTTCCGCAGTTGAGCTAGTTTGAACGTTTATTTTCGGAGGCATCTCCACTCTTTACACCAATTCTCCCACTGTGGTCGCCAAAAACTGTTTGCGCAATTTTTATGCGTGAAGAAAGAAAAGCCTGTAAGGTTCAAACCTTCTGAGACAAAGTCCCAGCAAGAGGTGTTTGATTAAGTGAATAAGCCTTCAAGGGGCGCAAGCACACAAATTACAGTCCTAAGATTACAATCTAAGAAATGAAAAATAAAAATATGTTCATTTGAGTCTTCATTTGATCGGGGCCTTTCTCTCTTGATGTAGGTGAGCTTTTATAGTGAAGCTCGTTAACCATTTTAGGCAGTTCCAGTATCTCCCTGCAGTTACTGGATCGTGCATGTAACTGTTGAGCTGCGTGTTTCAACTGCTTTGTTGTGGAGGGAAAATCGTCCAACTGCTGTGATCGTGGAAGCAACTGCATCATGCGTCTTCGTCCCAACCGCTAGTTCGGTCATCCCAAGCCCTTTGTCGCTCTTCGCTCCATCGCCCTTCTTCCCTTCATTCTTTCTTTCGTCCCAAGGAGATTTCGTCCTATGGTGGGGGTTTTCGTCTGTTAACAGTGTACCTCCATCCTCTGCACATAAACAAAGAAGCTACAAAACCCCAAGAGCCAATCACAAAACCAATTCCTATGCTCACACAAAACCTTTTCACTTCATGCTCATTTTCTTCTTTATCCCCTCCATTTTCATTGTCATGTTTCAGAGGACACATGGGAAGAGTATATCCACAAAGCTCATTACCCACAAAACAAGATGAATCAAAGCATTGTAAGTGAGTGCTTAAAGGAATTTCTCTGGTCCAATTGTTATAGGATAAGTTGATCAAGTGATTCGAAAATGAGAGACCTGAAATATTTTGTGGAATTTTAGCTGATAACTGGTTAGCAGAGAATTCAATTGATGCCAATATTGATTTCATAGCTCCAATACTCTTAGGAATCTTTCCTGTAAATGAATTTTGTGACAAATTCAATGACTGTAACGCTGCAAGATTTTCCAAGTAAAAGAAAACGAAAGACACTTGATTTAAAAAGAAGATGGACATGCTGTCTTTGCTCGACTTATGAAATGTATCATAAATGTAAAAATGTCATTTATTCTGACTTGTTGAAAATAAACTGTGTGGGATAGTCGGGGTTATATCTGTTTCGTTTAAGAGTGGTAATGGGTCGGGTCGGGTTCGGGTTTTGATAAGTCCGGCCCGAGTCCGGTAATTATTTTTTTTGCCGGGGTTTGGGAAAAGTCCGGCCCAAGCGTTTGCCGGACCAGGCTTGGCTTTATCCGACCCGATTTTTTATTAATAAAAAATTAAATATATTTTTAATTTATTATATAAATATTATATATATAGATATATATATAATTTATTATATATATAAATATATATAATATTTTTTTAAGCCATGGCCAGGTCGGGCCCGGGTTTAGGGCCTGAACCGAGCCTCTACTTCGCGGGTCCAGCCCGAGATTTTTTACTTCCGGGCCGGGCCAAACTGGACCAGACCTGAATTCTTTTACCATCCTTAACTTGTTTAAGTTCGGGTCGGATAATTTGATTATAGAGTTTCCAATATTTTAAAACAAATGTTTTTAGAGTGGGGATTTGTGGCACAATTCCAATGCACTTAATAAATATCATATTAATAATATATAACAATGTTCTTTCTCAATGGAATTAGCTTAAATGATTTATTACAGGAGGTATAAATAGATTAAAAAAATTTATAATTCGGGCTGAGCCATACTGTATTAAGTTTTTAAAATTTTCTCACACATATTTTATTAGTAATATAAAGTTTAGATTCAGATATATTAAATTATTATCTAATAACTACTGATTATAATATATAAAAACTAATACAAAACTCAACTATCTAAGTTCAAAAAACTGTAGAGTCCAGCTGCTATTGTAGAAGCCAGCTACTCCCAACCTCCAAGCCAGCTGCATGCACCATGCAACAAGATCCAAAACCACCGAAAGTTTGATGGAGATGGTAATGTGCCTCCAGTTTGCTGCCAACAAGTGCCAAAATCGTGTGGCACTGTAGTATACAGTTTTGGCACTATAAAAGGAGCCATCAAGCCTTAGTTTCAGTATCCTAAAGAAGAGAGAAATTGTATAGAGAGAGATTTGAGGTTTTTGTAAAGTTTTATTTGTAAACTTGAATTTTATTCTTGAGAGTAATAAAATACAATTCGGTTTTCCTCAAAACACTCCAAGAGTGATTGGTGAATCACTATAAGTGGTATCAGGAGCTTTGGTTCTTCATTGGGGTCGAAAAACCGAAGAACGGAGTTCGGTTCGGAAAATTCGAGTTCCGACAAAGTTGTCAAAAATTCATTTTGAGGGTACCATTAGCTAGTTCACGGAGAGAGGAGCACGGTGGTGTTTTTCGACGACCGAATCGACGTCCCAGCACGCCGCACGCGCCTCACAGAAGCTTCCCACGCTCCGCCACTCGTAGACACGCGCCTCACGCGCGAAGGAAGGTTGAAGACGATCCACATGGACTGCCACGTCATCGACACGTCAGACCCAGTCAGTACCACATCAGCGCCCAGGTAGAGGACACGTCATCCGCCACATCATCCGCCACGTCAGCGACACGTGTCTGCCACGTCAGCAAATCGGACCCACTTTGCCACGTCATCACTGCCATGTTAGCAGCCACGTCAGCACTGCGGTCCCACACTACCACATCAGTACTGCCACGTCAGCGCCACGCCAACAGCCTGGTAAATTTCACTTAGCCCCCTGAAGTTTTGAAATTTACATTTTTGCCCTTGAACATTTAGGAATTTACAAATCAGCCCCTGTGTCGGATTTAGACCAACGAAGTGTCTATTCCACCATTTTCGACGATTTCGGACGCAACGGTGACCTCATATTTGTGAAATTCAGCCCCAATTTTAATCTATTTTCATTTTAAACTTTAAAACTTAAAATGGAAATGGAGGATACTCATTCTGGTGCAATGATTAAATTGGCTGCCACTAATTACTCCATCTGGAGACCTAGGATGATATATTTTTTTACATTGTAAAGATCTATTTGATGTCATCGAGTTGAATGAGAGAAACCAGAGTATGTTAAGGGGTATGAATGGAATAAACTCAACAACAGAACTTTGGGTCAGATTAGGCAGTGGATCAGTCACAGTGTCTTCCACCACGTAGCATAGGACATAGATGCTTATGAAGTGTGGAGGAAATTGGAAGACATGTTCCAGGCTAAAATAGCTCGGAACAAAGCCTTAATCATGAGGCGCTTGGTGAACTTGAAGCTATGGAGTGGAACTTCCGTTGCAGAACACACCAACGAGTTCCAAAGCCTGGTGAACCAGTTATCTGCAGTAGACATGCAACTGGCAGACGAAATTCAAGCCCTCTTGCTACTCAGTTCTCTTCCAGATAGCTGGGAGACTCTGGTGGTTACTCTCAGCAATTCAGCTCTAGGAGGCAAACTTACCATGCCTATGGTAAAGGATTCCCTGTCAAATGAAGAAGCCAGAAGAAAAGATATGGGCTCAGATCAAACAGAAGCCCTTATCTCGGAGCAACGAGGAAGACATAGTAGAAACATCAAGGTGGGAGAAGAGGCAGAAGCAAAAGCAAGGCAGATCCAAGGACAGGAAAAAGACATACAAGTGCTTCCACTGTGGCATAGAAGGCCACTTGAAGAAAAATTACCGAAAACTGCAACGGGAGCAGAGACAAGGCAATAATCAGCCAAAGAAGAATTATGCGGAGACACTAGTAGTTACTACGGTGGATGTAGCTATATGCTCCGGCTAGGAAGAAGCATGCCTTCACACAACAGCTCAGGATGTCGAGTGGGTGGTAGATACTGTAGCATCCTATCACGTCACTCCTCACAAGGATTTCTTCACAACATACAAAGCATGAGACTTTGGAGTAGTGAAGATGGGGAACACTAGTTCTTCTCAGATAGTGGGAATTGGCAAAATACAGTTGCGGACAAATGCAAGGTATACAATAACCCTGAAGGAGGTAAGACATGTTCTAGAAATTCGGCTCAACTTACTCTCGGGGGTAGCCCTTGACAAACAGGATTATGCTAGCCACTTCAGCAACAACACTTGGAGGATGATAAAGGGTGCCATGGTCATCGCCCGAGGACACATCTGTGGAACCTTATACAAGACACATGTGAAGATCTGTGCAGAAAGCCTCATTGTAGCTGAACGGGAGGCTTCCCAGAATCTGTGGCACCAGAGACTCGGTCACATGAGTGAAAGGGGATTGTCTACCTTGACAAAGAATGATCTAATCACTGTCTCCAAAAATACTGCTCTGGATCCTTGCAATCACTGTCTATTCGGTAAGCAACACAGAGTCTCTTTCAATTCCTCTTCTACAAAGAAATCAAAGTTACTCAGTCTAGTGTACTCTGATGTATGTGGTCCCTTAGAGGTAAACTCACTAGGCAGTAATAAATATTTTTCGACTTTATTGATGATGCTTCTCGGAAAGTATGGGTGTATTTTATGAAATCAAAGGATCAGGTCCTGGACTATTTCAAACTGTTCCATGCCATGGTCGAGCGTGAAACAGGGAAGAAACTGAAGTGCCTTCATACAGACAATGGATGCGAATACACTTCCAGGGAGTTCGATGCCTACTGTGAAATCCACGGCATTCGACATGAGAGGACTGTTCCACGCACCCCACAACACAATGGTGTCGCTGAAAGGATGAACCGCACCATAATGGAGAAAGTCAGAAGCATGATCAGTATGGCTAAGCTGCCAAAGCCATTCTGGGGAGAAGCTGTTCGTGCTGCCTACTACCGGATCAACAGATCACCATCTGTACCATTGAACTTCGAGATTCCGGAGAAAGTGTGGTCTGGTAAAAATCCCTCATATTCTCACCTCAGAATATTTAGATGTTTAGCATTTGCACATGTATCCAAGGAGCTCAGGCAGAAGCTCGATGCAAGGACTACTACATGCATCTTCATAGGCGATGGAGATGAAGAATTTGGATATAGACTATGAGACCCGAAGGAAATGAAGGTCATCAGAAGCAGGGATGTAATGTTTCTTGAGGACCAGACAATAGAAGACATTGAAAAGCCCAAGATGTCTTCTAAAACCAGTGCCGACAATGCCGATGCAAATCCAGACACAACCCCAGCACCAACACCAGTAGCCACAATGATGATGGGGTGCAAGACATACCAGAAGCAGAACTGGATGAGGAATGAGGTGTTGAGCAGGGGGAGCTACAACCTGCTCCATCAGAGGCTTCAGGATCATCCACAGATCCGGATTACAACATACAGCCTGAACCTCCGGTACGAAGATCCGAGAGAGGCCGGATTCCATCAGTAAGATACTCAGGATCAGAATATATTCTGCTTACCGATGAGGGGGAGCCATAAACCTTTAACGAAGAGGTATCTCATAAAGGCAAAGACAAATGGCTGCACGCAATGCAGGATGGGATGGAATCTCTGCAGAAAAACAACACTTATGAGATAGTCAAGCTCCCACAAAGTGGTGAAACAAAAAGCTCGGCTAGTGGTTAAAGGATTCCTACAGAAAAAAGGGATTGACTTTGATGAGATCTTTTCACCGGTGGTAAAAATGGCTTCAATCCGAGTCATTCTAGGATTAGTAGCCAGATTGAACTTGAAGCTTGAACAGATGGTTGTAAAGACAACATTCTTCATGGTGATCTAAATGAAGAAATCTACATGGAGCAGCCATAAGGATTCAAGGTTTCAGGAAAATAAAACCTTGTTTGCAAGCTGAAAAAGAGCTTGTACGGACTCAAGCAAGCACCGAGGCAGTGGTACAAGAAGTTCGACTCATTCATGGTGGGTCAATGCTACAAAAGAACTGCAGCAGATCAGTGTGAATACATTCAGAGGTTTCCATATGGAAATTTCGTTGCTCTTCTACTGTATGTAGATGACATGTTGATTGTTGGACGAGAAGCAGCGAAGATCAGCCAACTGAAGAAGGAACTCTCCAAGGCTTTCGACATGAAAGACTTAGGACCAGCTCAACAGATTTTGGGAATGAAGATTGTTCATGACAGATAGAACAAGAAGTTTTGGCTTTCACAGGAGATGTATATTGAACGGGTAATCAGAAGGTTCGATATACAGAAAGCCAAACCAATCAGCGTTCCGCTAGCGCACCATTTCAAACTGAGCAAGAGTTCGTGCCCCTCATCCAAGAAAGAGATAGAGGAAATGTCAGCAATACCATATTCTTCAGCTGTTGGAAGCCTAATGTATGCAATGGTATGTACCAGGCCATATATTGCACATGCAGTGGGTGTAGTGAGCCGTTTTCTCTCTAACCCTAGAAAGCAACACTGAGAGGCAGTCAAACGGATTCTCAGATACCTCAAGGGTACAACGAAGTTTCGTCTGTGTTACGGGGGAGCTGATCCAATCTTGGAAGGCTATACAGATTCAGATATGGCGGGAGATCTTGATGGTAGGAAATCTACATCAGGATTCATCTACACATTTACAGGGGGAGCTGTGTCATGGCAGTCAAAATTGCAGAGGTGTATTATATTATCCACAACAGAAGCTGAGTACATCGCTATAGCTGAGGCATGAAAAGAAATATTGTGGCTAAAGCGGTTTCTCCAAGAGTTAGGGATCAAGCAGACATAATACAAGATATATTATGACAGTCAGAGTGTTCTAGACCTGAGAAAGAACTCAATGTATCATGCCCGGACGAAACACATTGACATTCGCTATCACTGGATACGCGAGGTGATGGATCAACAGTTGCTGAGACTAGTGAAGATCCATACAGATGAGAATCCAGCCGATATGTTAACAGATGTGGTTACTCGGGATAAGTTAGAGTTGTGCAGAGACATAGCCGGGATAGCTGTCAGATGATGATTGCTTCAGATGCAGCTGGAGGGGGAGAATTGTAGAGTCCAACTGCTATTGTAGAAGCCAGCTACTGCCAACCTCCAAGCCAACTGCATGCACCATGCAACAAGATCCAAAACCACCGAAAGTTTGATGGATATGGTAATGTGCCTCCAGTTTGCCGCGAACAAGTGCCAAAACCATGTGGCACTCTAGCACCGGTTTTGGCACTATAAAAAGAGCCCTCTAGCCTTAGTTTCAGTATCCCAAAGAAGAGAGAAATTGTATAGAGAAAGATTTGAGGTTTTTGTAAAGTTTTATTTGTAAACTTGAATTTTATTCTTGAGAGTAATAAAATACAATTCGATTTTCCTCAAAACACTCCGAGAGTGATCGGTGAATCACTATAAAAACTTGATAACCAGAATAATCTTCAAACAAAAATTCCAAGGTCATTTGAATGATTTGTAACTTGAAGTCAAATATTTTTAAGCTTCATCATCATGCCACGTAGCAGTTTCATATTAAAGTTATAAAATTAAATTAATAAATATATTAAATAAAAATACATATTATAGTTTTATAAAAATTCTATTATAATAAGAAAACATATTAGGCTATCTTATTTAATTAAAAAAACACTATTAAATTATCTACAATTAACCTAATCTCTATAATTAATTTTTTATTATTAAATTATATAATTAAAATATCTCTTCAATTTTTTTTATTAAATTATAAAATTAAAATAATAAATTATTAACATGAGAAACCTATATTAAAGTAAGAAACTTATTAATTTAATTAATTAATTAATATTTTAATTTATTATTATTAAATTATAAAGTAAAACAAATAAACTTATTATAATAAGAAAACATATTATAATCTCTCATTAAAATAAAAAACAATAAAAAAACTACATGATACTTAATCTCTACAATTAACCTCTATCTATAATTAATTTTTTATTATTAAATTATAAACTTAAAATATCTTTATAATTAATTTGGTGTTAAATAAAAATTTATTACAGTAAAAAATATATATTATAATTTTATAAGAATTGTATTATAATGAGAAAACATATTATACTATCCTATTACAATTATAAAAAAAAAACTCTATTAAATTAATAAATTTATTAAATAAGAACCATATTATAACAAGAAAACATATTATACTATCCAATTAATTTTTGAATAATATCACAGATAATCCAGTAAAGAATATATATATACATATACATACATACATATATATATATATATATATATAAGTTAAATATCTTTAAATATTCTCATTAAGTCACATGACACATAATGTTTACAATTAATTTTTTATTAACTATCGTAATAAGAAGACATATCATAATCTTCTATTAAAATAAAAAAATATATGTGACATCTAATCTTTACAGTTAATATTTTTATTATTAAATTATAAATTTAAAATAAAAATTATTAAATAAAAAACCTATTATAATATAAAAATATAATATCTTATTAAAAAAAATTAAATAGGTAGTAATCGCTCATAAAACCCAGCCAATTTTTTTAATTTCGATTATATTAATATTTTTTATTTTATTTTGAATTATTTTTATAAGTTTTTTATTTTATGATTTTTTTTTAATTATTTACTCTGTTTCAGAATGCAGATTCTGATTATTAGTTATTGGACAGTGAAATAGAAATATTATTTGAGAACTGAGAGACAAACGAATGAGACATAAATATTACATATAATTAAATTAATTATCTCATTTATACTATAAAACCAATAACATTTTAAGCATTTACAATATCAATATTTAAAATATATGTTGATCTCACACAAAATGCACGACAGGTATGGGTTGTTATTATTATTATTATTATTATTGTTGATGGCGGATTTTGGTCTCAGGGTAATACGAGAATATTACTCCCGAGGCAATCCTCCCTCAATAGTGAATTTGTTTGGTTATGGGGGAAACCAAAAGCAAATTTAGCAGAAGATAGATAATGCGCCAATCAACAAGGAGATTTAACGTGGTTCGGTGGATTTGGATCCAACCTACGTCCACGGACACAACAGAACAATACTTTTATTACCGAGATATGCTTCTCTGATATCTCTTGAGTTTAAAAGTCTTCACAATGAGATTGATATTCATTCTCTCTTCTCCCCGCTCTACACTCACTCTACCCTCCTATTTATAATGGTGAAGAAATCAGATTCCTATTTGTACAAGAATTCCCTTTTGGAGATGGTTTCCTTTTCCCATAAGGATTCCTAGTTAAAACTACTTTTTTTCCCATAAGGATTCCTAATCAAAACTACATTTACTTTCTTTATCCTACTAGGACTCTGACTTATCAATTTTCTTATGGAAGTAGGATAATTTATTATCTTATCCTGTATGAATATGATGACTCTTCTTCTGGAACACGTCTCTTCACATGGTCGGTCTTGACGTGGTCGGGTTGGCATTAATGCTGAAGAAGGGAATTACCCTTCTACCCTTGTCGTGTTGCTTAAATATTATAGTGCTTAAAAAACACCATCAACATCTATCCCCTAGTTCTCGGTAACAACGAGTTTGCGAGTTGATGCCGGGAACTATAAAAAAGATGGTGTGCTAATGAATCCGTCGGTGGTCAGTCCAGGAACCGTAGAGAAAAACGCCTTGGCTGCAAATCTGGTCCCTCCTGCTACCTTCATGTGCTCTGTTAACGAGGATCCCGATATCTACCCGTGGAGAAAATATTTTGCCCTTATGCTGATGACGATTGACTCGGTGGGACGTAACCCGACCCCAAGCTGAAGAAAGACTTGGCTCTGGGGGAATGTTACATCCCCAATCAAAAGAAGCCGACTCGGTGGGACGTAACCCGACCCCGAGCTGAAAGAAAGACTTGGCTCTGGGGGAATGTTACATCCTCAGTCAAAGAAGCTGACTCAATGGGATGTAACCCGACCCCGAGCTGAAAGAAAGACTTGGCTTTGGGGGAATATTACATCCCCAGTCCAAAGAAGCCGACTCGGTGGGACGTAACCCGACCCCGAGCTGAAAGAAAGACTTGGCTCTGGGGGAATATTACATCCCCAGTCCAAAGAAGCCGACTCGGTGGAACGTAACTCGACCCCGAGCTGAATAAACCATAAGGCCTCGACGGAACGAAATCCAGCCCCGAGCAGAAAGGAAACATCAATCCCGGCGGTACAAGAGCAGACCCGAGCTGGAAAGAAAACATCGGTCTCGGCGGTACAAGAGCAGACCCGAGCCGGAAAGAAAACATCGATCTCGGCGGTACAAGAGCAGACCCGAGCAGAAAAGAAACATCGATCTCGGCGGTACAAGAGCAGACCCGAGCCGGAAAGAAACATCGGTCTCGGCGGTACAAGAGCAGACCCGAGCCGGAAAGAAACATCGGTCCCGACGGTACAAGAGCAGACCCGAGCCGGAAAGAAAACGTCGGTCCCGACGGTACAAGAGCAGACCCGAGCCGGAAGGAAACGTCGGTCTCGGCGATACAAGAGCAGACCCGAGCCGGAAATAAACATCGGTCTCGGCGGTACAAGAGCAGACCCGAGCTGGATAGAAACATCGGTGTCGGCGGTACAAGAGCAGACCCGAGCCGGAAGTAAACATCGGTCTCGGCGGTACAAGAGCAGACCCGATCCGGAAAGAAAACATCGATCTCGGCGGTACAAGAGCAGACCCGAGCCGGAATGAAAACATCGGTCTCGGCGGTACAAGAGCAAACCCGAGCCGGAAAGAAACATCGGTCTCGGCGGTACAAGAGCAGACCCGAGCCGTAAAACATATATCAACAAAAATCATTGCGTGGGCCATAATAAACAAACATAATCAAATGTCAGCCTATGACAGAAGAGGTCTTTACTCACATTTTTGGGATCCGTTGCCTTTCTTGCAACTCTACAAGGGTCACTACAAGCAAGGCTTTTCTTAACACATCATTTCTGCATCTCAGCATTCCACGCATCCGACCGGATGACTTTCGCTATGAACTTTCGTCGGCCTCAAGAACCGAATGGTCTATGTACTCACTGAGATAGCCGTTTTTCACCAAGTCTTCCACCTGCTCCCGCAGGTCTCTGCACCTATTTGTGGCATGTCCCCTTACGTTATGGTAAATACAATAAGTCCTACTATTTCCCTCCTCAATTGAGAACCTCCTCAAATTAGGCTCGGCCAATAGGCCTTTATCCTGGATTTCCCGAACTATCTGGGCCAAAGGTTTTTTCAGGGGGGTGTATACTGTCCTCCCCGCAACACGGTTAACTTGGACAGATGACTTTATCTCTTGAACATGACTACTCGGAGGTGTCGGTCTGAGTTTCTTCTGCTCCGGGACTGGTCTCCTCAAATTTCTGATCGAATCCCACTGATTGTCTGACCTGAGTATCTTAGCCTTTCGGGTGTCTACTCCCCGGGCAATCTTTTTCTCTTCCTCTATTAAGATAAACTTCCTGGCCAACTCCAGGGCGGTGGCATAATCCGATACGTCTTGAATCCTTAGGTGGGTCTATAGATTTCCGATTTTCAGAGCTCCCTTCAAACTTTCCAAGGCCTCGAGAGACTCATATCCTCCGACTTCAAGCACCATATTGTGGTACCTCTCAATGAAATTTTTCAAGGGCTCGTCATCTCCCTGCTTCATAAGCCTCAACTCTCCGATTGTCTTCTTGGGGACGCATGCTCCTTTAAAGTGCCGAACGAACGACCTCTTGAGCTTTGAAGCTTCCGATGCTCCCCGAGGCCAGAATTCTGTACCATAGGATGGCGGGTCCACCCAAAGTTAGGGGGAACACTTTGCAGACGGCATCTCCTACCACTCCCTGGACTTCCATCAGCAGGACAAAGCTTTCGATATGGGATTTCGGGTCAGAGTGGCCTTCGTAAGGTGTCATGGTCGGCATGTTGAATCGCATCGGGAATTTTGCCGACCTTACTTCTTCCGTGAGGGGGATTCTTCCTCATCGTCCCGGTATCTCCTGTGTCAGTTTTGAGGTTTACTCCCCACTTGGCCATCTCTTTCCTTAACCAAGATCTCATATCGTTATCTGAGTTACCATGACATGCCGCCTCCTGCGGCCTTCTCCGTGTCCGTTTGCCCCGGTTGCGGCGTTCCTCATGCCTTGAAATTTCCCGCACAGTCTCAACATACTCCATGTCTTCTCCTCTGGAGTCGCGGAGACTATCATAGGAGGAATCTGGCGATTGTCTTCCTTCTTCTTCTTCCCATGTGTCCTCTGTTTGTGAATCTTTTTCTACAACTATGGATTTTATCCCATAGGGGCCCCTTCCCCTGGGCTCATCGTCTTCACTTGTGTCTACAACCCTCTTTCCCTCTACTATCTCGCCTCTTCTCTGACGGATTTCTGTTTCAAACCTCTCGTTGTTCATTCTCTCCATTCTCTCTAGTCGGTCTGTCATAGATCTCATGCTTTCTTCTATCTCCTCCATCCAGTCCGTAGTTGGACTTCCTGATGATCGGCGTTTTCCGCCTTCTGCCATTGTCTTATCACGTGAATTGCTTTTTGTAGATTCCCACAGACGGCGCCAACTGTTGACGGCGGATTTTGGTCTCAGGGTAATACGGGAATATTACTCCCGAGGCAATCCTCCCTCAATAGTGAATTTGTTTGGTTATGGGGGAAACCAAAAGCAAATTAGTAGAAGATAGATAATGCGCCAATCAACAAAGAGATTTAACGTGGTTCGGTGGATTTGGATCCACCTACGTCCACGGACACAAACAGAACAATACTTTTATTACCGAGATATGCTTCTATGATATCTCTTGAGTTTACAGTCTTCACAATGAGATTGATATTCATTCTCTTCTCCCCGCTCTACACTCACTCTACCCTCCTATTATAATGGTGAAGAAATCAGATTCCTATTTGTACAAGAATTCCTTTTGGAGATGGTTTCCTTTTCCCATAGGATTCCAGTTAAACTACATTTTTCCCATAAGGATTCCTAATCAAAACTACATTTACTTTCTTTATCCTACTAGGACTCTGACTTATCAATTTTCTTATGGAAGTAGGATAATTTATTATCTTATCCTGTATGAATATGATGACTCTTCTTCTGGACACGTCTCTTCACATGGTCCGGTCTTGACGTGGTCGGGTCGGC